>JABFDZ020000039.1:11337035-11347273 GCA_019775955.2 Pollimyrus isidori
CCCCCCGCGCGCGGTGGCGCACCGCCTTGGGTCCCCCCCGGGCCGGGGGGCCCCCCGCTTGGGGCCGGGGGGGGGGGGGTGCTCTGCTGCAGCTGCAACAGGCTCACTGGGCGTTCCGTCTGCCAGGAGATGAACCAACTACACTGTCCTTCTCCCAGTTAACAAGTGTGCCTTCACGGAGACGCCTTTGTCTCCGGTACTCCCACCTGGAGCAGCCAGCAACTGGACCATGGATCATGTTGAACAAATGATTGCTCTGCCAGGGTACGTCTTGTTGGCGACAACTTGGTTACTAGTCGTTTTAGAGCACCGCTTCACTGAACAAAACCTAGCATTCTTCGGGGAAGATTCAATTTCATTTTATAGATCTCTTCAAAAGAGGTAAATAGTTTCAACAATCTGTGACTTGGGTGTTGCCATTCTTTCACAAGTTAGGGGCAAACTGTGTTGGTGTTTTTCTCACAGTTATGTGGATCATGGTGAGTAAGATTAAGTAACACTAACTTGGTGTAAAATTATGAAGCAACGGCGAGAGATACAAATCGGGAAATTCGTACTGCTCTTCTGGGAGTCCAGGATTTGAAGGTTTAACCAAACACAAATATAGGATTTCATGATGTTACATTCCAAATCATTAACTTAATATGGAGCACAATATGTTTTGTTTATGGAATGTATTACTATTCAGTGGGAAAAAAATTCAATTGTCAAAACAAGAACCAAAGGACAGAAATTTGTTTAATACAAATACTTCAGAAAAAGTAGGGCAGGGTTCTTCAACTCGAGGTCCAAGGCCTGCTGGTTTTCCAGCCTTCCTTTACCTATCAGTCAGGTGCGATGCCTCTGACCAGTCAGAATCAGTAATTATTAAACAACTACCTGGGAGAACTGAAAACAAGGCCTGGTTTTGGAATCGAGGTCCAGAGTTGAAGAACCCTGAAGTAGAGTATTACCAAGAAACTGTGACACTGGCTGGGGAAAAAACACTGTATTTCTGGTGATTTTTCAGCTAGTGTTTCCCAGCCCAGTCCTTCTGAACCCCCAGACAGCCCGTGTTTTTGCTCCTTCCCAGCTCCCAGCACACTTGTACCAAGCAATCACCACTGTATACCTGGTACAGGTGTGTTGGCAGCCAGGAAGGAGAAAAAACATAAACTCGGGGTCCCTGAGAACTGGATTAAGAAACCCTGTTTTAGAGAAAACAGAAACCATGCAAGCAAATCTGGTTTATAGCATTTGATTTCCATGTTTGATTTCCACACACGGAGGTCAATTTGGAGGCACAGATTCCACTGAAACTGCATGTCTGTGATGAGGAAATCGCAGAGCTGGTGCAAGACATAATCATGCCGCACAGCATGTAGATGTTTCGAACTGACTTTAAAATCCCCCCATTTAGCAGAATATTTTCAAAATGTTTGTCCATTTCCCACACGCTGAAATAGTACCTGATGTTTTTATGTAGATCTCCTAGAGTGAAAAAATACCCTGTGGAGAATGAAGAGCCCCGTGGTCTTTAAGGAAAGCAGTACTCACACCGCGTATCAGAGGACAACGCCAGGCAGTCACGGCTCTGGCTTTTCCTCGCGCTAATTCCCTGTTAGCAGCTGTTCCCGGCAGCGCCGTCTTGTCAACACATGCACAAGAGACAATAGGCCCGCCGGCTAAGCAGCGACCCCAAGACGCAGCCCGACGTCTGGCCGGGCACCGGAGGCAGAGCCGCACGTTACGGCCGCATTGCTCCGGTGGTCAAAGATGAAGTTTGCATTCGACTCCGGAATGTGACCCCCGGCAAAATACATCAGTGGTCCCAACGCGTAACCTGCTGTTGTTATTCAACATGCCAGTTGCATACAGTATGTCCATCCATCTGCTCTCTCTGGACTGGACACTGAAAGCAGTGGGAAATTAGTGGGAGTGATTCAGCTTAGCTTTCAAGCTTGTGATCCAGGCACCACATGACCGCTGGTGAATCTGACCGGCCACAGGGTTCGCCGGGACGCACCAAGTTCTCTCTGAGTCTGTTGAGGAACATCCATCCTCAGCACGGCCCACAATCCCCATTAACAGGACTGAAACTTAAATCTATTCCATTTATTGATTAAACATGGCTGGTGATTCAATTCTATTGCTCATTTGCACAACTGTATTTATTTTGTCTTGTGTCCATTTCGGAATGTCACGTTCATATGTCTTACATATTTATATTCTATATATCACAAGTAACTCCCCCCCCACCCCAAGTACCCCCCTTTGAGGTTCCAAGTACCCTTTTTTGTTAACTGACGACCGTGAATATTTACCAGGGGGAACCCAGCAAAGTACCAGTCATGTCACTGATGATACCGCATGTTGCTGTATGACCGAAGCATCATATATGTGAAAATGACAATGACTATCTTTTGAATTTGAACTACTTACTCACCACAAGACAAGTCTAAGACAGGGGAACGCCCCGCACAGCATGCCAGTCCATCGCAGGGCACACATTGGCTCACTATGAGAAATCTGTAGACACCCATTTGTGTAATAGTTTTTCTGTCTTTGGGCTAAGCGAGGAAACCCCATTGAGCTATTCACTGAGCCCCCATGCCACCCTACTGAGAGCATGGCATACAGAAGTATAACCCGTAGCAGCCCAGATGCGATTAGGACTACTAAATACATTAATATATATCCCGGATTAATGGGGATTATGGGTGTTGCTAAGGATTGATGTTCCTCAACACGCTAAGAGTCAGTAAGGTGCCACAAATAGTCTGTGGCCGGTTGGATATACCAATGGCGATGCATCTGCCAGCATCACAAGCTCGAAAACAAACTAAGCTGAATCATTCTCACACTTGGGAGTGTTACTTACACAAAAATGTTCTGAGGGCAGAACAAAAAATGATTAGTTCAAAAAAATAACCAATCAGATTGTAGAGGAGGCAGGCTCAAGTAACTAGAGGAGGCAGGACCAAGACATTTGATTGGTTGTTCTGACATCTGACCAAGATCTGATTGGTTATTTCTGTGAACCAATCATTTTTCGTTTTGCTCTCAGAACATTTTTGTGTAAGTGAAACTCCCATGAGCCATTTGCACTAATTTCTTAAAAAAGATAATGCCATGCTATCCAAGGTCCCATTCTCTTTACCAGCAAGTCAGCCAGATCTAAGCACATAGACACATGGTATTCAGGACTTTGGTTCCCCCTGCTCAGGGACATGGTACGGCCCTCCACTTCCCACATTGATGGTTGGCACACGTCAGCTTCCAGAGACTGTCTGGCTTCCTGGCCTTGTTGATGTTCTTCTGGACCAGGAAAGAGAGCTGCGTAACTTGGATTTTCTTTTGTCTCAAACATCTAGGGCTGTGATGTTGGGTTCAGTTCCCACAGCTATTTGTATGTTTACATGGGTATCTTCTGATAGTTAAAAAAATATGGGAGTTGAAGAATCTATTTTGCTTGCATTGTGTGTCTTGCCCCAGCCTGGTACCCTGTGCTTCCTGGGTTAAGAGACAGGATCCCCAAAGACTCTGTACAGAATAACTGATTTTGGAAGACGAGTGGAATCTCGAATGTATGGATGTTACACATTAAACACGTCATACACGGTTTAGGCCATTATTCTACACATATGTGACATGCTACAGTTTTTGAATTACAAAAACCCCAAAACAATTACTAAAAGAAAAAAAAAAACGTAAAATATCGATGTTTTGCCTAGAGTTAGCATAGCTAAAACATGAGTGATGGACCGAGAATGCTCTTTGGAGCAATTTGGGCAATCTGACATCGATTTGAGAAGAAAGTGTAATTCCCATGAAAGGAGCGCACGCATAAAAGTGTTTTTAGAGCTCACAAGCAGCCTGTATCGGATACAGACAAAAACCATTAACTATGTCATCTGTAAGTCATAGATTTGGTTTTACCAGAAGGTTACCCGACTACTAATTTTGTCACTTATTTCAATATAAATACTCATTTAAATCTGGTCTTACAGCTAGACAGAATACATCAACACGCACATGAAAATATGCAAGGTGATCACGAATTAACATGCTGTAGTAGTATAGCGTCAAGATGGGAATTCTCATTATTAATGCATATTTACTAACAGATACGTATAAGTAAGTAAGTAAGGGGGGGGGAGCTCACGGGATGTGAAATCTGAGCAGCATGTGGATCACATTTGCTGCAGCCTGCCGTCCAGACATCCTCCCCGGATGGACATAGCAGCCAAAACGTTGATTATTACCACCCTCCAGCTACTTATCTCCGTCCACCCCAACGAGTTCCATTTCAAAGAGACTGGGAGAGCACGGGCAGAGGTAAAGGTTGCGAGACCCATCTGTGTCTCTCGCCTTTCATGTGCCTGTGATATGATCCAATTGAAGATACGCGCCGTGGACGGCCGGCGATGCGAGATGCTGTGGAAGAGGCATTTCTTGCCTGAGTTCCACATCTTCCCCGACACCTCGGGGGCTCCTGATTAAACAGCACCGCGGCTAGAAAAAAAAATATAGGAACAAAATATTAAACGATTATGTTAATTACAGGTGGTTCCGGACACAAATAATCCAGTCCACAAACTCTTACGCAAGTGGGATTTACCTTCCTATACCATTCAAGACACTGTATTGCAAAAAAAAACACATATGCCATAAATGTACTAGTACAGTAGGACCCCTGTATTCAGAGGTGATATGTGGCAAGACTTACCGAAGATGGCTAAAAGTGCAAATAACAGCAAACCATCCGCAGACCCCATATATAACATGTTTTTAACATACATTTACAGCTCTGAAAAAAATTAAGGGATCACTGTATATTTTCAAAAAAATCAGTGTTTTCAAATCCTGGTTTAGTCCTGGTTCTGCTGGCAGAGGCTACGCTGAGAGACAGGCTGCTTCCCGGGTCAAAGTTTCCAAGACCGCGGTCACAAGAACAGGGTAAAGCAGGAGATACTGGGAGTAACTAAAACCCAGCCAGGTGGAAGGCAGAAGCGACGTCCTGATGCCAGACACGGCCGTCAACCTATCGGGCAGTGACTCATAAGGCGGAGGATGACCTCAAATGACCTTCAGAAAGAACGGGAAACATTAAGTGGTGTGAAGTGAACTGCTAGGACAGTCCATAACAGGCTCCTAGAGGCAGGACTGAAGACCCATAAAGCAAGGAAGAAGCCCTTCATTAATGAGAAGAAGGGAAGAGGCAGGCTGGATTTTACCCAAAAAAAAACCCCAGTAATTTACACAAGAACACACCCGTAAATTGAGTGAAACTGAAAATATCGCTGTGCTCTCTTAATTTTTCCCAAAGCTGTATTTGGTAAAACTTTATTGAGAAATTACACACAATAAGAAATCACCAACATTAATAAAACACATTGCATATTATTATACACAGTGTTGCCGACTTTAGCCAGCTGGCTGGCATGAGATTTCCAATTTGAGACAAATCTGCACACACATTTACATGCATGCGACCTTGTAAATAGTTTGTAGGGTTTGTAAACTAACACATTGCTTTTGATGCAGCTAATTTTAGGTTTAGAATGTAATAATACAGATTGGCTGTAAGATTTCTTGCGTGAGAGTCTGGAAGCTTCTTGAGTGTCACGCCAGATGCGTGACAGTTGGCAGCCCTGTATACAATCGCATACTCTCTCTTATGTGAATGAAAGGGATTCTGGTGTTTTAGCCTAATTCTCAAGAGACGATAGAGTAATGAAACAATGTGACATATCAAGGGATGATCGAGCAAAAAACTGTCCTTTTTTTACCCCTCAAAGGACAAAAGAACATTGAAAAACATACTGCTACCCATCTTACAATGAAAACTATTATCGTCATGTAATTGTACACAACCTTTAATGAGAAAATTGTATTTGTTAAAAACTCTGAGCCTATTGGGGGTACTCACTGGCTGTACTGAGCACAACCGGGTGGCAGATTTCGTTATGTTGCAGCCTATACCCATGGGACACAAAGTTTGAAACTCATGAACCATTCATTTCTGTAATTTTTCTCTTTTTTTCATACTGCAATAATCCACAGATAATTGTGACTGGATGCAGGAGGCCCACTGAGATAGGTACTGAAGAACACATATGACACACATGAAAAAAGGATAATGTGTAAATTTACTTATGTGTCACCTCTTTTTGTACAACCGTAAATTATGTCTTGGATATTTTTACATACGTGTGGATTTACTTAATTTGGTTTTAGGCAAGGCGAGAGCTGCCTGTATTCATTATAGAAATTACGCCATCCTTCATACACTAAGTGCTGCTGAGTAGACCCAGCTGGGATGCTGCTGCAGCCGCTGCAGCTCTTGTTCAGAGTTTGCGGGTCGTCATGAGGAGCATTAAGAAAGGATGCTGCTCTCTGCCTCTAGCAGCGCTTGGATCGCAAGCTCAGATGCAGGTATGGGGGCATGATCACCACAGACCTGTGACTCTCGCTAAGAGCTGTTACATAGCAGTGCAGGTCAGAGCCAATCCCAGCGGCTGATTCACTGGGGTGGGAGGGGCAGAGACAGCTCAGAGGTCCGAGGAACAAAGGGAGGTGCCGTTCTATTCCAGAACTGTGCAGCACCCATAGCAACCTCATCGTATCAAGTCTCCCCAGCCCCCGGGTGGCTGACCTCTGAACTTTGAACCCTGGGGGCAGGAGCTACACAGAGCTCCAGAGCAAGAGCAGCGATATTTATAAAGCCGTCAGAGATGATTTATAATACGGAGTGTGTAAAACGGTGAAAGACTAACAGCCCGTGCTACGTGTATCTGAAACCAACCACATACTGCTCTTAATCTCAACGCTGTCACTCTGTCATTTGTCTCGGTGCCAAAAAACTGGAAGGGGTTTCAGATTTAGCAGTGCTCCGTTGCTTCTCTCTTCTTGCAGACCGTCAGTTGAACACAGAAATTCTTATTTTGTTGTTGATCGAACATGCTAAGCTGATCTGTACTTTATTCAAGAATATAGCTCTCCATCTGTAGCCTGACCAAAGAATATTACACGCTCAGTGGCAGATATGACGTACAGAGAGTAGCCACAAATCCTATTGCAGCTTAACTCCTGCAGCGAGATCTTTTCAACCTCCCGACTCTGGAGAGGAGACATTTGAGAGAAAACTGTCAGCCACATCTCCTCCTAAGGGGATGGGAATCCTAATCCATCACCCTTCCCTGATGCTCCCAGAAATCAGTCTGACATAATCTATCACCACATTGTCTCTCTTTAGACCTTCTGTTTCAGAATCTCTAGTATAATCCCTGTAAAAATGTCCCCAGTATATCTTTCCTTTCTACAACCAGATCAGAGATTCTGCTCACGGACTTGAAACATTTAGCTTGAATTCACAGACCCTGCATTGCACCATAGAAAATGTCTGTCTCTGTGTTGAAGCCTTTTCTATTTGGCTGAAGGCGGAAGGCTGGACTAGCTGCTGCATGGGAATCCAGAGATCCATTTTTCTACAGCCTATGTTACACATTATTTGCAATGGCTTCAGAAATGATTAGTGCTTTCAGTCCGTATGTAGCAACTACCCTGGGGGAAGAAAGTGAGTAATGAGCATGCCTTTGTTGCAAATTCCTTTCTTTGCATGCTGAAAATCCCATTTGAATGATTATTACAAGGGACAGAAGAACACCTGGTCTTAATATTGACAGCAGGGGACATTAGCAATAGAGAATGAATGGAAAGTAGACATGAGACTCTACACATAAGCTAAGGCACCTCCGGGAAGGAAAGATGGTGTGTCTGTCTGTATTTCTACAGGGTGAGGTCTTTACATGACCCCTTAATCGGAACCCACCACTCCAGATCTCCCTACATCTTGACACTCCACCTCCCAGACACACTATGAGTGTTGTGCACCTTCCACAGTATCTCCAGGGACTAGGAAGGAATCAGCAGAAATACAATAACTGTCACCGTCGCATACAGCTGGACTTCCAAGACGTATCTTGATGCAGGTCGAAATCTGAAGAGACGTGTCCTCAATGACCTCAGATCACGGCACTAGACTGTAATAGCTTTGGCATTAACATCATTCAGAATTTTAACATCTCTTAAGATCTTTAGTTGAGTTTGACAGCAGTCACAGAATAATGTCTGCCTGTCCAGTAGCACTCACCATTAGATAGAGGAAAGTAAACCACTGCTGTTCCATTGAATTTCAACAATAAATAATACCTTTAAAAACACATTATATGTATTTTGCCCAATATTAATGCATATGAAGCTAACATTCAGAACTGTGTCCTTAGATATTTGTGCTGTGGATTGTTTTAATTCTACGGACCACTGCTTTGTATTTCACTTTAATAAGACAGGAAACAGGAATGAAGAGAAGAGCAACTTGAGTAACATTCTTTTATTTTTCCAGTTTATGTTATGTAATAAATATTGTCTTATTTGCATTGAACACAGAAAAAGCTGATATTACTTGGGTGTGTGTGAAAGTACACAACATAAATTATGAGAGGAGAGATACCTGACACAAAACTATTCTTTATTACGAATTGCTCAGATTTGACCTGCAGGAAAGATATATTAGTTCCGTTGTGAGTCATTAAAATAGGTATGAATTTTTAAAATGAAATACATTACTTAAAGTAATTTCACCTCCGTTTCAAAAACATACCTGATTTTAGCTGTAACCATAGAAACCGTGCGAACCCCGGCCGCGTGCATATCAGACTCAAGATGCTTGGCGTTTTCTTCGGAGACATGTTTACTCCGGATTATGGGTTAGACGCTTAATCGTGCAATGACTGTCACATAAATACATACTGTCACAAAAGCCGTATTTCATAAAGCGTAGACTGACCCTGCAGCGCACGCCAGCTGCAAGTAAAACTTGTCGGGCGACTGCAGACTAACAATTGAATTAACGCACGCGAACACGATCCATAAATGATTTTAAATAAATATGACATTATCGCGTATTGTCATTGTTAGTGTCCTTAGGTAGTATACTGTATTATAAAGTGAATTTAGAGTTACGGTCGCTTTATGCAATACCTTTTATATTTATATCAAACGATGCAACGTGTGTGTAAATATACTGTGCAATCTTACACGAAATTGTCACTTAGCACTTGTTTCTGTTGTTTACTAGAATTAACTTTTCGTGTTCCAGTTTTCTTTTTTATATAAAGAAATCTAGTCTGTGGGTAACGTCACGCGATGGCTAACTTGCCTTTCCCCGTTCTCTTCTCGCCATCTTGATCATTTCTGAGGTCTCCGGACCTGAGCGGTCGCCGCCATTTTCGCACGGCGGCCAGGGAAGAGAGGCGGCTCCGGCGCCGCGGGAATCTCACTGATCCCTCGCACGGTGGCGCACCAGCCATTGCCGAGCGCACTGGATTTGCTGAGCGAGGAAATGGTGGCGCTGTACCTGCGCATTATATTTCCCGAGGATTACGGCAACGGCTTTTCACATTGCATATTAGTTGGAATTAGAACTGTATTTCTGATGCCAGGCAAATCCGAAAAATATTTTTTCTTGAAGAATGTATTTATTTCTATGTAATTTTAATATTGTAGCGCTTGACAGACCGATAAAAGAAGCTAAGGAAAACTGACATTCATTCGACAGGGTACCAACTGCATACTGAAAAATACATTTGTAAGTGGCGGAGCTATATGTACAGAAATAGTCCTGTTTTGTCTTGCAATTTGGGTGATTCGAGGGGAGTAATTACGTCATTCTGCTACTTATAGCCAGGAATTCTTTTTTAAGGTTCCAAATTATACTGCTACAGAACAGCCATTATCCCGACTGAGAAGAATCAATGAGGGTCGCTGCCACAAAACTATATTTATAGCAGGCCAACAGATACAGGTACCATTCATTAACAAAACATGTCCACCTCCACAGCTGATGCTGTTCACAATTTTCTGCACCGCTTCTGAGGAATTCCATCAAGATGTGGCTAAATGCTGAGTACACCGGATCTCCCCCGCAACGCACATATGAGAACTGCATCAGAAATCCAGTTGTAGGACTCAGATGAAGGCACTGTGATGCTGGATTGGCTAGGCAGTAGGCCTGTGCTGAAATATGCTCATATAATGTGACATGCAGGAGCCGTGTAATGAGGGCAGTGTTGCGATGAGGATTTTGTGTCCTTGTGACCCCCCGTCCTTTTGAGTGACCAGCTTGTGAAGCAGAACACACAGCTGGGGCCCCAACTCAGCCAAAGGTTAGGTGCGTTAGGTGCCATCTTTCACTA
>JABFDZ020000039.1:11347373-11365490 GCA_019775955.2 Pollimyrus isidori
TGACATTCAGTTTGGAGTTCAGGAGATTGTCTTGACCAGGATCACACCCCTAAATGCATTGAAGCAACTGCCATGTGGTTGGTTGATTAGATAATCGCATTAATGAGAAATTGAACAGGTGTTCCTAATAATCATTTAGGTGAGTGTATATTTAGATTGGTCTGTATCTACTTTTCTTGGTAGGCGACTTGAATTTTGCCATATTGAGGGCTGAGTAAGGCTATTAGCCATAGTAATAGCTGAAGTATTTTGGTAAAGAGACAGCCATTTAACTTCGCCTTTAGGGATGCTGTAAATGACCGCGGTTTCTTTACCTTCTTATGACACTGACGTTGTGACGTAGTTACGTGCCCCGGAACCTGCTTAGTGTGTGCGCCCTACAGCAGAGGGGTTCGCTGTTGTAACCCAGGCACGTTTTGTTCAACGAGCTAACTGCGGTTCATGTGAGAGTGAGCAAGTTTTAATCTGTTTTGCAGTTTTTTTTTTTTTGGCACCCTTTGGCAAGCGGAGCAAGGTAATGAATGTAATGTCAAATGTTTGTGCAAGTTTCTGCTTAAAACATTCGCACTTTCTTTTACACTTTTAAATATGAAGTATAAGCTCGTTTTCTGTACGCGATGTTTGCTATTTGAACGATTGTACCCAATCTTTATTGTTATTGTGTGTATTGCGCATTAAGCAGTTTGATTTCGATGTTGCAATTCCGTTTTATAACCATTTCTGTCAGTGAAACTTTAAGCAATGTGTGCATTGTATGTATGTGTGTATGTATGTATGTAGTTTTCACGGTGGTCTGGGCGGTCTTAAGCGCTTTCTGTGAAGACTAAATAAAATGCTGCCCCCGTCAAACTCGTTTTGTCGATGCCAATGGAAGCTACAGGTGCTGTTTGCAGGACCAAAGCGAAGATGATGTACTGAACAATACACGTAACGCAAAGCTCTGTGTGTTTAGGAACACTTGTCCAAATAAATAGTGATTGTTTTATTTTTAAAAAAATGGGGAAACTCTATCCTGTCCAAATATTCTTTAGATGAATATGCGTGATTTAAAATAAACAATCATCACTGAGAAAAGCCTGTGGGTAGATCTGTTACCTGCTTGACCCATGTTTTACTTCATATAGTTCATTTAATCTGAAAGGAATCTAGTTATTTAAAGTGAATGTGTGATATGGATTTCACATTTACCCTAGTTCAAGTGTGACTATTATATTTCACCACCATGTTGACAACAAAACAGCCTTGTTAGGATTGTTTCATTAATAATGGTGGTTTGTCGGCCGCAGTACTTGTTTAAAATTTCATAAAACTGACTCCTTTACTTTCTTATTTATGACGGATGGAAAAAGGTACAAAACTAAAGACCATAACTGTGAGGTCCCTTCAAATTAAGAAGAAATGAATTTAAGTTTAAATACAAATAGGCAGCCATAATCCATGAAACACCATTTATACCCTTCTGGCCATAATACATGGACCACAGCTTGTGTCCTCAAATTTCTAATTTGCTAATTGTTTTTGTTGCTGCTTAATTATTGTCCTGTGAAGGATGGAATTGTCACAACGGCAAAAATGGCGGCGGCCGCTCTAGTCCGGGGCCCTCATAGTCCTCCACCCTGGGCTAAGCCTCTGTGCCCCTGATTGCAAGGTCGGCGGTTTGAGCCTCAGCACAGCTCTCGCATGTCTGAAGGCCCCTGCGCAAGACCTGGCTCCGGGGGTACTTCACGCTGTCTGACCCTGTGTGGTGATTCTTCTTTTCCAGGGGGCCCAGAATTTCTAGCGACTGTATGCTGACTGCACAGCAACGCACCACCTCCATCCCTGGACAGGACAGTCTGACTAAGCTGTGCAGAAAGCAGGGCCAGCTGGCAGAGGGTAAACAGCGAGTGAATGTCTCTCATCTACATGCTATTTATGTACCGCTTGCTTTTGTGGTACTGCCAGAGTGCACCGCGGCCATTGGCTGATTTCAGGTAACTATAGCTCAAAGTTTTTTGGAAGGTGGTTGTTAGCCAAAATACGATGTGATTATCGTGTTTCACTATCAATGTTCAGCAAGGTGGTAACTGTCGATGGTCCCCCACAAGAATGAGGATCTGAGTGTCACACCAATGTATGAGCCTGTCACCACATTCAGGGAGCCCCCGGGCGGCAGCAGCATAACCCCGCCCCCTCGTGGGTCACATGGTCAATTGGACTTATTTTATCCATTTACTGGTTTAGTATATATTTTATTTGAACTAATTGCCCTAATCTTGTTTTTCCAAATCATATGCAAAGGTCATTTTTTTCCAAATAAATGAAATGGAACTGTGAATTAGTGCATATAATACTCATTAATTATACGGAATTGATGCTAAGAAGGTTCACGCAGAAAATCTAACTTTTCGTTACAAAGCAGGTTAGAGTGCGTTAAATATGAGAAACGCACTTCATTCTCTGCCCCCACCATGTCGTTTGGACCCGCCGAGAGTCAGTAATCACTGAACCGGAATGAGTCAGAGCACAAGGGTCCGGCCATCTGCTGCTGAAGTATAATGACTTAGAGTTATTAGTGTTGGGAATTGCATTGCACTGAGAATTCGATATATATTTTCACATAAATCTGTGCCTATTTGAAATATTTAAACGAAGACGTCAATCAAACTCCCAGTTTTTAAACGCTTCGTTTGGGGAATATCCTTTGAATCGTGGCTCAAGTATATTAAAAGCTAAGGCGGCGATTTTAAATGTTCAGCGTTTTCTCCTAAATGCGATATTAATGTACAGCATTACATAAGGGCGGCGGCTGGGCCAGTTGGCAGTGACTTGCTTTTCTTGCTGTTTCAAGGGAGACCCCGCCTGCCCGTCAGTTACCGTCTCCCATGAGATTTGGCGAGCAAACGCTGCCTTCTGCTTTTATCAATGGGAGAAAAGACAGATCAAAATAACCCCCGCGGACACGACCGACCGTGCCAGACAGATTCCAGTTCAAATCAGGATGCCGGTGAATCGTACGCGAGTCATGCGGACATTAATCCGAATTTGCTCCGGTTTGAAATGTGCATATTTTACAAACACCGAAATACATTTTTTCTAACGTCAATAGATATTGTTTTAGGGGATTACACCTGCATGCCATAGTAAGTCACTGATATCACACAATTATTGTCTTGTTCCAAAAAACTTACGTATAACTGAGTAATTCTCACAAGAAATCTGACTTTCAGGAAAAAATATAAGATGCGAAAGACACCACCTGCTTCATGTCGTGAATGAGCACCATTAACTTCTGGCTGCGCCATCGCGGCGCAATTACAACATGCTTATTTAATGGTCAGAGGAAAAACTCCGATCTGAACAACGTCCCATTTGTGTGGAGGGTCAGATTCCTGTGATTTACGGACGTGGTTTAGTGTTTGCTATAGAGCACCTTCATAAAAGCATATAAACAAATTTATATGCATAGGCATATGCATTCATTTGTATTTTCTCTGTGAGCATTCTGCCTACATTGTAGGCTGAGACCCCTTTTCTTTAATTGCCTTTTGCTTTAGAGCTGAGTAGTCGATGTTTCAATGATATATTTAATCGGAGTAAATAAAGCAGTAACTGGCCTGGCTCCCTCTGTAGGACATAATTAAAGCTAATTCCATCCGCTTGATTACAGAGGGTTTTCCAGCCAACCTGGCATGAGTAATTGGTGAGAACACCAGTCATCCTCCTATTTTATATGTATGTATGTGTGTGTTTGGCAAGGAGGGCTTATTTACCATGGCGATGGATATTTTAGCAGTAGCCATTCCGCATTAGTGGCCCCCCAGGCTGCGTTATGAGCCGGTATCTGTTTGCAGACAGTCCCTGGGGGAGCATGCAGGTGCAGTGTCCCTCATATTCGGAATGTGGACTGAGCGATGTCAGCTCCTTTATTTTTTAAACAACTTAAATCTAAGCATTTACAAATTTGAGCAATGGAGCTATTGGTCAGATTTCTCGTCTTTCTATTATTTCAAATAGAATTACGTTTTTTTTTTTTTTTTAGTATATAGTAGCCATCGAAATATTGTTATATTTGTTATGGTTTAGGAAAGGAGTCGGGAGTATGTAGGCATGAGGGGGTATCCAGGAAACCTGGGGCCATTTCCTGGTGGATTCCCAGCTCTTTCAGAATGTAGATCTGCTCGCTCAGCTTGATGGCTAATCAGCTCCTTTGCAGTCAGTCGTCGTCATGCTCCGGCTGCATCCCGCAGGCAGCCAATCAAGCCGGTTGCTAGGTTGCCGTAGGCGCAGACACCAATTACGGCGCAGACGTCAGCCGTGTCTCATGCCGTCGTTCGGCCCTTAACCTCAGTTTTCAGGCGGGGGCCTTTTTCTGCGGATCCATACGCATGGGGGTGAATTGTGGGACGGCCGGCTTTGCTCGGCATTAGCAGAAAGCCCCCAGAGACTTGGGTGATGGAGGGACAGCTGATCGGCCACAGAAGGGAGTGCTGTGATGTCAGGTTGCCAGGCAACAGGCGAGGAAAATGTGCAGCGTCACTCGTCGCTTGAGAAAAAACAAAAATCTCACTGTGGTCTGGATCAGCCATCGTTCCCATTGCACTGAAAGCCACTGGTTATTGGAAGGAACATATATGCTTGTTTAATATCAGCTAACTGGCTACATTGTCCGCCCCTGGCACACACCGTATACCATCATGGCTGAATCCGTTAATTTGTAATACAATCATCAAGCCCCTCCCCAAAGGGAAAAAAAATATCCACAAAATAAATTGTGGGGGATGGAATGAGAAGACTGGTGATCACCAGGGGCTGCAGCACGTGTGAAAGATCTGCTTACACGACACAACCGGTTTTGGCTCGTCTCTCATTAAGGCTGAATCACAAGAAAGTTCACTGAAAATTCAGTGTTTATAGTAGCATTGTGAGCCGAGAGACAGAAGTAACTAGTAGCTGGCTGGTCCACATTGGTGTTTAATGCTACATTTTCTGTTAGTTACAGGGAATCCACAGATTAAGGATGGCTGACTTATGGGCATCTTGTACTTACAAACGGACTGCCATACAGTCGGTTATATTAAAAACTCAGGTTAAACACAATGGTTCACAACAACAAACACACGCACTACTTTGTGATGCTTGTGAAAACATAGTGTGACTGAAGTGGTTGGTCTGCTTGACGTTCAGTACCATATGTGCTTTTAGTATTTCTGTATTGTTATTATTCTGGTTTGTACTGCGTTAATCTTCCAACTTGCCTATGAATTCTGCTATAGGTGTCACATCCAACCCCCTGACCCTCTGGGGCCTGTTTCAGGAAGCAGGATTTCTTGCTTAGCCAGTTAAGTTGTCAGATTTAAGGTAGTCTGGGCTAAATGGACTTTATCTTTGTTCACTTATATTTACCCCAGACTACCTTAAATACAACACATTATCTAGCTAAGCAAGAAACCCTGCTTTGTGGAACTGGCCCCTGGTCTCCTCCCTGGTGTGGCCCTAACAAGCTACGCCTGTTACTCACTTACCTCATCACTTTTTCCTAACAGATTCATGGTTTCTTGCCTTGAATCTCAGTATTGACTTTATTATTTTCAGTTGGATATTTTTTTATGGTAAGGGTTTTTATCAAGGGTAAAGCAACAGTGGAGTAAAAGGAAATAAAATTGATGTTGGTAGCATGGCACAGCTGGCAGGTGAAGTATTCAGTCTTCACCATTGGCACACTACTCCAGGGTGAAGCATGGCCGCCAGCTCTGTGGCCTGGTGATTAATTACAGGGTATGGCTGGTGCACCTGGGCACAAAACTCAGCTCCTGCTGTCTATTTTATGGTGGTCTTACTGCTATACTTCAAAATGAAGTTTATTTGAACTAATGGAACAATTGAACTAATTTGAACTAAACAGGATCATGAGGGATTAAAATTGGGGAAGTAGAACAAGGTGGGACACAAGCAACAGGAAGGTATGACGTCAGCGACTGGACTGGGGAACGAAGGACTGAGAACCACCTATATACCATATAAATAATTTAACGAAGGAGCTAACAAGAGGCATCTGGGGGTGACCCACACGAGGGTTAAGGAAATGAAATGTATGCATTAGCAATGGATGAAGAGCCCTTCTTCTTCTTAACACGTAGAATGTTGTTGAGCTTTGGAAGGATGCCTGCGCTGATAGCATTGCCTGTGCCTGACATTCATGGGAGTTTAACATACACAAAAAATGTTCTGAGAGCAGAATAAAACAATTATTGGCTCAAAGAGAGAACTCATCAGATTGTAGATGCAACATCAGATTGTTCAAGCAATAAGATGTCTTGGTCCTGCTGGAATATGATTGTTTCAGAGAGATAACCAATCATCTTTCATTCTGCCCTCAGAACATTTTTGTGTATGTAAAACTCCTATGAGCATACCGGACATGGTCCCCAGCAATTCAACCTCTAACCTCAAATGCACTTAGTCCACACGTCACTCTAGAACAGTGGTTCTCAAACTTTTTGGACTAAGTACCACTTTGGATCAAACCAAAGCATGAAAAAAAATCACAATAACCTGAATCACAAATTACAATGGGCTTTTTGAGTACCAGCGGGCTGAAAAAAATGTGGAACATAATTGGCTTGGACTTGGTTGGGAGGCAAATACAATATGCTTTCATGGGGCCCAAAATCCAAAATAGGCATTCATCTCAACAGGCCTTTTCAACATCACAGGCCAGGTACTCAGCCACCTTGGCCCTCTCTCCTCTAGGGGAAAGGTTACTTTTTGCTCTGGACACTTAAAGGTATGACCAAAGCCACCTCATTCTACTACTACGCCCTGACTGTTTCAGAGTAATAGAAACTGCAGGTTGTCGCTGTATGCAAACGTGACACATGACACCAGAAGAGTGCGGCGCCTCCAGCCTCACCCCCCTCCCTGGTGTGTCGCAGTGCTGGTCCACCTAAGGAGTCTGCTTCAAAGGCAGGGCTTTTCAACCTTCCTTATTTCCATGTCCCAGACCCCTACTAGCAATGTGTGCCCATATGAATAGGTATGGATGCCTGGAGGGATGTCTTTTTAATATATGCTGGATAGATCAGATGATAATATCGGCATTTCGTCGATTTATGAAACGTCTCTGCAGATCCCCTACAGCTGCCCTTCAGACTCCAAGCTAAAAAGCTCCTGGTCTAAGGGACGACTTCAATGGTCTCATTTCTCGATCAGGCCGAAAGGCCCACGCTGAGCTGCTGTGATATCTGCGTCATTGCAATCACCAGCTTTCAGACGACAGCATGTAACTGGCAGGGGTTAAACTCGCCGGCCAATCACGGATCCCCAATGGCATTAAGGTCAAACCAGCTCACAGTCCAATAGCGGTTGATACCAAAGCAGACAAAGGTTTCCCTGGTTAACGAAACTGAAGCTGGCCAACGCAACCAATGACAGCCAAGCAAAGTCACATGACAGGAGTCCATGTCAAAAAAAGGGAATAAAAAAAAAATCACAACACCAGCACACAGATAAAACAAAGATAAAAAGGGAACACAAATTCTTTAAAATATCTTTATGTTTTTCTTTGAAGAACAGTACATTGTGCAAGTAAGGAGGAATTACGGCACATACAGGGGCAAAATTGCAACGAATCTGACTGGCCAATCCCAGCAAGACGACAGACTCTGGTATTCCTCAGAATGCACAGTATCCAGCATTTGAATAATTCAATTAGAAACTGCATTGCACAATGACATACAGAAAATTCACATTATTTTGTACAATTCGTCGAGAGTCTCTCAGTTCTATAAAATGTGTTTATCATTTCCAAATTATGCTATTACCTAAGCTTGATATTTAAGGTTGTGAAACAAGAGCTAAAAGCAATGAAAGTAAGGACACAGAAAAAAGCACTATTATAAAGTTTTGCACTATTGTAAAATAAAGAAAAAAAAAACTCCAAGACAGATACGCACTGCAGACAGACAGATGTAAGCAAGTGCCATCAAAATGATCTTAGACAGAGCAAAGAAACACAAAATGCAGATGCATAAAAAGGCTGCAAAATAAAAACATACATACAACACATACAATTTAGCCACACGTGACCCTGTGTTCTGCTGAAATCCTCAGTAGATTATAATACAGTTTGAGAAAGAACTTCTTTTGACCACTGATCTTCATATGACTCATTTAGAGAAATGCCTGGGAGTTATATTTAATTGAATGTGCAATACGCTTGCTTTGCTTTGCAGGCTTTGCAATCCAACATGTATATTCAGCCAAATTGGGACATTCTTGATATATATATATATATATTAAAACAGTAATTTGGAATGCGTGGGACCAATGGTATTAAACAACTTATGCTAGAGTTTAAAGAATGGCTTTTCTCAAAGAATTCCCATTTGTTGGATCTTAGAACCACAGGGAGGTGTTAAGTTAATGGAAATGATGAAATATGACCTTGTGAAACAATAATATATGTGTATAGGTATGACGTATGCATTCTACATTTGTAGAGGTTGGGTAGCGTTTCATGGAGTTAGCTGAATACATGTTATTTACATACTTTTATGTAGTTGCACATTTACGTTTATTAAATATGTATATATTCTGATAAAAGCTCTCTTCCTAAAAAACAGTCATACATATTCTTTTTTCCCCCATTTTAAAGAATCTCAGTTTACTTAAATTTACTTTGACACAACATATTCCTTCCATAGTAAGACACAGAAATGTCTACGTCCATTAAAAAACTGATAAAGCAATTTTGGAAAGTAGTATTACAGACCTCATTTCCATCCATAAATATATCAGCGTTTGTTACTAACTAGACATCTCTAACATTCACACGTTTCAATGTAAAATGCACTCAGATCCACTGAAATGCTTAAAAAAATATCGAAAGTGTATGTTATGCATTTAAAGTAATTATCTTCTCAATAGAAATAGCACAAACCACTGCAAAAAGAATATTTGCTACATTGAACAGTGACTTGAAGTCGTCGAGTATGGATTACAGTCAGCGGACAGTGTTCAAATCACTACAGCAACTATATAGTGACATTTTACAGACATACCTGAGGTACGATAAAAATGCAGTCTTCATTCTTTTGTATTGTTTTGGCTTTTTAATGAGATTTATGGGCTAACAGCAATATCCTGCATGCAGTCTACTGATACACTACAAGCATATTAAATATGGTATCTATTAAACGTAATGTAAAACATCATGTACATACAGGTATACATGTATATGTATATATACTTTATATATATATATATATATATACATACACATATATGCATTATAGTTCTTTACAGTTGTGACACACATGATCCTCTTACTGTACTCTGCTGTGTACCATTGTGCAAAATTAAGCCTTTCAAAATGGAGTAAACATAACAATGGCAAACAGCTGCAGGAACACAAAAGACCCAAGAGGGGTAAAGACATGTAACCTTCCAGCACAACTGCGGTCAAGCAGCAAGTCTGGGTTATACTATTTCAACCCCCCCCCCCCCACCTCCCTATTTTTAATTGCTGCAGCCCGATCTACAAAAGAGAGGAAAAAAAAAACTGTACAGTAATCAAAGGTGAAATCCACTTCTCCATAGTGTACTGTGGATTACTGACGGACGACTGTGCAGTGGATCCTAATTAACAAAGTGTCAGTGTTGCAGTGCAGTCGTGATTTACAGTATATTATTTACAAAAAAAAAACACACATATTGATATTTTACAACATTTCTATGGACACAGAGTGACATCAAATCAGTTAAATTCTCACAGCTGGTGTGAAATGCGTCAAATTTACTCCCCGTACAGAAGACGACAATGAATGGTGTCTCAGTAACGTTCATGACGGAGGGAAAAAAGGGAAACGAGAGGACGAGTGTAAAGTTGAAGTATTTGAATAGTGCGGAGGAAGAATTTAAACAATAAAAAAATAATTGAAAAAGGGGTTTTTCCTCAACGGCACCCTTTAGCCTACTTACACACACGGGCTCGTGGCGTCTCATCCTAGAGGAGGGCCTTCACAGGCAGATGGAGAACACAGGCCACGGAAACGCGCATCAGAGACTGCCACCACGGGAGACACCGAGAGCGGGGCCTTCCTAGACGCGGCGGTCTGTATCTGCTGTGGTTACACTGTTCCAATGTTGACTTTTTGCTCAAATGAAGGATGGTGGGGGGCAGCTATATACAGCGCGGATAGATCCCTACGCTTCACATCTCCACCTCTGCGTCTCGAGGTGACTGCCAGACCCCGGTGGCTAAAGAATACTGAATTTAGAGCAAACAAACAAATTGCTAAATAACGACCCGCTGAATCTACCATGTGCCGTACAATGTTTCTGAAGAATAAGACAGTAAGGATCTCGTTTCCTGGGGTGGAGGGAGCTCAGTGGGAACAGACAGCTGTCAGACTGAAGGTCTGTTTTGGTCTAAGGGTGCTCGTAGGCAAAATGTAACGTCAGACTGACTTGGGATAAAAGTAGGCACAAGAAAACGTCTAGATCCACCAAAAGAAATGTATCATAGGGCCCCTCAAATGTTGAGGGCCGCCCGGAAACACTGAGGACAAAAACAAAGTTGTCTCCGCCAATGACCCTTCATGCATGATGATGGGCGCACACGCGTCCATGCAAAAATAATGAAATAAATAAATTGAGCACATCTCCGTACGAATGTCAGCAAAAAACACTTTGCAGCTGCTGTGCTGATGGCTGTTTCCAGTCCTCTGACATCTTAAATGGTACAGTAACCCCCTCCCAGTTTACAGAAGAAACCCTTTCACAAAAGTTGCACAATCAACATATGGTTTTAAAAAAAAAAAACATTAAAAAACGATATCCTTTAACAAAAATAAGTAAATAATATGGCGGTTTGTATGTAAGACACTGGATGTAGCCGTAGCAGTGCTAGCTGCAAAATAAGTATAATATACTACAGTGTTTTACATTTTAACTCAAAGCAAAAAGAGGTTGTCTGTTTCTATACAGGCTCTGTGTAAGGGTCGCCATTTTGACTGGTTTCTTGCTCTGCAGCTGATAGAAAAAATGCCGACCCCTCTGCCTAAGATTGTGACTCCCCTTTCCTGTTTCACTTCAAAGTCTTTCGACAAGGGTCACTGCCTGATTTTAGGCACTGACCTTAAATTTAGACTTATATAAGCATTGTCAGTTTGGCATAGCTGTCCACGTCAGAAAAGGAGTCCCATTGACACAAAGAGGTCACCTTCCAAGGCTGTAAACAATTTGTCGCTAAAATGGAATGTCTGGATTTTTGCCCATCCCGTCTCACCCTCCTTCATTCTACTTCCTGTTCTCTCTGACATCCTTGTCTTTGTCTTCTTTCTCACGCTTGTCCTTCTCATATTTGTTTTTGTCAGGTTTGGTGACACTGTTATATGAAGGCGGGGAAGCCGTCGATGGAGTCATGTCAGTTTTGTCTGAGGTGGAATTTTCATTCAGTTTGTCTATAACAAGGACCTCCTTATCCAACAGCTTAACTCCTGTGAGCTTCTCCTTGTACATGGTGGAGGCTTTCTTAACAGTTCTCCTGATGAGATAACGTCGGAAAGCTCTCTGGATGACGATGGCGGACATTTCTTCTTGCTTACGGCGCAGTGTCGTGGTGATGGGCTCATAGGACACCTTGGAGGGGTTGGACGCCATGAAGCGCTCCTCCATCTGTCCTCGGAGAATGTCCATCTCGCCGCCCTCGCCCAACACGCGCTTAGTGAAGGCAAAAAGGATGTCCAGGCAGTGGATGCGCTCTCCACTCACCATGGGCAAGTCCATGGCAATCAGTGAGATCTTGTTGGGCTTTGGTATGCGCAGAGGGGGGTCCAGGGCGTCGGCAAAGTCAGACAGCTTATCAAATTCCATGAATTGGGTGGCGTTGGGGTCAAACTTCTCCCAGACCTCATAGAACATCTCAAAGTCATCCTCACTCAGGGGTTCGGCACTCTCCTCTGTAGCCACACTGAAGTTCTCCAGGATAACAGCAATGTACATGTTGACCACAATCAAAAAACAAATGATGATGTAGCTGACGAAAAAGAAGATCCCCACTGATGGGTTCCCACAGTTTCCCTTGTAGGAGCTACCAGGATGCTCTACCTGACTGTCACAGTCGGGCTCTCCCTTGTTGAGGATAGGTGCTAGCAGGCCATCCCATCCTGCCGATGTTGTGATCTGAAACAGGCAGATCATACTGTTGCCGAAAGTCTCAAAGTTGAACATGTCATCAATGCCAGACTCCCTCTTGACGTAGGCAAAGTTGGACATGCCAAAAATGGCATAGATAAACATGACTAAGAAGAGCAGAAGGCCGATGTTGAACAAGGCAGGAAGTGACATCATCAAGGCAAACAAAAGTGTACGGATGCCCTTAGCACCCTTAATGAGGCGCAGGATGCGACCGATTCTGGCAAGTCGGATGACTCGAAATAAGGTTGGTGACACAAAATACTTCTCGATCATCTCGGAAAGAAACATTCCTGCAAGAAAGAAGATCATTCAGACATCCACATATAATCATCACCTTCCATTGTCACATGTTATACATAATAGAAACCTATACATATTCTAGATTAGCTATGAATTGGAAATAACAATAAATAGCTCCAAGGTACTTACCAACTATTGAAAGGATGACAACGACAAAATCAAATATATTCCAGCCAATGGTGAAGTAATAATGGCGAAGAGATATCATCTTGAGGACACATTCTCCAGTGAAGAGTACAATAAAGACAAAATTAATCTGATAAAGAATTAGATCCATGTCACTTGTCTGGTCATCTGTCTCTACCATCATGGTGACCATGTTAAGGCAAATAAGAATCATGATGACAATATCAAAGGCTTGCTTTGTGATTATGTCGAAGATATACCCTTGGAATTTGTTCTGTAAAAAGAAGAAATTATGATTAATTAACCAGTGTTAGAAGTAAGTAGCATTAAATTATATGGTATTGTTATTGCTGTAATTATAACAAAAAAATAAGATCTTCATAATTAATTCATCCTCAAAAGGCCTATCCTGACTAGGGTCATGGAGGGACCTGGAGCCCATCTCAGGCAGCATATGGTGGAGAAGATGCCAGTCTGCTGCAGGACAAAAGCTATGGACAATTTACATTAATTAACACTAATTAACTTAATGGCATATCTCTGGACTGCAGAAGGAATCCTATGCAGTATGAGGAACACATGCAAACTCTACACAAGCACAGCAGAGGCAAAATTTGAGCTCCCAATCTTTAGGTACTAATACTGACCACTAAGCCTCCTGTAAAATAGCTCAGGCATATCATTTTCCCTTAGGATAACTGCATTTGCGTACCACTGGCCGCGGGATAGGCTTCTGAGGTTTCTTGGATCCAAGTTTCTTCATGGCATTGTAGTACTTCTTTTGTTCCTCAGTCATGAAGATATCCTGACCTCCAAAGTAAAGGGGGAAAGACAAAACTGATCACAGTCTTGCACCTCTGGTTTAACATCTTGCATTTGAAATACGCTTTGGACAATATCACTATGAAGAGACCTTGTTTTAGAGAAAGACCCTAAAGTGTGAGTTCTCCTACAAGGGGCCCAGTGAATGCTCCTCTATATCTCATGCAGAAGGTGACTGCACATTTGCCATTCTGCAAAATATAAATTAGCCAAGCAGCTACTATGCAAACAAGCAGTATAGATAACAGAAAGGTATGTACCTGTAACATTCCATGTGGGGTTGTGATCTCATTGATTCAAAAAACTCAATTTGTGATATAGGTATCAAATTAAGAGTCAGTGCATAATTTACATACAATATATGTTGTTTTGTGTATCCAACCACCGATTATAAGAATTCGCATATTATTGTCAAAATTATGACATGAAGTCAACAAGTTACCTCAAATTTAAGTCGAAAGTTAATAAGAGACATCTGCAGGAATGAATACTTATCTTCTTCTTTTGCTGATTGAAGTTGTCAATTATGACACCAATGAAGAGGTTGAGAGTGAAGAAGGATCCGAATATGATGAAGATGACGAAATACAGGTACATGTACAGGTTCTTCTCGTACACCGGCTGCTCCTCTAGCTGTGAAACAGACGAGGATAATGAGTGTGCATTCAAATGAAATGGGGTCCAGCGAATCGCAGAAGACACACTCACGTCTCGGGAGTCCACAGCGGCGTACATGATATCCATCCAGCCTTTAAATGTCGCCTGTGAGAAGGAGAGCATGAGAGAATTCAGCTACACCCCAGCTGCCTGTGTCATTCAGGTCACCTTCTTCAAATCAGAATTTTGTACGCTCCCCCCCCCCTCAACACCCCCTTGAAAGGGCTCTTCTGAAAAGAGAAAAAAGCTACATATTCACACTTCAGTCACATATCATGGATTTGCATACAAAGCACTCTGAGAGGCTGAGACTGCAACGTGTCTTTAATCCGCAGTATCTGCCTGCCATGAAAATTAGAAAATCTCCCTCAATCTACAATGTCACACTAGAATAAATGATATGTTAAATTCATGTAATAGTTTCCCGGTATCCACTTCGCGAGTCTCCAAGTCAGCCAGTAAAAGATCCAATCATGAGGACAATTCTGGTTTTCTCAATAAACAAACAAATAAATTGACAAAAATCAATGCTCAGCATGAAGTTTGAATCTAGACAGCTTTGACTGGAGAAGATTATTGATTAACAAAATAAACTTCTCTCAACTCTTAAGCATGGTGATATAAGTGTCATGTTGAGGTCTGTTTTTCTGTCTAAGGACCAGAGGTGGGCAACTTCAGTCCAGGTAATAAAGGTCCAGAACTGAACTGGTTGGTTGAAACCTTGATTGAAATCTTGTTCTGGACGTTTATTCTCTGGATCTGAATTTCCCTCCTCTGCTATGAGCTGAGTTGATCATGCACTGATGAATCATGCCAAATCTTCTGATGGAAAATGTCAGACCTTCTCTCCCTAAGTTGAAGTTAAAAATCTATTTAGTGTACATCGTTCATGCTATTGTCATAAACATTTAAGCTTATGTTGAAATATGAAGGCTCCACATACTTCCCAGCAGCACTGTACAATAAAAACTGAAATGAACACTTAAAAGCCTTCCCTTCCTGTCCTCTGAGAAAAGACAAAAATAATACTTTGGTGATTCCTTTATGCTAAGAATAATTTCCCTGTTTCCCTGCTTCCAATCAGGTCAAAATCACACTACTTGTGAGACTCTGTCGCTATTTTCAGGCTGCATCAGTTTAGATTAAACATCTGGATTTATCCTGTCATGCTGTTGAAAGGAATCTGGGTAACCCTGCGTATCTGTACAGCTGAACGTGCATGGCCTTCACAAAAATATTTTTTTAATGCCAAATGTTTCCTCATGTGAAGTCTATGGCACCAAAGCACTTAATTGTATTACATTTCTTCTTACAGTTGAATGGTTATTTGCATAATAGTGATTAAAATTCCAATACAGCATTGTACCATGTCTTGTATTGCCTTGTCGTTTACTACACTGCTGTTTTGTCCTTTTTTTGCACTGCTGTTTTTCCTATTGTTCCCCACATGTTCCTGTTCCATACTCTGCAACTGTAGCACAAGGATTTCACTGTTTTCCTCACTACACGTTTGACAATAAAATCTGAAACTTTAAATAGTAATAGTGGTTTCTCTGCAAACTGTGATTCAGGTTGAAGTGTTTAAGAATGCAGAATTGCCAACATGTAGTGAACATTAATGCCGTCATTTATTTTCATATGGGCGGATGATCATAGCTCTAGCACAGGGTTCTTCAACACACGGTCCTCGAGGTCCGAGCACTGCTGGTTTTCCAGCCTTCCTTTACCTGTCAGTCAGGTGCGAAGCCTCTGACCAATCAGAATCAGTAATTATTAAACAACTACCTGGGAGGACTGAAAACACGGCCTGGATTTGGAATCGAGGTCCGGAGTTGAAGAACCCTGCTCTAGCAGGTTAAATTGAGGCTACATGGCTAAAGTTCACCCGCCTGCCAGCTAACCCTGCACACTTTGATAATCGCCCACCACCCACCACTTGCAGCAAAGCCAGGTATCCAGCTCCCACGTTATCAAAGTTGATCTTGACGTTCTTCCAGCGCGCCTTATCCTCTAAGGCCTCGCACTGCGATTTGTTGTTAACTACATCTATGGAGAACATCTCATCGTTGGTGGTGTTGACACAGTGGTAGAACTTTCCGGCAAACAGGTTGACACCCATGATGCTGAAGATGAGCCAAAAAATGAGGCACACCAGGAGCACGTTCATGATGGAGGGTATCGCTCCAAGCAGAGCGTTGACCACAACCTGCACAGCGGAGAGAAAAGAGCTGTGATATACGAAAAGAAGGAGGTCGAGGATTCAAGGAGGTTTACACGATGTATTGGAATATTGTGGCAAGTTTACAGCGAGGAAGTGGACAGTACAACCACAAGTAGCACATTCTCAGCACAAGTATTAGTAAATTATGCTTGTGGGAGTTTTAGTTACACAAAAATGTTCTGAGGGCAGAAGGAAAAATGATAGGTTTAGAGAGAAAACCAATCAAATTATAGATGAGGTGTGTCCAAGAAATTGGTTTTCTCGCTGAACCAATAATTTTTACAGTTTTTGTAAAACTCCCATGAGCATAAATTACTATCACCACATATCCTTAAGGGGAGAAAGGGAAGGAGCTGAACATGAATTAGGAACAGGGAAGGAAAGATATTTCACTGGTGCCATATCAAGTCAAGGGGTAGACGGCAATGTAAAAACGAAACAGAAAAAACCTTGTAGAAGCAACGATGAAGTCACAAAATGTGTTTACTGCAAATGAAAAAAAAAAACACATAACAAAGAAAAAATATATGTTAAAGGCAGCCATGAAGCAACATCAAAATGCAATCCAGCATCACAGAGCAAGAATATAGAATCAGCAGAAGAATGATGAATCAGCTGTGCAGACAGGAGAGTAAAGAAAGTCAGAGATTGTTGTATATAAAAAGGCAGCATAAGAGCAGCACTGGAAATGCTGGGCTGGTTCAACAACACAAAAATCTACTGTGAACTTAAAAAGTAACATCGGCCTTTACTTACTGGGTAAGTCTAGATGAGAGTCATAGTCCCAGATTCATTACTCTGGCAATTAACGTTATAGCTATAAGGACATCTGAATTGTGTGTCTAAGGTGGTTCCCAGTTCTGTTAATTTTTGAGAGTCTGTCATGACTGAACAAACAGATAGTCCCAATAGCTAATCAATCTATGTACGACACACCTCAACCTACGTATGTCAGAGCCCGGGACACACAACAGTGTACTAAACGGCAGCACCTGGGGAGCATGTAGCTACCGCTGCTTTGGCTAAACATTGGAATGAGCGGGAGGTGGAGAGATGCGAGTGTGTTTGTTCGGAGGCCCTGCTGACATCTGTGCAGCTCATCTGGTGGGGGGACTGTCAGCGGACAGGGGTAGTCTATCTCTTTGCTAAGGTAAAACAGAAGAAGATGAAGCCAGGAATTTACAGGGTAACCCTGGTCTGACGCAGCAGTTACTCCTTGTCAGTGTAGGAAGCTCCTTGACCCAGTGGATATTGGTGACCTGGAAGAGCTGTGAGTAGTGCTGCTCTCTTTGGTGGTGATGTGTGTGTGTGTGAAGGGGAGGAGGATCAGTCAGTGTGCTACTTCCATCACTTACCCTCATCCCCTCAAACCGTGACAGTGCCCTAAGCGGCCTCAGAGCGCGAAGCGTCCTCAGAGATTTTATGGCACTCAGCTCAGAGTAGCCCAGGGCATTGGCTACCAGGCTGACCAGAGAAACCTGAAAGGACAAATACAAGCTTTACTGACCCAGGAGAACAAAGGGTACATGTCTGCATATAACTATTATATTCCATTCGAGGTAAACTAGTAATTTGCCTCTGCAATATAAAGCTTTTAATATGAACTTCTAATAACATTTTGAGTGAATAGGCAAATTCTGCCAACACTGTGTGGGAAGGCCCTCCTTGGTAAATTTTGCTGACTAGGGTGGGAGGGGGAGTTGTGGGCCAAACTGTGTTGATGTAGTATAGATCCACAGCCCTCCTATGGGCCCTTGGAGAGCAGCTACACATCCTGGGCCCCAAAAGAAAATGTCACCTTTCTGCTAAAT
>JABFDZ020000039.1:11370190-11381257 GCA_019775955.2 Pollimyrus isidori
TTGTGGAGCCGGATGATGAGCTCACCATGGAGACAGCCCTATAGAAGATAAACAGCTGCAGGACGAATCGACTTCAGATTCAACGGTCCTGGAGCACCCTTCCTTTTTGGATACGGTAAAAAGCTTGGCACACCCATGCAAGGAGTCGTGCCCGGACACTACCTCCTTCTTTTTTTCCCTTCTGAGCAATACAGAAGGACTGAGTGTGAGATTGGCCTTTCCGGCGGGAAGGCGGCAAAGACAGAAGGACAGTTTTCCTCCACCGAGCAGGTGCAAGCATCTCTAGCTAGAGTACAACCACCTTCAAACACGCCATCTTAGGAAGTGCACCAGTCACTGCTGCCATGGGACACAGCTAATGCAGACTGGGGAATGATGTAAGCATGCTGCACGGAGATGTTCCTCATGTTGTTTTTTTTCCCATAATTCTCATAGGCTTATAAAGACTTACGGCTGCAGCTACCAGGGAATGCCCAATTGGTGGCTGATGCTATGATGTAAATTTCTAATCATACAGCATATACACAAGAGATCAGTGAAGTTTATCACACATTCAAAGGTCTACAGTTTCAGACTTAAATACACTTGCACTCTTTAAAGGAATAATATACAGCATTTTCAATTTATACTTGAAACCAAACTGATTCCAAGTTGAATATATTTATTTTTACTGTCTGACGTATGATGCCATAAAGTTTGATTTAGTATACTGTATTAATTTGCTTTTCCTGTTTTATCATCTTGAAACTAAAACACAAATAAGCAAATTGGCTGCCTGATTTTAAAAATCCACCCTTTACCTAATAAGAATGACCTGCTTCCATCATTCCTTTAAGGATTGTATTTGTAAAATAAATGCCATGATCAATGTTCAAGTTATGAACCAGTCCTCAAATGAATTTTGACATACTGAAGCAAAATCCATTCCTGTGCATCAACCAAGTTTGTTTAGACTCCGGGTGTTCAGGATCAGCTCAACGCCAAAAAAAAAAACCAAAAAAACAAAAACAAGAGATGTGAAAATCAACCAACGAAATCAAAATATGGAGTAGAAATGACGATGGTAGAGGTGCGGCCGCAAAATATCTCCAGTGTTGCAAAGAAGTGTCAAAGAAAATAACGAAACCAAAAAGGGCAACTTTACAGCCTCTGATCTGCAGGTAAACATGAGCAGTGGAAGGGCAGGGGCATGACCAAGCATTGGAAATTAATGAGCAATCAATAAAAACGCTTTTGTTTTTGCTTAAATGACATAGGCAGTCTCCATGGTTAGTGTTATGTACAATAAACAGGTCTTACAAGTCTCCTCTCACTGAAAACCTCGAGATCGTCTGTAAAACAGCTGCAATAACAATCAAACGTGGTTAAGAGTTACCGAACCATAAAAGGAAATCTGATTTACACAGCAAGCACACACTCAAGAAGAAAATAATAAAAATACGTAGACAAAATAACTATACATATAAACAATACAACATTTTAAGGACAGCATATAAACTAAGACCATGGTAATTGCATTCTAGACGATGTATACACGACAAATGATGCAGCAGAATCTGAAAACGAAAGCAATGGCTCGATTGCATATAATACACATATTATGTCACATTTTTGGTCGTATACTTGATTAGTTTAGGGTGTGGCTTATATGTATTGAGAACATCCTTGCATACGTACACTGAGAACATCCTCGCCCCAAAAGCTTCCAGAAAGATCTCCCTACAGCAGACATTAGCTGTCATAAATCCCCTATGCGGTTGCTGTATGTTCGCCATGTCATATGAAAACACCGACGAAAATAACTGGAGCCAAAGCACAAGGGTTCATAAGCATAAGACTCAGCAGCTGGTCGGCGGTGGCCACGGAAATACGGCAGAGGCCTGCTGTGTCTGACGCCAGGAGGCCTCCTTCATCTCGTTGAGAGTGGGGCAGGTCGCGGATGCCACCGGCTAGCTTTTCTCCATGGCATATCTACCTAGGTGGGCAGCCAGCGCCCAGCTCCTGCGCTGTGCCACTGCTTAAAGAGGACGCGTCACTACATGGCCTAGCTGCTGGTCCGGGGAGTCTGTCACTTGTCACAGCTGCTCTGGCACAAATGTGGTTTCCACAGTGCGGTGTAGCTTTGATATTCCACACTAACATTTTTATTGTTACACCAAGACTCAGCCCCAAAGCATGTTGTTAACGTGCACAAATTCTTTCTACATCGAGTTCTCTCTACGTTCTAGGTGAATAGGCCTCGCATTTCACCTACAAAGTGTCCTCAAACACTGACTCTTTTCTGTCCTCACCCTTGACTTGCTGTGCTTTACTGACAGGTTATTTTCCCCCAAAATTTAGCACTTATCGGGAAAATGGATAGTTGATTAAGTGAACTATGAAATTGTACAAAATGGATAAACTACAAACAAAAGCCATTTGGAAGTGCGAGAAGATCAATCAGGGCGACTGTGATATTCTGTGAGATGAAACATATCTCTATATCTGGTGAATGTTAATCACAACCAAGACCATTCCATACTGAAGACCATGCCTAGTGAAGAGCCCAGCTTAACCAAGGAAACGCAATATATGACAACTGGTGTACAGAGGCTAACTGGCTCATGCCTTAGGAGTGTTATTTACTCATTAGAAACATGGGCCCTTTCTGTGTCCATACATATGAAAGCCTGAGGTGACCTCACAGCAGAAAGCTGCAGGATCATCAAAATGATCTTCATACTATGCATCCTCCCCACACTATAGTGCACACAATAAATTGGCCACAGCCTGTCTTACCTCTTTGCTGCCTTCAATGTCTGAGGACTCGCTACTGAAGTCTTCGGTATTTAGGTTCTCAAAGTCAGATTCGCCCACGGCAATGGGGACCGTCACAGTGAGGCTTGGATTGTGGATGAAGGACATGTAGTCACTGTTGTCAATGATGTATTTCCCCATGTCGCTACCCAGTCCACTTGCGGTCCCGTTGCCCTCCTTTAGGTACTCAGGCTCCCGAGTGAGATCCACAGCAGTGTGGTTGGAGATGCAGTTTTCGACCTTACTGTGGAGCTCCTCCAGGGCCTTCACCTCGTCCAGCGCCCCGGGACCTTTCCCCATGCACAGCCTCAGAAAGAACTGCCGCAGCACGGACCTGAGGAATCCCACGCCGCGGTGGATGCGGCCCACGGCGATCTGCAGGTTGTTCATCTCACTGTCCTCGTCTGTTGCCGCCAGATTGTCAGCGCTGAACGAGCTGAGCAGCAAGGCCAGGAACAGATTCAGAACCTGCACCGGACAGGGATAATCCCAAGAACTGTGATGCACCACGTGGGAAAATACACTGTGACAAATTCCATTGGTCACATGCTCTTGACTTTGTTTTAGACGAGTCTGCGCTGTATCTCAGACGTCTCTTGACGTAAAACAGTATTAATGACTGAAGATGTTTGGAGGAACAGCCTCAGCCTACAGAGCATCGACTGCTGCTTGCAATGTACTTCTTATAAAGTAACCCTATACGTCAATTCTGAAATTTATGAACAGATCATCAAATCAAGACTTCAGCTATGCCCATGATTTCATTTTCGAAACTTCGTAAGATACTGAAGCAATTACGCACTAAAGCTGGGGATCTTGTTACTGCATATTAGCGAATACAGTCATGGGTAATGGTGCACCATTTAGTAAATGGCTAGATGCTGTGATGTCCTGTAGCTTGTAGAGATACAATACCTAGATCACGATCCCCTTAATTACCCAGCCGGTAGCACCTGTGAAAGCAGCTGGACACGTACCACCAGGTTTCCGATGACCATGACCATCATGAAGACGATGAGGCACAGAGCCTGGCCGGCCACTTCCATGCAGTCCCACATGGTCTCGATCCACTCGCCGCACAGCACCCGGAACACGATGAGGAAGGAGTGGAAGAAGTCGTACATGTGCCACCGTGGAAGGGTGCAGTCATCTGATATCTTGCACACGCAGTCGCGGTAGCTCTTGCCGAACAGCTGCATTCCCACCACGGCGAAGATGAAGACGATGATGGCCAACACAAGGGTCAGGTTTCCCAGGGCGCCCACAGAATTGCCGATGATCTTGATTAGCATGTTTAGGGTCGGCCAGGACTTGGCAAGTTTAAAGACCCTCAGCTGAAATACACGGACAGGGTTTGATGAAAACTGTCACCTCCCGACAGCTCTGTGTATCGCATGTGAATAAGGCAGCCACAAAAGAAAGGGCCGTGGGTGAACTTACCAATCGAAAGGACCTCAAAACAGACAGTCCTTCCACATTGGCTAGACCCAGCTCCATCAAGCTCAGGCTAACTATAATTCCATCAAATATATTCCAACCTTCTTGAAAATAGTAGTAAGGATCTAAGGCAATGATTTTGAAACACATCTCAGCTGTGAAGATTCCTGTGAACACCTACAAATGAAACCAAGAAAACAGTCAAAACCAAATCCCACGTACCCGGGCCACGATATTCCCAATATCATCAAGCTAAAAAATACTTGGGAGTTATATATGACTGCAGCTGGAATGCAGAGATGAAAAGCAAAATCTTACCAAATTACCCACGGAGAGCACATTGTTGAACTCAGTAGTCATAGGATAGTGCTCCATAGCCATAAAGAGAGTGTTTAACACAATGCAGATGGTGATGGTAAGATCGACGAAGGGATCCATCACGATCAGGTTGACAACCTGCTTGATCTTAAGCCACAGTGGGCAGCAGTCCCAGATGAGGAAGATGTTAGCGAATTTGTACCAGCATGGCGGACATTTCTGTCTAGATTCCTCAAGCTCTGCAGAAGCAGAAAAGCAACATTAAATAAGCTCTGCATTTGAATTTAGACATGAATTTTACTTACTCATCAAACTTCGAATTTGGGATTCCTTGGTTCTGGTTCTTGCACCCATTATGATGTGCAATATATTAATATAACACATCGCACAACTTAAATCTCATTACATGAGATCAGCTGAAGAATTGCTGCAGTTTTTAATTGATAGAAATTGGTGAAACAATGTCTTCAGCTGAAAAAGAAAGTATGAGCTGATTGAAACATGCACACATTTTAGCATTTCAGGGAAGAGCATAGATTTCATAATAATTTTAATAACAGAGCACTCATTGTTCAATCAAGACCAATGTTATGTGGAGACATCTAGTCAGCATTACTGTTCTTCCTGACAAAAGATCAGTTTAACAAAACTGGAAAGCAAATGGAAGTCAATGCAATTGGATTCATGCAATTTTAACTATGTGATTTGTTCAACCAAATGCTTGATCGAGCCTCATGAATGAAGAACTCAGCTGGATGAAACCAGCATAGAAAGTGGGACAGGGACCATAGAGCACGGAGCATAAGGTTTAACAGGAGCTATATGTCTGGAATGATTGAATAAGATGTCTATGCAACCATGGTTTGTCTGGGTTAGATATGTGAAGAAGAGCCATTCTTTTGTCCTTGTTACTACAACCAGAAGTCAAGAAATACCTACCCTCCATTGTGTTTGTTAAAATACTGGCAACGCTCAAGGCTCTCTGTCTAGCAGCCGGGTCCTCCAAGAACTCCATGGAGGTCTGGTGAGTGCCAGACCTCTTCTTCTTCTGAACATCCGTCTCCGTTGTCGTACCCTGGGGGGGCGAGAAGCGCGGTTTCAAAAGGTCAGCTGTCGTGACGAGCGTCACCACATGGCATTCCAGGTGCATGCTCAAGCAGTCGGAAATCGGAGGCCGCGGAGGAGAGAGAGAGGTTCTGAAAGGGTCAGCGCATCTCAGCATGCGTCGCTAGACGGAGAGCATACTACGGCTCGTACGGCGCGGCGGGAAAGAGGAAAGGACGAGAGAAGCATAGCGAAAGCACACAGAAGGTAAGTAAAGAACTAGCGTGGCAGGCAGCAAGGTGCAAGAGTAGCTACGACATCACAAGCAGGCCATCGGCGCCGACCCGCTCTTCCCTTACATTGTCATCAGTAGTGGGCTTATCTACAGTCACCTCGGGCAGCAGGAGTCCGGCAGGCGACGTGGGAACTGAGCCTCCACCCACCAGCGACACCACACCGTTGCAGTCAACGGTGCAGTGCATCTTGCCGTTGGCCGGCAGCAGGATGCGCGAGGACACGCTGCCCTGGCTGACGTTGCTGCTGCGCCGCTCGACGCGCCGCGGCACGAAGAGGGAGCCCCGCCGGCTCTCGTTGTCCTCGAAGGTGCTGTGCTCGTCGTCGGCGAAGTCGTTCTCCGAGCCCACGTCGCGGCCCCGGCGGAAGCTGAACAGACTGGCGCGGCTGTTCCGGCGCGGCGAGAAGAGGGAGCCGCGGACGCTGAGGAGAGACTGGGGAGGGAACACGGCCATGTCAGCGCGGTCTACAGTGCTGATTCTCCGCTCAGCATGCACCGCTTCGTCTACCGGGAGCTTGCAGTCGCACTCAAGAGGCCCAATCATGGGAGCTGGTCTCGATTATTGTGCAGTTCGCTTGTACTGGGAGGGAGCAAAAACGCGGTTGAGAAACAACTCAACTATCCACTGATTTTTCGTTCACTCTACTCATCATATGTTTATCGTTTAACAAAAAATAATGTATTTATGAACTGTTGCATTGTCATAACCTTAAATTAAGGCTTCGCTTTATTCACAGGTAGCAAAAGCAATCACCATAGCTGGTTGCGACTACAAAGCATAAAAATGTACAACAATAGCGCACTGTACCTCAGTGTTACTGTTCTGAGTAAAAACATAAAAGTGTGGGCATGTTGGGTCTGCTTTCTTTGCTTTGCAATCTCGATTTTTAACAAGTTCTTAGCTCAAAAAACAATAAAAAGAGTATTTCCCCCACCACGCACAATAGCATCGTTCAAAAAATAGATTTGTGATAAATATAGACTTTCTGAATGCCATGGAGCTCCTTCCAAGGATTGCACTGGCAATAAAAAGCCACTTAGGCGGTTTACATAAATTGACACCATCAGCTAATCGCTGTCCTGATAAGAGTGAGGTGGCGAAAGCTTGTGCTACAGATGTTGACGGTTACTGTCACAGAACATGTGGGGGAGACGTACATCAGTGAGCCAAGAAACATTATACATTTGACTCAGAACCAACGCATTATCAGTGGGGGACAGATTACATAAATTAGTGCCAAGTAATCCAACCCAGTGTGGCATTTTCACATTAGTTCTATAACAAAAATCGCCAAGTCCATATGTAAGCGCCACAAAAAGGAGAAGAAGGCTTGGTGAAGACATATGATTTGCACGCCTAATGTGCTTTATGCAATTTTCTACCTTAAAGAAACTATGGAAAGAATATTAGCATGACGCATACAAATGTATGCATTAAAAAATCATGCTGTTGCATGGGAAATAGCTAAACAGCTGTGATTAGATATTGATAAGAGATCCTGGTCTTAAGAAGCTAAACAGCTGTGATTAGATATTAATAAGAGATCCTGGTCTTAAGAAGCTAAACAGCTGTGATTAGACATTAATAAGAGATCCTGGTCTTAAGATGCCTGTCGAAGGGTGTCACGCGCACTTGGGAGATGCAAAGCTTAAGGAATTAAATCCATGTCGGTCGCTGCGTCCTCTGGCTAACTGGGGTTCACCTGATGTGGGGACGAGTGCCTCTTCTCGTATGACAGCCTGTTGCCGTCGATGGAGAAGCGGAAGCCCGTCCTTTTGATGCTGTCCTCTGACTCTGACTTGTGAAACTTCTCGTCGTCTGCCTTCTCCTCCTCTCCCTCCTCCTTCTGCCGCCGCTTCTTGCGCCGGTTCCGCCTCTCCTTGGCGCTCTTGGAGCTCAGCTTGGATGCCTCGGAGGAGGATTCCGTGAGGCCCGCCCTCCCGCCGTACTCCCCGCTGCCGTTGGCTGCTTCCATGGCGGCCTGCTGTCAGAACGACCAACCAGCAGACGGTAACGGTTACCGTGGCAACACTGGGGTCTATTCCTGAACATAGCAGCGATGTGCCAATGCAAACGGGTTTCTTCAGAGAGCAAAATCCGCAACTTCATAGGACTGTTTCTCAAACATATTGTGTGGCTGAGAATAGTTTATAAAATATTTCGGGAAAAACTATGTTAAATGGACCTCTCAGGAATGATGGAAATTGAGGTGCAGAATTTTCTATGTAATAACCTGTACTTGAATGCTACATTTCTTTTCCAATAATCTCTGCATCCCTCTGAATAAAAATCAAATACTCTTTTCATAGTTGCTTCTTTTTCACTTTCCTTGTTTAAAATGTGACACACTGGTGAAATAGACTGGAACAAGAATGAGACCAGCTACATAAAAAAATCGCAACATTCTCTCATGAATAAAATAAAAGCAATTTATTTTCTCCTAAATGCATTCATGCTGTCCAGTCTCCCAGTGTTCTTCCAACTAAAGATACACTTTCAATAGGGTACATTCACTGCACAAAAAAAGGTCACCGAACCGTTGTCTTAAGTACACTGTACTGTTAAATTAATTAGACTCTATTGTCACATGGGCTTTTGGATGAGGTGCAGGAATGCCTTTTACATGGGCCAATATAGGGGCACAATGGGGGCAGCATACCTGCGCTTCTTCCTGCTGCCTTTTGAGCTGCTCCAGCATGGCCTGGAACTCCTCCTCCTTCTGTTGGGCCTCCTCCATGGTGGCCTGGTTCTGTTCATCGTAGGCCATCGCCACCACAGCCAGGATGAGGTTCACCAGGTAGAAGGAGCCCAGGAAGATGACCAGCACGAAGAAGATCATGTAGGTTTTCCCTGCAGCTCTCAAGGTCTGAAACACAAATGGAGACTTCAGACCACCTTCCATGTTACAGCCATCAGGCAACGTGAACTTGCAGTATCTACAGAAATCAAATCCGCTAGAACAACACATTCTTAAAGAAATGAAACGACGCTGAAATGTCTCTCATTGTGGAAATTTATGCCAATTTTCTTGAGCAAAACAAACATTTCACAGCAATAGATAAATTCAATATACAGTATTTGGTTTATATAGTAAAGCTATGTCACACCAGTAGTTGGTCATTTTAATTACCTTTAAAATTTAAAACTTTTTTGGCCAGTTTCCCAATCAAGGATTAAGCCTAAACCTAGACTAACTTCGAGTTACAATGATGAATCTCCATTGAAACGGCAATTTAGTCCAAGACTAGTCGTAATCCTTGTTCGGGAAACCGGCCCTTTATGTTTATCTTTATAGACACCAATCACATGTTGCCATTTTAATAAAACACTTGACACCATCTGAAAGATGCAATGCAAATCAGGAGTAAAACAAACGTTCATTTAAAAAGGAACACCTTCTCAAGAGCTCCATTTAAATAACACTAATGGGAAAAGGACAATACAAATGTTAGCATAAATGACATGGCACTATTTAAAATTAAAATTCTTCACTGGAATAATGTAAAGTGATGGACTGTTGAATGTGAACGAACAGCAGGACGTTGCAAACACTGGACACTCTGGTCAAACACTGGACACTCTGGTCAAACACTGGACACTCTGGTCAAACACTGCAGTAGATCACAGTGAAAGTAAAATAACAGCAGATAGGACGCTGAACCTCCAATGAAGCATCTTGAATTGACCTACAATCGCAAGCTTATAATGATATTTTGCCTGCATGAATTAAAAAAACAAACAGCGATTTAAAGGACTTATACATCTAATACTCTACATGAAGTATGATCATAAACCATGGAATGGGGGGGTGGGGGGGTAAGTTTTAGAACATTCACAAAGAAATTACCTTCAAATTACTGAAGTGATTCAATTGACAAAACTTGTGCTGTATCCATGTTTTTAATAAGAATACTTCAGGAACACTTTATTTTACAGATATATCTCTCTGCTCGTATATGCTTGACTGACAAGCTGCGACGCTCACAAAAACCAGATCGAAAACCGTAAACAGCGAAATGCAAAAGCCTCACTAATATTTACCCTTAAGAAAAAACCCACTTAATTTCATTCATTACATAGGGGTGAGTTAATCTACATACAAATTCTCAGGTAAAGTAAAATCGCTTGATGCATCACCTGGTGCGTCATGAAAGCAGTGAAATCTAATAATGGTCGCCTGGTCTTTGCTACAGACCTGCTGGTAGAGATTCTCCCAGTAGTCCTGAGTCATGAGTCGGAAGAGCGACAGGAAGGCCCAGCTGAAGGTGTCGAAGCTGGTGTATCCGTAATCGGGGTTCCGGCCTGCTTTCTGGCAGGAGAATCCCTCCGGACATTGCCTGGGACACAGAGAGTCACACATCCTCCCTCACTTCACTCAGCAAGTCGTTTTTTATATTAATTTTAATTACAATTTAGAGGAGACTGGGGACATTGTAGAACGGAGTCAGCCGTTTCAAGTAATTCTCTTACGTAGATTCTCCCCTCAGACTCCCCCAAAACACCATGTTTAGCAAACCTGTACAACCTCACTTAGAAAGAAATGAAATCCCGCTGTATTGATTAAAATGTCACAGAAATGGAAGTGAAAAGAAAGTCAACAGTTATCCTCAGCCTCCCTCTTGCGAGTATACGGCCCAGATATAATCAGTGACGCAGAAAGTTTGCAGCCTTACCCAGCATCAGTTGCATTTCCACACAGAAGAGCGTCTCTTCGATTTGGTAAGAAGTAATAGTTACCTTGACGAAGAATGAGAATTAGGGTTAGACAGTGGGGACAATCTTGGGCAGCAGTGACTGAACATGCATCATAAAATCACCGAAGACTAAAACTGCATCCCTTACAGCGGGAGCGTAAGACAGGACACATGCAGACTAGCCTCCCGTCCCAGTAGCCTGTACCCTCCAGCACCAGCAGCAGGTCAGTGATTTGATGTAAACATGGAGGTGAGACCCTCCCTGACTGAGAGGTACGGCTGGCTAATGGCAGTATGACTCTCCGACACCCTGGCCGTGACTCTACAGCCGTCAGCGGTGGAATCGTGTCCAGCTCGTTTGCTCTGATCCAGTGAGTCAGGTTTCTTTCCCTAAGTATGCTTGGAGCTCGGCGGGGGGGGGGGGGGGGGGGGGGGGGGGGGGGGGGGGGGGGGGGGGGGGGGGGGGGGGGGGGGGGGGGGGG
>JABFDZ020000039.1:11381393-11400202 GCA_019775955.2 Pollimyrus isidori
CCCAAAGTGCTTACTTTCGTCGTTGAGATAATCGGTCCAGTTAGCCGCGGCTGTCAGGTTCCAGGCCGTCACATTGTCCGCGGTGCCATTTATCAGAGGTATTTTTACGCACTTCTGCCTCAAATTACCCATAAATAGCTGCAGCCCTATTAGTGCAAACACACTCAGACAGAAGACCGTGAGAATCATCACGTCCGACAGCTTCTTCACCGACTGGATCAGGGCCCCTACGATGGTCTTCAGACCTGCAAAAGATGAAAGGAGCCCTTTGCGGTTTTCTGAATGGGATCCACGCGGCGTGGAAAGAGTCAGCAAAGCCTCTGTGAGCATCTGGGTGTCATGAGGATGTGGGACAAAGGTGCTGCTGTAAGCTGATGCGATCAGATTGCTCATTAGAAAGCAATAGCATAACTGACAGCTTATAATAAGAGACCTGGCCCCCATATAATAGTGAACCAGGGGCCTAGTGATGGCAGACAAGGTCTTTTTTTTAACCAATGGGATTAGTTTAAATGTGGTTCAATTTTTCTCAATTAACATGTGGGCCACGTCATGCAGGTTATCTTTTCTGAAGGTCCATCTCCAAGCAGATAATTCAGGCTCCAGCTTACATCGCGTGCATTTAGAATAGAATAGAATAGAATAGAATTCAACTTTATTGTCATTGCACATGTCACAAGTACAGGCAACGGGCCGGCCGAATCCAAGGGGCGCGGCCAGCAAGCGGGGAAATTTAAGTGCCAGCGCCTTAAGCCCTTGCTCTCGTCCCCTTGTTGGCAATTTATATATTTTCAGCCCACGCGACAGGGGAGAACATTCTAAGTTCACACAGACGGGCGATATTCAAACCCCCAACCTTGGAGGTGTGAGGTAACGGTGCTATTCACTGAGACACTGAGCCATCCTATTAACTATCTATACATATAATACCGAAATATTATCTTAGGGCTGTCCAATTAAAGCCAGTTCCGAAGAGCCACGTGTTATTTACCACCATAAATGCTTGGAGCAGAAAAGAGTGCTGTCAGCGATACAGGGACATGCAGTGTACGTGAGTGTGTATCAGCTTAGGCGTGATACACACACACAGACCATCGAACGAGCACCATCCAGGTCAAACAGTCAGGGGGAAAAACCGTAACAAACACCAAAAGAAAATAAAGGGTAGCCAGGCATCAACACAAAAGCAACAGAACAGGCTGGATTTTGCAATGTCTCATGCAAAAAAAAAATATATATAATAAGAAAATTAAAAAATCTATAGAACTCCCAAGGCTGCTTTTAGAAAAAAAAAATAGAAAAAACAAAGCAAAAGAATCTAAAAGCAGAGAATCCATTCCATATCGATGGACTAGCTGAAGATTCCTGCTTTTACTGGCTGCTTTGCTCTATGAGAGGCAAGCGGTCGAACCTTGAGAAGTAAAAGTGTAAGGCGAGGTGACCCTTTTGTTTTGTCCGGATGGAGCGAACACCAGCCTTGACCCTTGTCACCTTTAGCCTGGCTCTCACCTGGGATGACTGATATAGTTTTCAGGGCTCGGAGAACCCTGAACGTTCTCAGTGCCGAGACATTGCCCAGGTCCACAAACTCTGTCACATATCTGTAATAGGGGAGGTCACACACAAGACGCCATGACAGGACACCAAGGAACAGTCGGAGGAAGCATCGCACAAGGGCTGTCTGACACCTAACAGTGAGCACTCCTTACCTGGAATTACTGAAATAGTTTTCAAAGCTCTCAGTACTCTGAAAGTGCGAAGAGCTGAAACATTGCCTAGGCTTACAAACTCTGTTACATACCTGCAGGATTAAATGCACAGTTACAATAGGACTATTCACAATGTTCAAGCTCCACACATAATCGGGGGGGTTTATAGCCCTGCATCTTTTATTATTTTCCCGCATGTGATGCAATGACAGACATGCAGGTATCCATAGCAATAAGACGGGTCAGATGCGTTCACGCTTTGCTCTCATTAAACCACTGCGGACGCACGTGGTAACACCATTCAGCAAAGGAGCATGCATTCCTTCTCATCTTTTCGTCACTGCGAGGCACTGGCAAAATCCAGTGCAAAATTAGCGAATAGCATTCCTGCTTATCTATGGACTAAAAATCACAAATCATGAATAAAAGAGGCCGGTTTATATTTTCCTTTCCCCCACCGTGACTTTGAGGAAAGACAGATTAAGCAAACGCATTAAGCAAAAATACCCAAAAGAGTATTGAAGAAACTTAGCAGCGCACTCACTAGGCCGCACTGTGACATAATGAGTGAAAATACTTAAGCAACGGCTTTTAATTATTAAGTAGTTTTAATACAGTAGTAAAGCTGAAGGGTTTAATGTCTGTAAATGCATTAACAGCTGCAGTTTGTACGTTTAGCAGGAGTGTGAGCGTTGTTACACCGTCACTGGCCAGGCGGTAACGGCAACAGAATTAACAGATGAAGCAGGATACTTACGCCATGAGTATAACACTGAAATCTAGCCAGTTCCAGGGATCCCGCAGGAAGGTGAATTTTCCGACACAGAAGCCTCTCGCAAGGATTTTTATCAGACATTCAAAAGTGTAAATTCCAGTGAACGTGTACCTGCAAAGGGAAGGGTCAACGTCACACCACATTAGCACTTTCACAGCGGAAATACACATTTCTGGGATTTTCGTCTCTGACAGCAGCAACTGTATTATAACAATAACAACAACAAACATTAATAATAATAATAATAATGACGACTTACTCTACATTCTTTGCCCAGTCTGGGGGGTTACTCAACGTCATGAACGCACAGTTGGTCAGGATAGTGCACATGATTAAAAAGCTGAACAGCGTGGAGGCAGCCGTCAAGGAAATGTTACTCAAGTTATGCAACTTTGCACAGTTAGGATTAACAAAGAGCAAATTTCCAAAAACTCAGTCCATGGGATGTGTGCATGGGATAAGCTCATAAGCACCATTTCTGTGGATTTACTGAATGAGCTTCGGTTCCCTGTTTCCTCACATGGGATGAGGAAGCCCGACTTCAGGTCATTGCCAGTCTCATTTCACTAACAGCAAAAATGGACTCTTGGTAATTTGCTCTTCAATTTACGTATCAAAGATTCATGCACATCACTCACGCATGCGCCCATGCGTACAGGTCCATTCTCGCACAATTCCATATGGCAAAGGATATGAATGAACCAACACCATAATTGATAATCTTCTAATGGGGTTGAAGGAGCTTAAGATGTACAAGGCAGGAGTGGCGTTAAACCGGAAGATTGCCTTCCCACGGTTCAATACTATAAAGGTCTAAAAGGTAGACAGAGAGAAGAGGGCAGGGGAATTTTTTGTTTTCGCATGAGTCTGCATTCAGAGCAACGCTTTCCGATGGCCAGTGGCATCCAGCTCAAATCCCTGTGCTGCAATTCAGTTCGTATAAGCAACATCTCTCGGGCGATGTAACTTAATTTATGATGCAGTCCGCATCGTAAAAGCTACAAGCCCTGGCCGAACAGAAGGGTCTCCGGGTGAGTGAACAAGGTGGCGATCAGATTTTGTACGAGGTCACAGCAGCGAGACGAGTGGCCCGGACAGCTAGCCCAGCAACGGGAATGGTAGGGCTTAGCGGACATGCATGGAATAGAACACCATTACTGCCGAAATGTCCTCAACAGCCTGCAATACAAGGCTGTGCAGATGTGGGTGTGTTATGATGGATCTCACCGGGGTCAGGGCTGTCGTTGCTATACGAGCCTCGCTTTTTTGCCAAGCCATTTGATCGCCTCTACGCTGTCACCTATGAGTCACCGCATGCTGTCCTGTCACCTAAGCTACCAAGACGCCTCACAGAGAATCACACCACACTCCAGCACCCAGGACACAAACAACTAGGCAACAGGCATCGAAGCTAGCAAGAAACAGGCCTGTCAGTGGGCCTGGCCTAGAATGTGAGACCAAACAAGAGCGGACTGACAGTCAATCGAAAAAGTCGCCAGGGAGCCACTAGAAATCTGTGATTAATACTTCTTTCTTATATTTATTTAAATACTGAAACTTCTGAAATGTATGCGAAATGTAGTTAATCAACCACAAAATAATAAAACAACATTCAGAAATTTCTATCCAATCACATTAAACCAACAGATCATTATGCATACATACTGTACATCATCAGCGGTAACAACTAGCAGAAGAGCCAGCCAGTAAAAATAACTCTGAAATATGCAGGACACAGACTTATCCAATTGACTGTTGCTCCTTATCTGACTGCATCCATAGCCCGCCTACATGAGGGGCGTAGCAGGACTCACTTGCTGATTGCTGTAATAAGGGTCCAGATCCTCCAGGGGGGTGGAAACCATTCCCTTTGGTATGTCCCCATAAATAAACGGCAGGGACTTCCCCGCCTCCAGGTCAGTGTTGGGCTTGGGCCCGTTTTCGTCGTCCTCATCTCGCCGCTCCCCTCTGGGCCTATTGGACTTCTCCTCGGCGATCCGCTTCTCGATGGCGTCGAGAGACTCGCGGCAGAACAAGCGGAAGCTGTCTGGTCCCGGCGGTACAAGCAGCTGGGCCATCTTCTCATCCTGCACCTTCAGAATGAACGGTTAACCTCCTGCATAAGAAAGTGCTAGAACAACAAGAGGCAGAGTGGGGGACCGCGTTAGCTGCTGAAGTTAGCCGCTGAAATTAGCCGCTGAAGTTAGACGCTGAAATTAGCCGCTGAAGTTAGCCGACGGACTCACGCCTGATTTCAGTCCACAGCGTACATCTTATGTGGGCTGGAGCATTTAACTTATTAGTCTAGACAAATGAACGTCCCTCGCTAATTTTCCCTTAGACAACTGTTACAGTTAGGGCTAACATCAAGGAAAAGGAAACAGCTAATTTCATACTGATATATCACGTCATATTCTATACCAATGAGTACCAGATATTAGCAACAACGAGGACAGTATCAACACCTGAAAGGGTTCGAGACACAAAACTTATAGGAACATCATCCTCCCTAACTGCTGCCTCAGGACCCAGCCAGGACATCACCATCTCTCAGAGTTACATTACTACTACCAAAGAAAAAAAAAGTTCTCACAAATTGTTGCATTTGCTGGCTAATCTCTGAGTCACTGCATCTCCTTTAATACAGAAGGTAAGCACTTGTAACATGAAGTGCACTTAAACTAAAAATTGACTGTAAAACCACATCAGGACTTTGGAACAATAATCTCCTCACACACAGATACATGAATCCCAGATGACAGGCCCCAGGCATCCCTAACAAGACATAAATTCCAGAGTTAAATGAGGCAGCGTTGACCTGACATGGGTGGGACAAGATTAGCAGATTAGAGGTATAGTGTTGCACTAAACATTACAAGATGATAGCCAGGCAGACTAGAAAGTGGGTTGAACCAAGGTCTCCTCAGATCCAGGATTTCTGCTCATTCCAGACTAAAGAGGTCCTGTCTTCCTGGAGATCCTGATGAAAATCATCCAGGGCATTGGGCACAGGGAGCGAGGAGATAAAGAACCAGACACCTGCTGCCACAGACATCTAACCAGGAAGCCTCCTCAATTTAATTTGGCCGTACCACGCGCCTTCTGGGTGTCTGCGTTATTCTACGTGCGAAACTACTTTCCAGTGATGAAGAAGTGACGAGCATCGCAGACATTTTTTTTTTTTTTGATGACTCAGCCTTGCATCCACACAAACACGTCAGCTCACAATGACATCTGTGGTGTGCCGGCTCACAACTGGCTTTATACGGTTCTGAAGCACGGGTGTGCATGATAATCTTCACATCTGCTTAGCCATTACAATCACCATTACAGGTATCAACTCTCCCTTTGTGGTAAAAGGATAATTCACACTTTCAGTCAGAGCTCTCCTGACCATGGTCTCTTCAGACGATCTTCCAAGGTGTCCTGTCCTGTGAAGCTCCTGCCCTGGTTTCTCTGAAGATCTCAATTCAACGTGCCCTCTCAGCAAAACTTGGGCGGACAGATGATAGGTCCAACTTCACAACAATTTTATGGTGCTTAGTTAAAGGGACATCCTACTGAGTACGTTAACCGCCTCGCCCTACTCAAAGTTCTCACCTTGTCTGCAGGGGACAGCAGAGCTATTCAAATAAGGCCAACAGATTTGTCGAAGCAGTTACAGTATAGAGTTTTGGTACCACTTCAGTTTAAGGAATTTTATGTTGACATACATCACTGTCACCGCAGATACATGGCACAAGTATGAATAGGCACAGAATGACATTTACAAAGACATGGGGCTCACATGTTTGTCGGCCATGTTAAATTGGGATTACATAGCCTTTGGTTTACTTTTTGTTGCTATGCTTTGTTAGTATCCATAAGAACTTAAGCAAACATTCTTATTTCGTTCAACCCAAATTCATTATCATTCATAAACATCCACAGCCAAATATTTCAACTGACTAGAAGCCGAAATGTTTTACTACTAATGTCAGTGCTGAAAACAATATTGGTTGTCATAAATTACAGTGGTATAAGAATAAATATGGAAGCCATTTCTCAAACTACTGAATGATAATGAATAGTAAGAAATGCCATATTGTAAAACTACACAATTTATAATACATTATGTACGTCAACATAGAACGCCCACATCACAAAGTGTTGCCAACTATTGTCTTTTTATGAAGCGTAAAGGCCCAGGAGGACTCAGTTGCACCTAGAATAATCCATTCTAGTTTGCAGTAGCATGCACATTCTGTCTGCATGCACTCAAGGAACATTCTATCACATGCAGGTAGCAGCAACCATGAAGTTGGCAGAGTGACACATGAGGAAGCTGGTCTTCCCTATTCTGAATAATGCACCACACTATCCAGAATGGGATCTGCGAGCAGGAGCAGGCGGCGGGCCGTCGTGCTTCGTATGCAGAAAAGTCTTTTTTTGAGTTTTTTTTTTTTTTTTTTTGCCATGTCATTCAAAATTTGCCTCAAAGTCCTAGTCAGCCATGGTGGTGCACTCCCAGTGAGCTAAGCTTTAACACGGCAAGCATTTGGGCCCGACAAGCGGCCACTGAGCAAAGACGTGAGTGACTAATTTCATTTGAGTAGACAAGGCCTTGAGGTCAATTCAGGCTGATTGGTTAGGAAGAAACTCAGAAAAAAAGATGGATGAAATGGCTCATGTTGTGCTTTTGCTATTGGTCTCTGCTGTAATCACTCATTTTGTAATCATTGCATTACTTATCCATATATATTACTATGTTTAACCAGTGCACTGCATTCTGATATGAAATGTATGAAATGCTTCATGGTTGAAAAGCAATTCTATAAGATTTTACAAAATCTCTTGTAGACTATAATGGAATTCATAAGCAACCCCCAACTTAGGATGTAGTCAATGAATTGCCAGGGTGGAGTCATGCCAAGCCCCTGGTACCAACCTTTGTCTAAGCCCAAGGGCGGAGGCCCCTCCATTAATACATGTTTTTTTGCCATCCATTTATTTTAGAACGCTTCTATCAGACCATAGGATCCGGCTGGAAGACAAAAACACTCACACAATAATGCAGTTCTCTTGGCAACAACAGCAATTTTCACAAACTACAGTACTTGTACTACATCAGTTTCTCAAACTGGCCCTCGGGGGCCCCCAGACAGTCCATGTTTTTGCTCCGGGCAGGGAGCTGGAAGGGAGCAAAAACGTGGACTGTCCGGGGGTTCCTGAGGACTGGGTTGAGAATCACTGTTCTACATCCAGATGCAGATAATTTCCTCTTTGCTGGTGTGCAGCCCTCCATAAACAGCACAGATGCATAACAAAGAAACAAAATCTGGGTGTCTGTTACCAAAGTACATTGAGAATTTGGTTTAAAATAAGGTGCATAATTTCCTTGGTGAGTTATATAAATGAAGGAAACCAGCCAATGTGTCTGAAGGAGATGTCGAACGGACATTAAAAAGTATTAGGAAGTAAAATTTGTGTTGCTTGTAGTTAAGAGAAGGTAAAATAATTTCATAATGAAATTTTGGGTAACATCTTACTTGTGGAGGCACAAATAATGTAGTAATATACACTTACTTAATGTATTTATTAATCATAAATCATATGTTAGTTAAGTACTGATCTCATGTTTGTTCATCATTAATTAATCAAAATGGTTAATGTATTTCATGCATGTGTAGTTACTATATTTGTTCATGATTTGTACTTGAGTAGTAACTGAGTTACTAGGTTACTTGTGCCCCCTCAAGTAAAGTGCTACAAAATCTATTTGATGAATTAATTTTAAGCAGTATTCACTAGCAAGAAAATATATAAATCTGGTAAAGTCATATTTAATATAAGAATCAGTTTACATATTGCTTTTAAAAATATGGGTTGTACTGTTTATGTCTGCAAAAGCTGGATAATTGAAAAAGAATATATGTGGTCAAAACAAATAATAAATATGTAAAGCATGTATTGAAAATCTCAGCTAAAATGAGCCATGAGCCACATATATAATATATCTCAAAACCAAGGAAACTGCTTGTGGCTCAATTGGGTCACGGCCAAGTAACGGTCAGCAAATCATGGCCTCGGGCTTCTGTGTCCTGAAACGCGCGCTGCCTTTGGGAATGCTAGCTGGCTAGGTGACTGACAGCTACGGCCATGCAAAGTGCGGCAAAATAAACAGCGAGGTGGCAGGATGCTGAGCCCCCTGCCCTCGTCCTCACGCCGATGCCTTATTGGGGGGACAGCCTGTGGTTTATTTGTCTCCAGGGTACACAGTTCATTAGTCATCTGTAGCCTCCCTTACAGTGGGGACCATTTTAATTGTACCATGACACATGCGGTGCTCCCTGAATTTTAAAAGAGGAATACATTCTGGTTATTTCAAAGAAGGGCCGCTAAGAACGAGATGCAACAGTGGTGGGAGACTCAGAATGGCAGGACATTTCGTTTCTGTGTCTCAGTAACTGGCTAGGAAGTTTGGCACCATCATTTACACCGGAAGAGATGAGAGTGGTGGCACTATACATTTACTCGTCTATCTGAAGCTTTTATCCAAGGTGACTTACAGTAGAGGGAAGGGGTACAACTTATGCATGCATCCTGGGATTTGAGCCCATGACCTTTGCATCGACGGCGCTGACTTGCTGAGCTACACTTTGACGTGAATTGAAATGATAGAGAGAAGCATCCGGATGGAGGGAGAGAAACCGTCCGGATAGATAGAGAGACTCCTGGACGGGCCACCTGCCGGTGTTTTCGCGTGTTTGCTTAGCGCTTAGCTCACCTGCCACCCCCACTTTTCGCTTTGTTCCCAAAATCCATCCCAAAGACCCACTTTTTTCCCTCTAGAGGCTTGAAGAGCAGCGCAAACAAGCCCCTCCTGAAATGCCAGGTGTGCCATTTGCACTAACTCCCATTGTCCTTCCTGCCAGGCCCTCAAATAAGCTCACATCCCACAGGAAATAGCACACACCCCCCATGACATCACAGTCATTCCCAGAAATAAATACATATGTACCCTATAGCACAGTCAGAAATTAAGTTCTGTACTAAATATTACTAACAATACCAAGGGTAAAGTTTACATTTCAGTAATCTTGAGGCCCTATGAGACGTCATACTGGGCTTATAGTGCAGGTCAAACAAACAGCGAGCTTTTCCCTTCACTGTCACGAGACTTCAAAGGATAGTATTTTCAGACTGAATACCTTGAAGGTATAAAAAGTTATTACAATATAAATAATATAAGGCGCTTGCCTGAAACAGATGAAGCAAGGCTTCTGACTGTGAGAAATTCATAATAAAATAATATAATATTAGTATTTAAAATAATATACTCATGACTTTTGACAAACTTCAGATGACAGCATGAAGTGACCAGAGGTGAATAACCCTTTAATAGGTATGCACATAACAATGATTATTAAATAATAAATAATAAAATGACTATCCCCAAGTCTTTGCCATCTATTAGGGTTTATCATGTTTTGTACTTAAGGTATATAACTGGGGCGTAGGCGACTGCTGCTGTCCACGGTGCTGAAAGACGTTTTCGGTTTGTCTTCATAAATGTATTGACCGGTTTTATCACACGAATGGTACATTTTTAAGTCAACAAAAAATAAATGTGCATCATAACAACAAGAATTCGGGTCTCAAAGCTATTGTAAATCTAAGCATGTATATGTTGATCTCAGAATTATCCTTAGGTTTCTAAGTTTGATCACTGCAGTCCGGCAGGAGGCTAAAAATTTCGCCCAAGACTTTTCTTAAAGGATACATATGTTGTCCATATTCATATGCTTTGTTCGAATACCATAACCTCACTGCAATCGCCAAGTTCTAATTATGTTTTGATATTTCCATGCAACTCAAAGGTGTTATAAAAGTGTATGCAAGATAACATATGTGGTGCAAGAAAACATATATGACCAAGAAAATCGCCTAGCCATTCTACATTACATCCAATAGCAATCCCATATTGCAGCACAACAGAGCTACGGGTGGTAGGACTAGAAACTTCGAGGTGCGGTCCTTCAGTTTCTCTGAATATTAGTAGAAAAAAATATTTTTAAAGAGACTTTTAGGCGCAACTGACAAATTATCGGGAGTATCGAAGTCTAGAACAACACAGACGACGCAAATGTAACTGGAAGGTAGCACAATCTTTTTATAGGCTAATGCAATTGTTGAACATTGTGAGCAGAAAATGGATCGCTTTACTATGAGGAGCCGAAATACAAGTAAAATCAGCGCATTTTCATGATTGCAAGTAGTTGGAAATCCTAACGATTGTATATGCTACCACAGACACATAGATCTGTCAATGCTTACTCCAAACCAGTTGCAATCAAGATCACGTCATGCGTAGACCTTTCCCCCCAAACAGCAAATATAGCTCCTGTCACAAAGTAAAAGGACCAAATAGTGTTTGAAATATTATACATTACAGTCAATATGGCATTATGATGGCAAATAATTATCATGCAATTACCCTGAATATTTTCTCCGCAGACCCGCATAATAATAATTCATACAGTTCTAAAATGAATGATTTCTAGCTACTCCAATATCCGTCGACAAGTATTTCTTCATCTGTGCTACACGATTAATCGAAACGAACCAAAAAGGCAAAATGCGAAAGAATTACATAAACAACTGTATACGACGCACAACTAATGAATGCCCTATTGTGATGCCCTTATTTTTAATTAAATCAAACTTTATACGATAATTAATCCTAACAAAAGATATGTGATTGAAAACGGTACCTTGGCTGTGGAAGATTGTCGATTAGGAGAGCAAGCAGTAGCTGTCGCCATATTGAAGGTTTCATTTATTTCCATAGAGAAGCCTCCAACGCCTCTTCAGCTGCAACATCTCCACCCTGCCTTTGGAGAGTCCGGAGGATAACCAGACCCCCAAACGCCCTGCCCATTCACACTTCATAAAGCGGCCGCTCAAAGCCACTCCTTATTCCAAGTCTATTTCGAGAGTAAGTCAAGGATATGTCGAAAAAAAAATCTAAATAATAACAACAACAACAACAATCAAACGCCATTCACGTTTTATTTAATAGGTCGTTTCTGGAATACCGAGCTACTTTCACGAGGAGAACGAATCTTAAAATGCAGAATAACTGCCTTTTTTGTTGACAATCTTCTGCGTTTATGTATCTATGTAAGTGTCTACATGCTTTTGGGTGTGAGAATTAGACATGTATTAAATTACAGGGTGTATTTGCGAAAAAACGATAGGGTGTGTTTTGGTAAAGGTCTACGTCAGTTTCATGCTGATATTTTTGAGGGCCAGGAAAACATTGAGCAAAATACACCGTGTTTCACAAATAAATTGGATTGTCCTTTGGGTTGTGGTGGCTTTCTTAGCCCTAAAATCAGATTTAATGCGAGAGTGATTTACCTGTTGATACCACGAACGTTTTATGAAATTCCGGTGATTTTTTTTTACAACCAACTATCATGCATGGTGGATTGCCTAATATATTTATAGCAGGTAAAATATTTGTACGATTGGCAGTCAAACATGCTTGAAATAATTGCATAATTTGCTTGGTCTTGAAAGCTCATTAACCCCAGAAGCTACCGGTTCTTCTGAGCTGAAGTGAAAAATTCAGCGCAAGATGTCAGCTTCATATACAAATGAGAAATGTCCAGCCAACAGGCAGGGAAGGTCGTCTCCATGCACAGACAGCGCCAAATGCGCGTCTAAACGCACATACATGGTTCCAAAGGCGAAATTGCTAAATGTATGTTGCAGATTGGGAAGGTCGTCTCCATGCACAGACAGCGCCAAATGCGCGTCTAAACGCACATACATGGTTCCGAAGGCGAAATAACTAAATGTATGTTGCAGTTTGATACTGATTCTACCATTAATATCTTTTTTGTAATATGCTCGGTCTCTGTTTTGCATGGACTGAGAAAATGATGGACCTAATGAGCGATCGCAAACAACCTCAGCGAACAAATTCAACCAACCTCAAATAAACGATTTATTAGTGCATAAAATAGGCTACTACACTGTTAAAAGTACTACGTACGAACACGACTCAAAGCCTGGTACATTTATTTGCGGGTTACGACGCCAAAACGGCATTGGCGATCACAGAGGCAATAGGTGACGCCTTTCACTGTCGCTCAGTATAAAAATGATCATACACGAGGCCATCGATTTAATTTGTAAATGGCTTGCAATACGCCTTGAGATTATTTTTGTGTGTTTTATGTGCAATTTAAATTTGTCTTATTTTTTTTAAGTCTTTTCGAAATACCAACGATTAGGCTACACATAATCTCTATGATGACTGTTTGAACAGGCGCTAATGTAAGCTTTTACACGTTTTAAGATGTCTAATGATAACACCAACACCCAAATATAAGTTATTTGTCAATATTTTCCATAGATTAAAACCATCTTGTAATAAAAGGAAACAGTCGTGATTATCACGACTACAACAGTTTCCAGTTTAGTTTTTTTGGGTGCAGCATATCTAAAAAACATTAGTGCGTATTGTTCTGCACGTCTAATGATGTCGAAATGCAGGGTTTTCCTTTAAATACTCACCATTATGGTCCAAGACAGGGGGATCTAAGAACGCCTGGCCGATCCCGTCATGTCTGCTTGACTTTTTTATTTTTTTTAGTTTGTTGTTTCTCTCCTGCAGCCAAATATCGTTGATGCCTTCTTAAGAGTAAATGAAACGGTAGTTATCCTTTGGGTGAATAATTCCCAGGTAGCGGAGAATAAACAATCACGCAAGAGAACTATCAATCGCAGGCAGTGTCGCCTTGCACCGCCGATCGACGCTTCCGGTCATTCATTATAGGGAAGGGAATGACGCCAAAGCCGCTCCGAGGGATTCACACCTCGGCTGGAAAATGCAAGAAGGAGATGCTGCGTGATGCACCTATAAACTGCAATCAGAAACCGTGAATATTTCGAAAGGTGGATCCCGGGAAAAATGAACTGAAAGTGTTTAGCTCAGACACGCAGTGTTTTCCACCAGCTTTTCATCAGTCCTCAATGCGCGTACAATCGATAGGATGCCAAGGTCGCCCAATGCAAAAGCCGGCAGGAGGAACCAGATTCATTATACATTTACAGGTTTATGGAGCGCTTATCAGACCTTTATATCGCGGGAAAATGATCATTGATAGGTTTTGCATTTTATTACGCGCTCATACATTTCTACCAATACTTCTTAGGAATAACGATTGCGTTAAATCCAGCACGGATAAATAGGTATTTCATTTTTTTTTCAAATGTTCACGTAGAGTTGTGCAAACACACGTACACCCACACTCAAACCGTATACGTATGCTCATCGTATCTGTCCTCTGTTGTTAGTTTATGTGTCAAAGGACATGAAGAGTGATATTGATATCTAGGTTTTAAATCAGGCCGAAATGTATCGATCAGAGTGAAACACTGGGGAAGTAATGCCACCTAGTGACAGGTATTCTATTTAGAGGAACAGCGGAGAAAAAGTGCTCGACCTGTAGATATCAGAAACGGCCTTCTAAGTTATATGAAAACAGAATAAGTACAGGAATCCTGCCGACAGAACGTGCCACACTGTTACTAAGAACACGCAGGTCTTAAAGGGGCTGTCCAACAAATATATATAGAATATTTTACTTCCGATGAGATGTTCCCGAACGATGGACAGCGACTTCAGTTTTTATTAAATAAATAATGGTTCCCGTGATTATGTATATTGGTTGGTCACCAGAAGCCACCCTCAGCGAATGACACATTTTTGCCGCGCCATGTGTGCTACCCCTGCGATTCATTCTTATAAATGTCTGGCAAATCTGTCAACAGCTCTGGGTGTACAATGAGCTATAATGTAGGCTATGTATTGATGTCATCAAAATTAATCATTTATTAAAATTACAGATACAATATTTAAATTGCAATTTTTATTTTATTCATTATTATTATTATTATTAATCATAGCTTTCATAGCATGCAATAGGACCAAATGATTGTCATCATAAATATTTACATTTTCATCCATCTGTGTGAATGGAGTGAAGGAGCCCTTCTATGAAGACCACTCTGTTGTATGTCTTCTTTGCCCCACACACCGCAGGCCGGACCCCGGCTCACATCTCCAGGGCTTCTCATTGAACAGTTTCTCCAGCACCGCCTCTTTTCATGGGCACATGATCCGCTTGTGTCCCAGATGTCCATTTGGCTGGTATTTGTTCTGACCCACTTCTCTGGGTGCGACCCCTCTTGTGGTTTCTAGGACAAGGCGAAGCACGTTGTGGGTTTTCGGCAGTAACCATCTCCACCGTGTAGGTGATGCACTCCTGGGTTGCTTCAATACACCGGACTGGCTGACTTCGTTTTTATATATATATATATTTTTTTTTTCTGCACATTTTCTCCCTGATTTGAGCTGACATGAGGAAAATAGCCCACGCCTACCTATAATATAGGAAACATCTTTCCTAATACAGATATGGCAGTTCCTTAATGCATTCATGTTAAGAATATTGTTGTTCAAAAGTCTATTGATACATTTTGCCCAATTACTAATAAAAAAAACAAGAGAAGATGAATTTGTCTCATGATGGAGATACACAGCATTTCTAATTACATTCTGAAATACTCATGTGAGTTCTGGGCCAAAGGAATGAGGACATGCAAAGTTATGTGTTTCTTTCAGTCAAAGGAGAGAAGTCAATGCGAGTCAGAGAGGCTCTTATTTAATTGGACATGCAGTCACATGACCTCAGAGTGACCTCAGACACTAATGTCATTTTCTACTAAGCTGCCACGTATTGATTATCTCTAGCCTGGGGATCATTGGTTTTCACTCTTCACACCATGTTCATCCTACCATCATTTTGGCTTCTTAAGTGTCCTGAAAAAGAATCACAAGTGTTTTTTTTTAACAAACGTATTGAAGCGCCAACGCGAACAGGCAGTTGCTAAAATTGGGAGCTATGTATCCATCAAGTCAAAATGTCATGGAGAACGGAAGCACAGGGTGCGTGTGTGGGGGGGGGGCGGGGGATGGGGGTGGTAGGGAATTTCTTTAGAAGCCCATCTGTTTGATTGGAGGGTGAATTGTGGCCTCTTTTGTCCACTCCCACCATCTCCTACGTCTGTGAGATTGCAGTTAAAAATAGCCATTTTTTTAACACTTCACTTTCATTCGGATACTAGTTTGACCACCTGATCACACTGGAAAGACAAACATCAGTGACACTTCATCATTAAAACACAAAGACACAAGAGGTTCTTTTCATCGTATTGGATGTTTTGTGGTTTCTGGGCTTCTGTGTAACTCTCGGAGTTCGTGCATGTGTCAGTGTTCCATAGGTGTTTATCTAATGGGGGGGGTTGTGATTGAACAAGTTAGACCTATGTAGTTGGAAGGTCATTGGTTTGAATCCCACACTAGTCAGATTAGCCAAATCTCTGTTGGGGCCTTCGGTAAGGTGTTTAACTCCTTAAAAAACAGATAAATGGATGACCCCTGTGCGCAGACCTCAGGTTTCATTGTCGTTTCTGCATGTGTCTAAAGACAGAAAGATGTAGAAATGGCAAATGACACTTCATTTACAGCTTATTGCAGGATGTACAGGGTTAGAGAACAAGGGGGGCACCTCGGGTGAGATACAATTGTGTTGCATAGCAATCGCACACACATTAGGGGCAATTTGGAGAAACCACACGTTTGTGGTCCCTCGTCTTATTTAGCTTGACAGTGTCACACCTGTTTCTGACTGATTATTATGTAAGTAAGCCTCGTCTGTGATCTTGCCGGTATCTCTGTCTCGTGTCCATCCTGAAACAAGCTGTAGGCTTACTGATAATCCTTACTATAGACCAAATCTGCTCGTAAATGAATCGATCATTTATCTTAAAAAAGCTTACAAGAGAAATGGTTAGTCAGCAATACAATCAAAACCCCATTCATTGATTCCTGGACATATCAAATTTAATACGGTAACAAACATGTCCCGCACGTTTCCACACCGCACAGCACAGCTCCCGTGAAGTGAGATATATCATGCAAAAACGTGTATAATTTCTGCCACAAGGTGGTGCGTCTATTTCAAATCATGTATTTGGGTTAGTGCAGGAACTCACTAGAAGTACACGTTTACAGGCGCATGACTTCTACTCTAAGGGTTAAATAGACGAGAAAAATTTGTTAAAACATATTAATGTTTATTAGCCTATTCGTTTTAGATAGGTCATCATATATATATATATTTATATCAAACACTTTCATTTAGTTTATTTGTTTAAGAGTATCAAAACATTTTAGCCGAATCATTTTTCAGAACCGAAAATATTCGCATATATCAGCAGAGGTGAAAGACACGTAGGCTACTGCGTCATGGCGAATTTGCGACAGTATATCGGCGGTAACAGCATGATCACACTAGGAGTTATTTTCTACTCGTTTTCCACGGAATGCCGTACTTCCAATGCCAGAAACCCCCCCCCCCCCACCACCCCTTTTGGGATATTAACTGCTAATGTAAAATGGAAAAAAAACGATCTGGCACAAGGGTGAATCATGTCATAACTTGAAAATGTATCAGTTTAGTAAAGACAGACCAAGCCGCCGAAACAGAGGAACGAGTGTGTTGTGGAGCCGGTCTGCGGAAAGCAAGGCGGGACCTTCGGCGTTTCGCTGTCAAACTGAAAATAAATCCTTAGCAAATCAAAGAGAAACTGATGTGAGTAGGAAATAAGTGCTCTGAAGAAGACAGTGGAGCACTCCATGGCTACTTTAATGAATAAGGTGAATGTTTAAATTATAAGTTTAAATTATCTGTACTATGTAAATTTATACCAACAGCTATATAGTGCTCTGTTTATTTAACTTAAATTTGGTGACTGGTCAACCGATTTGATCACATGAGGATTTACAGAAGACTGGAAAAAAAGGTATGGTTAAAAAAAAAACTCTTTTGTTTTTAAATTCACCTATTCCTATTAAATATATTCATATTTATTATGTATTCATCGTATTGATTTGTTCTTTAAATAGACAGAAGGATTTACTTCCTCTTCTAAATTCGGAAAGTCGCAGCAATGGATGAGCATCCGTCTAGAAGGACACCTCGCCCCCCCTCCAGCTTCAGGTACGTCTCTTGATCTGGAGGTGAAAACATGACTCTCCAAGTTTATGTGCGCCGAGATGACATGCCGGGATACCCTGCGTCAGATTTATACGACCCCCTTCAGTGAAGAGAGAGGGTTTGGCAGAACGGGATATTATACGCAAGTGGAAAATAACTAATTAATATAACTAAATATTACAGCTACTTGGGTGCAATAGATCTCCCAAAAAATTTATGTAGGCCTACGTGTACTTGCAGTTAACAGTGTCGCGAATGTAAGTTACATAATAAAAAAAATAGGTAGAAAAATATTTCAGTGTTGCTATGTCACTGTGAGTAAATAAATACAGACAAATGAAAACGGGCAGCCCGACCACAGGTTTATGCATGCATAGTTCTCTCTAATCCTCGGAGCTGAGTTGTAGTAGACTAGTCCTCATACGGCAAACCTGAATCACATCTCTAAAATATGCATATTCAACAATATAGAGGATTTAAAATATGTAAATCCAGAGTCCTTTTGGATTCCCGTATTGTCTAAGCAGCTGGGATGTAAATTTTGTGTTTTTGCCCCTGTGGCTCACTGGAAAGGCTAGGCTGCTGATTTGAGTAGCATTTCTTCGTTTTTAATTATTTTTACTGTACCAAAAAACACTTTATTGAAGATGTACTATGTTGTATTGGAAAAAGGCATAATGACATGATTCTAAATTAGTGTAACTAATTTAATTTTTATGCAGCTAAAGAACTGAAAAATGCACCATTTTTAAATTCTGTCACCACTATTGCTTTCTGGCGGCTGGCATCAGCATTGGGATTTTGATGCTGGTGTCTTGCTAAGGCACTTGAATAGAGTATTTCTTTATGGTGGAGGGTCTTATATAGAGTTTTTCTTGATGGTGATGGGTCTTACAGTATATAGACTATTTCTTGATGGTGGTGGGTCTTATATAGACTATTTCTTGATGGTGGTGGGTCTTATATAGAGTTTTTCTTGATGGTGGGTCTTATATAGAGTTTTTCTTGATGGTGGTGGGTCTTATATAGACTATTTCTTTATGGTGGTGGGTCTTATATAGAGTTTTTCTTGATGGTGGTGGGTCTTATATAGAGTTTTTCTTGATGGTGGTGGGTCTTACAGTATATAGATTATTTCTTGATGGTGGTGGGTCTTATATAGACTATTTCTTGATGGTGGTGGGTCTTATATAGAGTTTTTCTTGATGG
>JABFDZ020000039.1:11426166-11451234 GCA_019775955.2 Pollimyrus isidori
CCCCCCCAATTTGATGTGTCCTATTCCATTTATTTATGATGCTAGATTTTCTGTCCAGTCAGCTGCTGATGTTTCTGTCACATTCCCTGAACCCAAGTCTGTGTTTGCATCCGGAAGCCGTCAATTATCTGGTAATCAGTGTTAATCTGTACAGCTGCGCAGATTTATTTAAGGAGAAAACAGAAATTACTGCGTTGTTTTAGCCCTTTTTAACTGGAGAAAAGTAACGTTCAGAGAACTCTTCAATCTGTCCCTCTACATTGGATAAGTTGATGAGCGGGTAGGTTTCTATATCCATTCATAGATCCGTCCGTCTTTCGTTTGCTCATCCTAAATGGGGTTCCTGCTTTATTTCCTTATACCTTTAACTTGGAGCATTTGAGTGCATTGTGTTGAATTTGGGCTTGCATACCAAACCCTGTCTGGAACAGGTGTGTGTTTGATCACAAGGCCTGCTTTCGTACTGTGTGAAAAGGCAAACTGGATAGAGCGAGGACGCGTCACACCAGGATTAGTTCTTACAGAAGAGGCCGATTTCGGCACCTCATAGTAATACCCACAGCTTTGGAGCTGATCTGCTTGTTTGCTTTCTGTCCTCAAAATCCATGTGCTAAGGCCAGGTGTGGTGTGACTAGCTTGTGTTAGACTTGTAATCTTAATTATGCATAAAACATCCCTGTACTTTGCATCTTTTATGGAGATTATCTGCTTTTCTTTTCAAATTCAGTTTATCTTTTTTTTTTCTTTTCTCTTTCTCTCCTGTTTCAAATTTTTTTTTTCCTTCTGTTGAAGCTTTCTATTTTCCATGTCGGTGGTTTAACGTTTTAGATTTATAAAAATAGTTTGACACTTTTTATTGATGTTAGTCTCTGTAGCAAATGGGTTTTCTCCAGCATTTTAATAATTAAATGATGACCTATAAACCCTGGTTTCTGTCTGCTCGTGTCTTTCCATATGGGAATTCTTTGGCTCTAACTTACTTGGTTGATGTGCTCGCTCACACATTTTCCTTCCCCAGTGGTGGTGCTTTGCTCGATCCGCTGTGGAGCGGAGTCTTATCTCTCCGCTGCAGAGGAGAGTGAGAGGTACAAGGCCGCTAGTGGGTCTCTCACTCTGCGTAACAGAATCACAGCCGTCGCTGTTGCACTGAGAACGGGAGTAAAGCTTTGCCTTCTGAAGCATGTCGTCTTATGCACCGAAGTGCTCTGTGCAGGAGGCCACAGGCTGGCTGGCCGTGGGCATCGACCCCCTACCTACTGGGACGGGATGCATCTGTACTCGTACTTGTGCAAATGGCAAATTAAAGCATTTCTCGCCGTTCGAGACACGCCGAGCCGCCTAAGAGGGATGGTGGTGGGGTGTCGTGATTGGCTGACCTAAACTCAGCAGTAATGGTTTGGGAGGAGTTTGACCAGAGAGTGAAAGAAAAGCGGCCAATGAGGGGACAGCTGGGAACGGAACGCGGGGAGGGGTCTGGCCTGGAGGAGACGCCAGGATCAGCCAATCGCCGGGGCGATTGGGGTTAAGGGCCTTGTTGAAGGGCCCAATGGCAGGATCACTCTGCCGACACACAGAGCCACCACATCCCCCCCAGTATTTTTTTTTATTATTCTTCATTAAACACTTTCTTTGCTTAGTGCATACTTCCATTTGTTATTTCATAATCTTGATGTCTTTATAATTATACTAAAATGAAAGGGAAAAGACACCGAGAATCCTTTCCATGAGTAGGTGTGCCCAGATTGTTAACTGGTTCTGTAAGAATATGGCAGGATCCAACGTGCCGTCTGACCGTCTGCAAGGTCCTGTGGCAGTAATGGCAGTTCTGCATTTTCTTAAATGTTCCTTCCCCTTTTACTGAGATGATGTCTGTTTCGTCTCTGGAACTTAGACCGTTTTTCATTTTATCTTATTTGCTCCTGATTCCTGTCACTGGCTCAGCGGGAATGAGCCCCCCCCAGCAACCTGCCCGCATGGCCTCCCCCAGTCCTGACATCGGGGGCGAGACCCACAACGGTGACCGCGCTCCCAGAGAGTCCGCCGACATCGCGGCGAAGCCCGCCCCTGATACCATGTACATCGAGATGCAGGGCTCCGGCCAACTGGAAGGGACGTCACAGAATGGGCCCGGCGGGGCATCCTCAGATGGCAAGTACGAAATACTGAGAAGGACTTCTGGGATTTCCGCCATGAGGGCGTTGGGGGGGAGTTACTAAAAATGAATAGCTTTTTGATTCAATTTAATCGATTCAATAAAATGTTCTGAGGGAAAACCTTTCGGGTGTTCAGCTTACCAGGTTGTCACCATACCCCCTTCCCAAACCATCTCGCACTTTGATTTTGACAGGGAAACTGGGATTCCTATGAACCATAAAGAGCACTGCGAAAAAGCACTGAACACCGATGAAGCCGTTAATCCAGAGCTTGAAGTCATGGGTAAATCAACACCATTGATCCATCCACTTTTATGCAATAATGATGAGACGGTCTGTGTTTGTAATGTTGTGTATATGTGCAATTCTGTCTTGTAAGATGGGTTGCATACAGATTTATGGTTACAATAATCGATTTCTTGTTAAAAAGGTAATATAAGGACTATTTCTTGGCTAACACTTAAGGCAGTCATATAAATGCATTATGATGCATTCATAAAGTAATTTAAACAAAGCCATGTTTATTATGCATTATGAATACTCTATGAAGCTCATCGCTATAAATACCTTCATAGTGCATTATAATGGTTAGTATAAGAATTAAGGATGCTTTGTACTGCATTACGCTTTAAGTGGAAATAAAATTTACACCCAATTCTGTAGAGGAAGTTGTGAAAATGTTATGTTGGTGGCTTATTGAAAGGGTATTTCATCTTTGTTTATTCCCAGCTGATGACAACAATGAGCAAGAGAAACCGTCCCAGGGAAAAATCCTGGAATTGGTTGGCGATGAAAACAACAGCGTCACTAGAGAACCTATCGACCTCCCCCCCGTCACACATGAGAGCCCCACACCGCCCTGCCCTAAGCTCCAGCCCACAAGCCAGGCAGTAGGAGTGCAGGTTTTGAATCCATTGAGCTCAGGTACTTTGGAGACTGACCATCCAGGAAGTCTGAAGGCACCTACTTCCTCTTCTTCGGACGCACCACCTCCGACGCCGCCTGAGCTACCAAAAACACCACCTTCGTCTGGCTTCACCTCAAGTGAGCGGCCCCAGCTGAAGAGGGACATGTCTACGTCTACAGAGGAGGGTGGTCCTGATCCGGTTCAGTTAGGAGCGGCCCATCAGGCCCAAACTATCACTGTGACCAAAGAGCCCCTCGTTCACGTCAAGGACTCGAAGCCCTCGATTGAGCTGACGAGGGACTACACACCCAAGGTAGGCCTGACCAGTTACACCATCGTGCCCTCGAAGTCGGTGGACAAGCTTCGGTTCTTCGAAGTGGAACTGACTCTAGAGGCCCCGGGTCCGGATGTACCTCCAGAGGCCTCAAAGAGTTCATCTGGACATGTGGCCCCTTCCTCAAAGACTACAAAACCTCAAGACTCCGGTGTCAAGCCTGACATGCACAGGCTCTCTCTCAGGAATAATCTGCAATTGCACAATGGCACTCATAACACTACTGCTAGTAGGCCAAGGTCAACCGCAGAACAAGGCGAACCATTTCCGGAACGACCTCTTCCTCACGTTGAGGGTGCGCCAGCGGACGCGCTACAAGCGGGCACGAAGAATAAAGTCCCCCCCCCTGTTAGACCGAAGCCGGCTGCTTTCCGCTTGTCGCTGCAGAAACGGGCGCCAGGGTACTACGTGACGTCGGCGGCGGAGAAGGATGCCATCGCCACCTCTCGCTGCGGCACTGGCGTAGAGGAGCGTCCCGAGAGGGCGGTCTGTGACAATGGCTTCCCCCCTCCTCCGCCTCCAGTGTTTTGGGAAGAGGAGGCGGGAGAAGATCCTCAGGAAACGTCCCCGCCGACGTCGGTGCCCAGACTCTCTCGGCAAGTGTCGACGGAGCTGAGCTTGGAGAAGCTGAAGTCCTTCGCTGCACCGAAGCCGTTCACCACCGCTGCCCCCTCCCCCTTTGCCCGGGCCGTGGCCATGGCGGTAAAGAGATCAAACTCCCTGAACCAAGGCTCCCTCTCTCCCACCCCGTCATCCCCCACAGACCTGACCTTCGTGGTGGAGCAGAAGGACTCCTCAGGGAACGTGGTAAGTCGGTCTTTGTAGGTCTGGCCTGCGTTGGCGGCCCGTGTGAAGCTTTTGTCCGAGCAAGGTGCTCTGACCTGAAACACAGTATTGGCTTTGTGTCCCTGTGCCGTAGGAATGTAGACCCAGGGCATTTTTAGAAGCATGTAAAGTAAAGCAGGAAATGAGGCCAGGCTCTTCAACAATGTGTCCGACGTACAGTATGTTCTCTTCGAGAAACCAATATGTAATGCTTGTGTCACTTCTCACAATAATGATCTTTGTTCAGCTGAGTATGCGACTGTCAAGCAGCGGTGTGTGTGTCCATGTGTTTTATTTGGCACCTTGGATAGAGGTTTGGCATTTCAGCATTAATGCAGGCCTTTGTGAATCAGACGTGTAGTTATGCATGTTTTCCATGCAACATTACTCCTCTGGGACTGATTTTTAATGTCCTGAACAAGCTCTCTAGTTCTCGTCTATGGTTTACCCTTGCCTTTTCTGCAAACGCTTCAAACCCTTAATTCCCTCCTCTTAAAGGGGAGCGCCTCTCTGTGGCCAAGCACTGAAAATGCAATGGAGCCTCAGGAAGCAGAAATTCCCAGCCCTGGCTGGAATGGTGAGCCAGCAAGCCACCCTGAAATGGCGACGGGTTCGTCGGGAAGCCCACTGCAGTTATGAATCCATCGTGCCTTGTGATTTGCCAGCGGTAAGTAGCAGTGGGCATTTGTCACTGCTCTATACACTGACACATCACTGCCTGCCACACAAGGACGAATCTCACTGGGGATCTGGGCTTCTGGTCTTTTGCAGAAGAGCTGTGTTTGTGTCACGTTCTGAACATGTTCTTTGCATGTTTGCAGGTGCCTGAAGCTTCTTAATGGAAATGCTACAGATGCCGAGCCAATGCGAATTGCTTACAGGAATCCGGCATGTAATTGTTGTTTGACCTTGAGCTGACCTCTGCCAGGAGGCTGTGTAAGTACTCACTCAGGTTGGGTAGACATGCTGAGGTCAGTTTCAAGGTTAACACGCAAGATGAATTCTCGTCTCCAGATAATATATGGATACTTTTTTTTTTTTTTTTTCTTGGTTATGTATTTTGCATTGTCTATTTATAGTATTCCTTTGGAAATTTGCCGGTTTTATCTGAATTATATTAAAGGTTTAATTCTGCAATTTAACATTTTTCGTTTAAATTATTAGCATAAAAATAAGTTGTAATTTTTATAAGCAAAAAAGATGATTATTTAGAAGTCAGTCACTGGAGTGACTTGAATCTTTGATCAGATACATATATTTTTATTTTCTTCCTTATTTTACCTTTTGTCTTGTGTCATGGCGACATCCAGTGTGACGTGTGAATTTCTTCATAGCTGGACAGATTTGTTTATAGTTTCTTTCTATATCTGTTGTAAATAAGTTCTCGTTCTCTGGTTTGCATTCCCTGCTTGTACTGTTCTCACGAAACCAGCAGAATAAACTGGAATGGTGAAACGTATTGATTTTTAAGTCTTCCTATTTTAAGTTTACTCCTTACAATACAGGCAGTTCCCACATTACGAATGAGGCTCGTTCCCAAGGTCTGTCTTTTGAGTTGACTTTGTAAGTTGGATCAATAATGCAGTACATAACAATAATGCAGCACATAACAATAATGCAGCACATAACAATAATGCAATGACAATAAAAATACATTCTCTACTGTAGCTTGAGCTGACAAACTACTGAAGCATGTATTCCTTATCGCAAACCATTGTATTTTACTCAAATTTTTAATACAATATGCTTTATTGCAATTCGCATTCGTAAGTATGACATGTCCAGAAGTCGGACATTATTAACCTGGGGACTCCCTGTATATAATATACAGGCACTGGAACCGGTTGTATATTGTAGACATTTGGTAGTTAAGATTAAATGCCAGTCTGCTTGTGGCATCCATGTATAAGGTGACGTAAGAGTGAAATCCAATTAAACCTTTTAACCATTTCAGAAAGGCAATTAAAATGGCTCTGGGCTGGCCTGGAGCATATGTTTTTGATTACAAAGGAGATTAAATACTAGTACTATCGAAGATGTGAAACGCTTGTTAGAATGCTCATCTCAACATGGTTACCTGGATCATGGTTGATTTCAGGTCACAAGGAATATCTGAATTCTTTGTTCTACCGCCATCTGCTGCCCAAATGTGTTAATTTCTTTATTTTTTTTGTTCCCATGTCCTGAAGTCGGGCCAGTGCATTTGCTCATAATTCCTCCCTCATGAACGGCAACACAAGGTCTTGAATTCCTTCTGTGTGGGTTCTAGCCACTTAACTTAGTCAGAGTAACCCAAGATAGGATGTCAGCCTATTCCACAATACATTTACACACACAATCCCTATGCCATGAGGAGATTTAGTGATGCCGTTTAACCTAATAAATTTAATCTTGGCATGAAAAGAGGAAACCCATGTAGCATGGAAAGAACATATTAATTCTGCATGGACAGATCAGAGATAGGAGTCAACTTGGCAGCATGAGATAAACTGGCTCAGTGGTTAGGGCTGTTTTCATATTGTTTTTAGAGATGCAGACGGATTCAGAAATCCAGACGGATTTGACCGATCCACGTCCTATACTTACTTATTTAGTTTCCGGCAATCAATCGCACGACAGCTCTTTCCCATTTTTCACGTGTTTTCACGTCATTCAAATCGAACGCAATCGCTGCCCCTCAGTCTTTTTTGCTATTCAGTGGGTGTGACGTCATGCGCATTTCCTTCGCAGTACGAGGAGCGACGTGATAAGATGTGACTGGGAGTATTTTATGCTTTTGACAGAAACCAGAAGCACAGCGTGGGAGAAAAACTTACAATTTTAAGCATTCGCCACTTGTGTATATTTAGGCCTACTTTGAAGATATTCATATTGAACTGCAAATGACTCAAAAACGCTTAAAACAAACGAGGTGGAACAGTACGTTATGTATGTTTGTAGTAGCCTAATTATTTTTTTTGGCATTTTTTTCCATCTGTATTTACTAGCTTAAAAAAATAATATATGAAATATAACAAAGTAAAAAGAGCTCTTGTATTGAAATCAGATCAGAACTGCAAAAATGTGGATCGCCCATCTCTAATTGTTTTTTAATTGCAATTTTAAACTTCAAAAAGCACAAATCACAAATCAAGTCTCCAGATTGCCCGGTAATTCTTTCATACCCTGTAGGTGGCACTAGTGGCTTTCAGTTCTGTGGTTCATGACAAACAGTTGACACAAACCCATCCACTCCTTTTCACCAACCATATGTGAAGTTACAGTTCCTACTGTCTGCTGAGAAGGGTACAGCCTAGATACCTACTATCGCTCCCCCAGTGTAACTATAAAGACCGCCCAGGTAGCATTCCCACATGGGCCAAGATATGGGGCCCATCAAAATCTGCACCCAAGAATCATATGGGCCCCAGGTGAGCCAGCCCAGAAGCCCCAAATGGGTTCGGTATGGGTTATTGCTGGGCCTCATATGGGCCAAATGACCTGGGCCAGCCCATATGGGCAAATGATGTGGGATTTATCTGGGCCCCATATGGGCAACATGACCTGGGCACAATGTAGGCCAGCCCATATGGGCAAGAATGTGGCATTTATCTGGGATATGCAAAATCAACAGTTTGCAAGTCTGATTGCATGTTTTTAATTACGCAGTTAAAATGACAAATTTTGTATACTCAAAGAACGTATTGCATTTTACAAGAGAAAGTAATCCAGAAAATGTGGTTCGTGTTTTCACAATCCTACTAATTTAAACTGCGGCATCCAGAGTACAAATATCTGGTATTTGGAATGATTGCTACTAGATTATTTCAAGATTATTTACACATGGTAACTAAATTGAACTGAGCAAACAGTGATGACTTTTACAGGTAAACTGTAAAATAACTTAAACTGATAAACTAAACTGTGGCTGAAGCAAAAGTAAAGAAGGGGATAGGCTTAAAATCAGTTTTATGTAATATTTAAGGAAAATCACACACTGACATCACAATTAAATAAAAAAATCAGTTTACATTCATTTTACAAATTAAGAATTCCTCTTAGTCCACCAGTTCCACTCTCCCCTGTCCGGAAGGGCCACTCTCCCCTGTCCGGAAGGGCCACTCTCCCCTGTCCAGAAGGGCCACTCTCCTGCTCCGCCTCTTGTCTACATATCTTCTTCCACCTTTTAAATCACATGCGTTCATGGATGCACTCTAAAAGAACAACGCACCGTCTCATTGTTTCACACACGCCTTTGGGGGATGGTGTGTGGCTCCGTGGGTTAGGCCACAGTGCCAGAAGATCATTGGTTCTAATCCCAGTGTCAGCAGAGTGATTTCACCATTGGGCCCTTCAGCAAGGCCTTTACTGAATCGCTCCAAGTGTCGTCTGACACTGCTTTCTCAAACTGTACATCTTTCTGGATGAAAGCCTCTGCAATGTAAACATTTGCGATTTTTGTGTTTAATGTGAGTTTGCAGTATGTGGTGTCATTTTCCCAGTAGTTGGTCACATGATCCCTCTCGTTACGTTAAACATCACACGAAGGCGTCTGTATTTTACTCACAGGGCCTTCAATAACCTGGAGGTTGCTGAACTGTGGGTCTTGCGGCTTTCTCCACTGCGTCTGGCGCAAGTTTTCAAGGCTGTGGGCTGATTATCAACTGGGACATGCTGGTTATCCTCATACTGATTATATATAATCATGTTTTAACCTTGCTTTGGCCTGGCCTGTTTTTATGGATCCTCTACATATTTGAAACTGTCTGCATGCTAGTGTCTCTCCAGTGAGCTGCTTTGCTTAAGCGATGGATTAGGTTGGAAACTTAAATCTGCACTGGAGACCCTAAGGAGGGTAAGGCATTCTCCTACCTCACAGGGTCTAGCACATAGTTTAACTGTATTTAAATGTAATCTGTTAACACTTAACCAATGACTGATACAGACTGTGGTAGTTCTGTGCCTATTGGGGGCTCATACCTTTTAAGGATATGGATTTGAATCCCAGTTCTGACTTTGTAGAATTTGCATATTTTTCCCAAGAGATTTACTCAATGCTTGAAGTGGACTGGTACTCATTGGTACACAGTACAAACACCACTTTGTTTTTCTCTTCAGAGTATTGGCACCTCTCAGTATCTGTTGGCACGGAATACCTAGAGGAGTACCAGCACCTGGTACTGAATACCAAGGGGAGTACCGGCACCTGGTACTGAATACCAAGGGGAGTACCGGCACCTGGTACTGAATACCAAGGGGAGTACCGGCACCTAGTACTGAATACCAAGGGGAGTACCGGCACCTAGTACTGAATACCAAGGGGAGTACCAGCACCTGGCTGGGAATTTGAGAAGAGAGTTCCATTCTATACTTCCTTCAACATATACCTTTTGAACCCTCCTATAAACAGTACCTTTGAGCCAACATTTGCATTGTATGTCAATTTGACAATAAACTGCATAAACATTATTTTTACGAATTGCCCCCTTTGCACCATAATCAATTCTAGAAAATGCATTAGATGTATGAATTTATAGTGATAGAGACGCCGTATTCCATTGTGTATGAGAGAAATTGCTCTCAATTTACGCAGTTATCTGGGTTAAAAAACACTGCAAGATTTGCTTTTCCTCTCTTGCCAAGTTACATAAAACCATTTTGTCATATGGTTGTGCATGTTATTTTAACCATATGTCATGTTTTGGTACGCAAGTCATGCATTCGGCAGTATGTATACTGAGGTGGAACTTAAGAGTTTTTGCTGCTAACCAATTGGGGTAGTTCAGCAAAAAATATTCTCCCAAGCCCTCAATGCACAAAATAATTTTCAAGTATAAAGAGCAACCAAAAACCATCACATTTTGCAGTAATAAATTACCATGTAAAAAGGTATTTTAATTTCTTAACTTCAATAAATAACTTGCTCATCCAGAGCAGTCCGTGGTAACATGGTTGGTACATAGCCAATCTCTACCAGTCATCAAGCTATGCATAAATGTTTGGGTTTTCGCATTGCATGCATTACACCTGGTTAGCTTGTTCATACCCTTTAAGTGTTAGCAAGACTGCCTGGGTCTTACCAGAGAGGGTGACATGAATGTTTTGCTGAATAGATCTCTATAGTCTATAGCTCTGTGTTACTATGTCATACGGTCTTATCAGAATAACACTTCTGATGTTTTCTGTTGCAGGGGGCAGTGTCAGTAATCGAGTACACAAGTGCTTACAGTACTTGTGGGATGGAGACTAGTGATTCCTGCACTGCTACCTTCAGTGTTAAGCCATATATTAAACTGTAAGGTTAGTTCCAATGAGCTGAGTCTCGTTTTTGGACCTCCCGTGGTAGCATGACACAAGGTTTCATCAAGGCAGGGAACCCGTGATCATCACTAAGGTTCTCATCTTATCAAACACGGTTGATGGCACCTAAAATGTGAGATAAAGAAATGTATTCGCACTTCAACTGTAACCTGTTCAGTAATCACATTATTTTTCACTGTAGTTTAGCTATACACAGTTCAAGTCTGTAGCTGAGATGTGACTTCATCTGTTGCCTGAAGTTGAGCTGATGGATAGTTTGATACTGATTTGTGGGCTTAATTGGTTGCTTTCGTTTTCTTAAAAATCCAGGTGGATTATCGTGTATTTTTCTGTGTCACCCTTATCACAGATAAGATAACTGCAGTTTTATTTTCATAAGTACACATTTCAGGCTAGCTCATGAATTCAGCTGTTGGGGATACAGGTCTCAAAGACGTGCAACATGCAGACAACACCTAGAGATTTTCACACAGGTGATGAAAGCCCCCAAAAACCGCTGTGCAGCTGTTAGCAGGGGCTCCGCTTATCCCGCTAAAACACTGCTGTGTCACCAGAGGCGCTGTGGTCAGGCAGGGCAGGAGACTCCAACGCCAACCAGCACAGAAATAGCCCCATTCTTAACTTTTCCTTCCCATAATTAAAAAGCGCTTGCTTTGCCCAGAAGAATGTGCTCCAGCTCTATGTTTGGACACCTCCCCCCAACAAAGTTCTCACTTCTATTAGGGCTCTTTGGACTGGGCCCGAAATGACCCCAGCCTGAGAGCTATATCAGCACCGGGCCTCATAGATTTTGAGTCCATTCTACAGGCTGACATGCTTCAGGCAGCCAAGGCCTCCATTAGTGTTTATTTTAAGAGCCGATTGGCTCCAGCCAGATCACTGGATATCATGCACGATTCGGTCAGAGGTCAACCTGGATCAGCCACAGAAATGTGTTTATGAATGAAAAGTGAAAATAAATCAAGTGTGTGTACGGCCCCCATGGAATTCCGCGATCGATTGGTCCTGTTCTCGATGTAAATATTTGAGAAGCCCAGTATCTCCTAAGAATAGCTGGACCGCGAGATGCTACCTGGCATTAAGGCCTGAGAAATGCTCTCTGCTCCGGGTGAGGTAACTGCGGGTCGTTTTTTTAAAAACGCATGGAAGAAGCTTGTAGTCGGGAAGCTGGAGTCTGGCAGATGCCCAACGTTGCACAAATATTCGCATTGAGCTTCGAGCTCTCATGGTCTAATAATAATGTATGATCTGATAATAATTATAGGATGCGGATGAGCTAATCCGTGACTTCACAGGCCCCACGTCGGCCCTGAAAACTCATTCTGGTATTACTGCTCGGGCTGCGGTCCAGTGCGCAAGTTTAAAGGGCCGTCAGAGAGCTGAGTGCGAAGTCCACGGCAAAGGGAACAGCCTCTGTAGAGTCTGGCCGCCCTCCAGCCTAAGGGGCAGCAGCCCTTGGTGTGCGTGAGTCTGTGTGGCAGCCTGTGACCAGGTAGAGCGTGATTTATTCAAACAAAAACAGGGGAAAATAGGCACAAAGGAAAACACGGGTGTGAAGGAAGTTAAGGAGGACAGAAGTGCCGCGTGGCAGGGAAGAGGCTCGTTACTCTGAGGAAATCAGGGCCACGGTGAGTCGGTCGAGGACAGGCAAAGCGGGACCCCGGGTGAGCAAGGGACGCGAGTTGGTGTGTAGGGGGACAGAGGAGCCTGGCGTGGTGTCACTGTACCCCCGCCAAGGTCTGTGCCCACTGCCTCGAGCCTTGCTGGTTGGCGTGAGAGGAGCCCTGGAAGAGCGAGCGAGAGAGGGAGCGAGTGGCCTGGCCAGGAAGGCAGGGGACGCCTTGGCAGGGCAGCCGCCCCATTCCGCTGGTCCTCCTGGCCGCCGCCTCTCGCCAACGTCCCAGAACGGTCACAGGAGGATCAGGTACGTCGATGTCTCGCTCACGGTCCTCAACATTACTACACCAATCGTGTCAGGCCGGGCTACGGTGTACTAAAGCAGTACGACGTAACACATCTAGATCCCAAACGTAGAAATATGTGAATGCTGTGCCTTTAATTGGGCGCGCACATGTGCTCACAGAGCAAGCATTTCCTGCGGCGGCTCAGCGTATCTCTGCCCGCGCGCATTTTATATCTCGGTCCGCAAGTTAACCTTTAACGTCGGAGATGTTCGAGCGTGCTGCCAAATTCTTCGCATTTTTATTGAAAAAGGGGTGTATTGGTGCCTTGACAAATTGGCACAGACTTCTCTCCTGCAAATACTTTGGGAAAAAACATTTCATGACCGTTGTCCTTGAGCATTTTGACCAAATAACATGGTTTGCGCTGTGTTTTGTTACCATGCTATGGTAAAATAAAATTCATTTTGTCCTTATGCATGTCTATATTTCATAAGTAGGACATAAAGTATATACATTTGCATATTAAAGTACAGTATACAAATACCATAATGTGGGGTTTTTAATAAGTGATTTAAAGGTAAAAATATTAAGCTAGCAGTGAATGTTAAGAGTTCAGTTAGTGTAATACCCTTGGTATCATAGTAGGTAATGTCCCCTAGTAGCCTCGAGCAAACTGCTTTGTGAAACCATACACTGTGTGAATTACAGTAGATTAATGCGTGAACTAAAGCAGTAAAATAAACTGTAATGAAATGGTTGTTCTGAGCCAAGAAAGTGAAGGTGACTCTGGGGAGTCCGTGAGCTGCAGACTGGGGTCTGGATCTGAGCTGCATCTTTTCATGCTTCTTAACAAGCTGCTGTCAGCAATATGGGGAGACATTAGTCATGCGTATCTTTATTTATCTCCCTGTGCGATATCTAATTCTCTGTCTGCTGGGCCGCGGTAAGCAGCCACACCGGGCAGCCTCTGGACTCTCCCCACCCCTGTGCTTGGCACCTCTGTTAATTCATCGGGAAATGACTGGCGCCCGTTCTTGGGCTCGTATTTTGGGTGACTTCCTCTGCGTAGCCGTTTAACGTATTTTGTGTCGCAACAACAAGAAATATCATCACCGTCAGAAACAGACCGATATGCCAAAGAATTTCCACCCAGACCTCAGAACATTACAATAAGGGATCGTGTATGAGCATCGTTCCGCATGAAATACTTTTCATGAAGGCAAATGTGTAAAGTGGTTTAAATGCTTTTTACTCACTTGTTGGCTAATTCAAGGTCAACTGCAGAACGTTCAGGACTGAAACTCTTTGAGTTTGAAAGATCGAAGGATCAAGACAAACAACAAAACGAGACACGTCTGGTCACACGTTCAGGGAGGGACGCATCTCCGCAATGGAGATGACAGCCCTGCCAGGTCTGGGCGATGTCATAATAACGACGTCACCTTTGCCCCCCTCCATTCACGTCCTGCTGAAGTGAGACAGCTCACTGCTCACTGTAAGGGCATAACCCGCCGGCGGCTTCCTGCCAGTGCTGGCCGTCACCGCATTCCGCACCACTGCAGGAAGAAGATCGCTTCAGGTGCAGGTCTTCGCACCTCTTGCTGTGGAGCAAAGACAAAAGTGAGCAGGGTGAGCAGACTTTGGGGGGTGGGCTGGTTGTAGATATCCCACCTTAGGGGTATTGACTTCAGGGAGGCGGATGAGGGGCATCCAGGAGGAGCGGGTTGCTAGCCAGTGCTTGGGTGGTATTATGTAACACAGTATGTGTGTGTGTTTGTTTGTTTGTGTGTGTGTTTGTGTGTGTGCTTGTTTGTGTGTTTGTTTGTGTGTGTGTTTGTTTGTGTGTGTGCGCTTGTTTGCGTGTGTGTTTGTTTGTGTGTTTGTTTGTGTGTGTGTTTGTTTGTGTGTGTGCTTGTTTGCATGTGTGTTTGTTTGTGTGTTTGTTTGTTTGTGTGTGTGTTTGTGTGTTTGTTTGTGTGTGTGCTTGTTTGTGTGTTTGTTTGTGTGTGTGTTTGTTTGTGTGTGTGCTTATTTGCGTGTGTGTTTGTTTGTGTGTTTGTTTGTTTGTGTGTGTGCTTGTTTGTGTCTTTGTGTGTTTGTGTGTGTGTTTGTTTGTGTGTGTGCTTGTTTGTGTGCTTGTTTGTGTGTGTGTTTGTTTGTGTGTTTGTGTGTGTGTATATATGTGTACTACCCACCTACACCCCAGTCAGCTATTTTTTTATATATATGCTAAGTGCCGCTAGACAGTAGTGGTGAAATTTGGGGTGAGGTTACAGCAGTAAAACTTCTTGCTGGCTAATGAGAGACAACCGGGGCGTCGCGCATCATCTGTGGGTGTCAGGGAGTTGCTCTCAGTTTGCAGGAGACTCTTGGAACTCCTAGGAGAGGTGGGATGTCTCGTATTGTCTAATGTTCCTTGGCAATTGTACAGTTTTTTTTTAAGGTGGATGGGGCATAAGAGGGGCATTAGTTTCTGCAGAAGGGGTAACCTTATCTTTAGCCAATGGTATGTTTTCAATTTTTGAGTGGCAGGGGCCAGGGCACCCTGGAAGCCAATCGGCTTTTAGCTGGGGCCAATGTCCCTGTGGCCCCGCCTCTGCATATGGCTTAATTATTAACGTGTTTCCATCAGGGGGTTCAGCAGAATTAACAATCAGAAGTGAGGTGAGAGGCCTCTTTTGCAGGCCTCCAGTTCATCATGCGAAATTGTTGCGAAAATGGCAAGGCGGGCAGAAGTGGGGCAGGCACATTGCTGGCATGACCCAGAAAGACAACAGCACTGAATTCGCAGAAATGTGAACGCGTTTTGAATCCATCTATGTACTGAGACCACTTGTCCTACTCAGGGAGGCGGGAGGGTCCGAGCCTTTCCTGGCAGCTAAAGGCACAAGGCAGGGAACAACCCAGGAAGGGCCACCAGCACACCATTCAGTCACTTATGCCAGCAGTCTGGTAGCACCAATTAGACTCAACATGTTTTTGGACTGTGGGGGGAAAGCAGAGTACCCACTGAAGTCCCCATGACAGCATGCAGACTGCACACACAGACCCTTGGCAGAGACATAGACGCTGGTCTCAGAGGTGTCAGGCGACAGTGCTAACCACTGGCCCACCGTGTCAACTTGCAAGTTTGAATCTTTTTAAATTACATTACATCATCGTCACAACACTATACCCCTCTGCAAAGGTGGGAATCCAGGCTGGTGTTGCATTATGGGTGAGTTCCAGCAGTAACACAGGAATAGTATGAATAGTTTTCATCTGTGTCTCCATATGTATCAACGCTATGCAATTGCTGAACTACTTCCATAATCTCAAAGATTTACTCAAAAGATTTAACCATATTTTTTATTGCCATTTGAACTGCCATCAGGTAACTCAAGTGTTAAGCATGGATGGATGGATCATTGTCAATATGCATGGAACCTTTAATAGTTTAGGTGTTGTAGTGCTGTAGCTTATATCATGGAAAAATACACCAGCCATCCAACTGCAAGTTTCTTCCGGGTGAGTCAGTTTTTATTTTACTGGCTTGTGACAAATTGCTAGGAATTCATTAAGACATGTCTTATGTTCAGTTTTATTACCTGGCTGCATTCCCACTCACACCTGAAAATATTGGCGCAGTGGGAGGTTAAGGACGTACACAGTCCCGTGAGGGAACAGGGAAAATGCGGTTATAAAGGAGGATTCAATCGACTAGCTAAGATCGATTATTTAGAGCTCGTCCACTGCACTTGATGGGAAACTTTGGCAAATAATTTTAACAGATGCTGGTATTATTTAAATGGTAATTTAAGCAATCGTTTGAATATCAATTTAAATTGTTATTTAAATACATAGTTTTAATAAATTTAATAATTATAATTTAAATAGTCATTGAAATTGCATCTATAAATAATCGTTTAAATTGCAATTGAAATAAACATTCAAATCACATTTATTTATCGAATATTGCCAGGAAACACTCAACATATTTAAATAGTTTTTAATTTGGATTTTTAAGCTCTGAGTTGGGTCTATGTTGTTGTCTATGTCGATGCAAATGTAACAGGAGACAAAACATCTTATTTAAAGCCGATTTGCAAACATAAGAAATGTGCAAAACGGGAAGGTGGGTCGCTCCGGTCTGAATGCCGTCGAGGTGCTTATTATAATCGCCGTATCCGCGAGTGCCAAGCCAGACCCTGACTCATCTGCAGGCCTGAAATCACAGATGTGCGCGCCTAAGCTCAGCCAAATGAGCAATAGCTGGCTTTGATGAAGTTTTTAATGAATACCTTAGAACACGTGCTTAGCACTTATGTCAGTGTTTTTCAATCGTGGGGTCGCCTGGAATTCATGTGTCTAGTAATGTCTAGAAATTGATTTTTTTTTTTTTAAATGACTGAGAAAAAAATATCTTTTTCAACCAATTATTATTCTTTTAAAAATTATGAATAAAATACCGCATACAATCTTAAACAACTGTATTCTTTCGTGCTTATAAATATCAATGGACAAAAATATGAGTTTGAATAAAATGATCGCGATCACCTTCAGAGTTGTAAAGACTCACCTAAATGTACATGTGATCAGGGAAAATAAAATGTGACTTTGTGCACTAATCTGGCTACTCTGTATTTGCAGCACGGCATAACAAACACGATAAAAAACTAATTCTAGAAATAATGGTGTCTGTGGAGTCGCCAGAAATCTGTGATGTCAGAGTGGGGTCATGAGCCAAAAAAGGTTGCGAACCCCTGGTTAATGTGTTTAGAGATTTCTAAAGAGACCTGTGCTGTATTTATTTGTACCCCTGTAAAGGCCTAGGTCAGCGCGGTATTTAATTTCACTGTTATTATGCTTTTTACATGAAGAGTTTTTCTTCTCTGTATGTAGGCCTACGGGCATTAGCGGATATTTGCCGATGGCCAATAGCGGAGAACACTTTCCGTATGCTCCTAGCCAAAATATCTATTTGTTCATGTGTAGCAACATTTGCATAAACGAACAAGCCTCTTTAAAGAGCAGTGTTTTGTTTTCTCATGTGTCACTATTATTATGAGGCTTATGCAGATTTTTGGCCGGCTGTCATTAATGTTACCGTCCTCTCAGCTGTCCTGACTCTAACTGATTCCCTCTGTCGTTTCAGAAGATTGCTGTGGAGCTGATGTGTTTCGATAGGAAAAAGTGAGAAGTTTGAATGAACTACGGCTCACCTCAGGCGGTGAAATTGCATAGCTTCTTGTTGAGTGGATTGCTACACAGCACACTGATGAATGCTGTATTTAAGCGTCTATTGCATGATATATGAAATAATAGAGAAAAAAAAAGATTTGCATATTACCCGTCATAGAGCGCATTGAATAATTCAAAACATAATTTACAAAAATAATAATAATAGGGGTAGATTTAGGTATGTTACTTTGGAGCAACAACATGCAATAATGGTAATAAATACAAAAAGTGCTGTCTATTGAAAATGAATCTCTTTATTTCATAACAAAACACATTTTTATGAAAGAGATTCAACACCAAATTCATTAAAAAAAACATTTGTACTGAAAATATAATAAGTTACTGTCAGGTATCATTTTTGTGTGAACCATATAAGCAACAATGCGCAACAGAGGAACATCATTCTTACGCTTCATTCTCATTCAGCATTCATGTTTGGAAATCACACACTGGATACAAACTTTAAACAATTTGTATTGTTTAAAACACTTTTATGAACTAGTGCAGAACAAACAACAGTAATAACTATTACTTGTTATGTGTTTATTGATACTTCCAGATGTTGATATTTGTTCTGGTCTAAAAAATAAGTAATAATACCCTAGTATCTAATGGCAGGTTATTACATCATAGAATGCGTTATACAATGCAAAAATTACACTGTGGGCTGTGAGCGACTTAAACCTAACACTCAGCACTCAATTACCTGACTGATCGAACCCCTCATCACTGTCTCCCTCATTGACAGGCCTTTCCTCCTCATTCCCCTCATCGCTACCATTTAACTTTCATCACGTGGTAAAAGTAAAACAGTATCCACTGCCTGACTCTTTCTGCCATAGAATCTTGATGTGTTCATTGTCACTGAAAAGGATAATTACACAAGTATTATATATATATCTAGAAATATTGATGGCATAGTGAACATTTGGAGTATAGACACACACACACACAGACACAGACACACACACACAGACAGACACACACACACAGACACACACACAGACACACACACAGAGATAGACACACACACAGACACAAGCGCACATGGACATCTGAGCTGACAAAGCTACAAAATCTACACTATGCATAGATGACTGCCAGTAGCTAAACTGAAAAAAACTATCAAAAATATTGTTAACAGTATTTAAACAAGGCGTATACAGACAAATACTTTAATATTTCTTGGTATCCTGCCATCTGTGTGAAATGTATTGCTAACAATATTGTATTGTTAACAGGCATTCTCATTCTGCTGTTGCATGTTGTTGCTCTGAGGCAACATAGCGATTTTAGCCCTCTACAAAAGAAAAAATCTATGAAAACATAACTAACAGAGTGAAATAAAATCAGAACTTACTCAAAATTGTGAAAATATTTTTTTATTTTATGGAAATCCTTAAGATAATGTCACTTTTTCAAAGTTTTGTGGAGCTGAAAAGACATGGCTGCCACATGTGAGTGCAGGTGAGGAAAAGAGATTGAAAAAAAAGGATGGGACAAGTCACCTGATCAAATACAAGCACACTATTGGCTTGTTATACTTCCTGCAGGTTACAAATGAGCATTTTTATTGCGGTATGATTTATTGTGCCTAAGAAACTGAGGGAAAATGGGTATGTTACCCTGAAGCAACGCTATGCAATAGAGGGTTAAACTGATCAAGCTGACAGCCCTTGACCTGAGGTACTGAGATTGACTGTTGTTTGTATGTTGCAATTCTATGGGTCACAACCTATCCAATCAGCAACTGGGAAATCTCTGACAGCAGAGCGCCAGCCTTAGTGGGTGTGGTAACAGTTCTTCTATTGCTAAATTGTTATAAATGGTATAATAGTAAATTATACTTAAATGGTGTTATACTTGCAAATGTTAAAAACAGATTACTTGCTTCAGCTCTGTCTCTTTAAGTCAGAATACGATTAGGTCACCTTCTAACCACCGCTGTAAATTTACACTTAACTATATGATTATATCAGCCTTATTTATAACTTGCAATGTGTAATTTGGCATGCTTGGCTGGATATACATTATTGTAACTATGCCAGGCAAATTCCCCCCTGCTTGTGTGCTAAAAGTTTTCTCTCTGGGAAAAGATGTGGAAAAAAAAATAATCGCCATCTCCGTCTTGTGACCTTGTATTAAAAAAAAAATCTCGATGTAATATAACACACTGTAAAAGTAAGCAGATGAGTTATAGTGCATTTGAATGCCAAGGATGTGATTTGCCCGAGTGCTTGTTACTGCTGTCAGAACAGAGTATATTCTGTTCAAGAAGACAAAGAGTAACCATTAGGGGTCTGAGGGGGCCTGACAGGATTTGTTTTAAGTAGCCTTTTGCAAACTTTCCTGCTCAGACAAGGGGGGGGGAACTCAGCGGGACTCGAGTACTTAGGAGTTTAAAAATAACAAATCTTCGTTGTAGCAAACTAGGACAATTTGCTCAAATTCCAGCACCACGCAAGTGGAATACTCTCTTTCTGCTTGTTATTAGCTAACGGAAAGAATTTCTGCCTAGAGGCTGGGTCCGTGCTGTATGGGAAGGCCTGAAATCATCCGAGAGGGTTATGAGTGCGAGGAGGTAAGCGCGGAGCAGGGAAGACATGCCAGGTAAAGATGTAGATTGTGAAAAACTAGACGGACAAGGGTGCAGCAATGGTGAACTGTGTAAGGTTTTACAGATGAGATACTAGTAAGAAAAGCATGTAACACAGAATAACTAAACCACCAATATATTTTAAAGGATAAAGCAGTTGCCACTTAAGCCAGTTCTACGTTTTCGTCTGTTTTCTATATTGTATTGGCATCTTTAGTCCGCTCTAGTAGCCTCGTTTGAACAATATTTTTTAATTATGTATTGGTTTGCTATAGTCTGTTCTAGTGGCATAATTTCAACTTTTCATACTGTATTGTTTGACATATCCGGTAATCTTATCTTGCCTTTCAGGGCTGTTAATAAGGGTATTAGGGACCTTCCGGTGAGGTTATTTGTTTAGTTGTAGGTACATTTAGATATGGTGAAATCTGACAAGAGTTTGAAGTGGAATAAATGTTGTGTTTGCATTGTGTGCATGTTTCTGTGTATGTGTGTGTGTGTGTGTGTGTGTAGTCCAGGTATATATTACATTGTGGGGACCAAATGTGATAAAAACCTGTTTATGTTGTGCGAACCATTTTTTTCAGTTCCTACAAGGGAAAATTTTATAAAAATCTAATGCAATCAATAAACTAATGTAAAAAGTCTTGTATTTTGTTTGATTACTTAGGGTTAAGGTTGTCTCTATGTGTGTGTGTGTGTGTGTGTGTGTGTCTCTGTGTTTCTGCGTGTATGTATGTGTGTGTCACTGGGTTTCCGTGCACACGCGTGCATGTGTGTGTTTATGTGTGTGTGCGCGTGTGTGTGTGTGTGTGTGCGTGCATGTGTGTGGGGGTGTGTGCATGTGCGTGCGTGTGCGTGTGTGTGTGTGTATGTGTAGGCGTGTAGGTGTGCATGTGCGTGTCGTGCGTGCGTGCGTGTGTGTGTGTGTGTATGTGTATGTGTAGGCGTGTAGGTGTGCACGCGTGCATGTGCGTGTCGTGCGTATGTGGACGTGTGTGTGTGCGTGTGCATGTGTGTGGGCATGTGTGCATGTGCGTGCGTGCGTGTGTGTGTGTGTGTGTGTGCGTGCATGTGTGTGGGCGTGTCGGTGTGTACGCGTGCATGTGCGTGTCGTGCGTGTGTGGACGTGTGTGTGCGCGCGTGCATGTGTGTGGGGGTATGTGCGTGCGTGTGCGTGTGTGTGTGTAGGCGTGTAGGTGTGCACGCGTGCATGTGCGTGTGTGGACGTGTGTGTGCGCGCGTGCATGTGTGTGGGCATGTGTGCATGTGCGTGCGTGTGCGTGCGTGTGTGTGTGTGTGTGTGCGTGCGTGTGTGTGGGCGTGTAGGTGTGCACGCGTGCATGTGCGTGTCGTGCGTGTGTGTGTGTGTGTGTACTGTATGTGTATGTGTAGGCGTGTAGGTGTGCACGCGTGCATGTGCGTGTCGTGCGTATGTGGACGTGTGTGTGCGCGCGTGCATGTGTGTGGGCATGTGTGCATGTGCGTGCGTGCGTGTGTGTGTGTGTGTACACGTGCATGTGCGTGTCGTGCGTGTGTGGACGTGTGTGTGCGCACGTGCATGTGTGTGTGCATGTGTGTGTGTGTGTGTGTGTGTGTGTGTGTGTGTGTCTGCTATCTCCGCTCCCTGGGAGGTATTCCGGCACTTGCCTGCATGCCTCACTCTGGATGCCACATGGCAGTGACCCAGGAAGCCCGTGCAGACCTGGACATCTCCGTCCCCCTTTTCCCGGCCGTCACGCTCTTCTAGCTCCATTGAGTAGGAATATCAGTGCATTTGAATCCTGCTAATGGCTTGTTTGGGTTACAGACAAAGCCTGTCAGGGTGAACAAGCATCTGCTTGTGATTTCTTATGTAATAACTACAATTTCTGCATGTATGTATAATGAATACAGATAAAGTCTTAAGCAGCTGACAGCCAGGTCTATATTCTGCAATATTCCAACACTTTAGAAGGGGACCCATAATTCTTCCAGAGAAACAGAAATATTACTAAAAGGAACAATTAGGCATTCACTTCATTCAGACATTTATCTTTATTGCATCCATCCATCCATCCATCCATCCATCCATCTTCTGATTGCTTAGAAACACCAGGCAGAGACCTTCCTGCATGGGATTCTAGCTCACTGCAGGACAGTAACATAGACAGATACACACTTACACAGTCATTCACTGCGAGTAATTCTGAGGCCCCAGGTAACATAACCGCATGCCTTTGGACTGCAGCAGGGAATCTGTGTGTCACAAACGGAGCGTGCAGAGCAGCACTGGAAATCCTTGAATGTTTTGTTGCACTTCTGGTCCTTGAACAGACGGAATAACTTCTTACTTTTTTGGAAGTTGCTGTTGTGTACCTGGGCACCCACGGGAAGCCCATCCTAGCTTCGTTCATGTTTAGTTGATTCCTTAACCGCATGTATGTTAGTAATGTGCTATTTCAATTCAGTTTATTTCTATATAGCGCCCTTCACAACAGAGTTGTTCCAATTTGCGTCACTTATATGTCGTTTTGGACGTCTGTGTCTGCTAAATATGTAAATGTGAGGAAACTTGTTGCACAGGAGGTGTAGTGAGGCCGATCCACTGTGCCTGCCTAAAGCAGGATTGTGAAACACTGGCAGGAGTGTTCAGGAAGCCTTTTTTGGGTGGCCATCCTCAGCATGCCTGTTTGGATGGGGCCCACAGACTTGGCTCATGTGGAGCTGGCCGTCCGAGGCTTATCAATCTGGCTCCGGCAGTTCCGATCCACTGCAGCTCCTGGCGATAACCGGCAGTGTCTCGGAGTCTGCACTCCCCCAAGGAGATGTGCCCAGGCCTCAGATAAACCTTTCAGCTCTGCAGAGGGGTGGGCGGGGCATCGGTGGGGGGCAGTATTACTCCCGCATAAGCAAAGTTGAAATTTAACTTCAACATCTATATCCACTCCAGTAGACACTTTTCCATGCTGAGTATATAAGGGGGGGGGTGTGTGTGTCGTATTTTAATAACATAATGTGGAGCCGATGTATGGTTAATATTAACTTTAGTGATTTTTATGGTGAGTTCTAAAATATATAGATTTACCCTACATGACAAATGTATTTACTATATGACAGATTTTAATGGAGAACAGACTGAAAGTCCTAGCCAGACAGATGGGTTTGTGGTCAGGTGATACCAATCTGTCTATGTTAGTGGGGGGTGACCAATGAAGACAAATGGTACATGTGAAACATCCAATACCACATCCATCAAAAGCGTACCCTTAAGTAAACAATTAATGGTACAACAGGTCTTACGCCTATAATTATCACTCTTTGTGTGCCTTTATGTATATTTATACAGTAAATGAAATATCCCATTTGAAATGTACCAGATAGCTTTTCGACTAACACTGAATTATGTCAGAGGGGGACAGTGTGTGGGGTGCCAACAGAAGGTCATTGGTTCTAATGCCTGCACCAAAAACATAACTTCACCTCTGGGCCCTTAAGCGAGGCCCTTGTTTGCTTCAGGGACCATCTGACACTCCTTTCTCCTACTGGGATGCTGGGAGGGAGCAAAAACATGGACTGCCTGCGGGTCCCAGAGGACCGGATTTGGAAACATTGAGTTCAAATGTGACAGCAGGACAGAGATATGGAAAGTGTACCTTATGGAAGCACTTCTTTGTGTTTCCATACTCAGAGTCCTGTGTGACACATGGCGTGCGATTCATTTCTCCACTGCTCTCTCAGTCCCACCCATTCCAGCCTCTGTATCATCAACCCGCCTTTCCTTTGATATAATCTGCGCAAGGGTTTTACAACAATAAAAAACAGTAAAATACACTCTAACCACATGGTCTACATGGAACACTTCTTGTTTGGGCCCCAGAATCATATAGAGGTTAATGTTTCTGTTGCAGAATTTCAGTACGAGATTAAGAAATCAATTCTGCCCAGTTGACTTCTGTATATTTACAAATATTTACAGTTTAGATTACAGCTTATTTACATTGAAATGCGAATGTAAATAGGGATCCATCTCCCTGAGCTTCCGCAGCCGGCCGTCCTTGTCAGAGAAGCTATTTTTAATCATTATTTTGCTTCTATCAGGATGAAAGGGTGACTCAGAGAGGGAGGCATTTCCAAGGCTGAAGGGGAGGTCCAGCGTCCGGGCAGCGGGCCGCCGGGCACTCCAGCGGACGTCGGCCTGCCCTCTGCAGGTGGCGCTGCCCACGTCGGGCGGAGGAGCGTGGCGTAGGTGGCAGGGAGGCGACCGCATGGCAGCCGACGCCCTACGGACGCAGCTCTGCTTTCCGAGTTCCGAGCGAGAGCCATGAACTTCCGTGCCAGGAGGGTCACCCTGCCGGTAATCACACCACTCACCCTTCAGAAGCGGGTAAGGACGTGCGCCAGTCCGCTCTGCCACCTCTCACCATTTTATTCATCGTCAGCATCCCATATTGCTCTGAAAGGACCAACACAAACAGCACAATCAAGACTGGCTGTTTCCAGTAATCCCTCCTTACCTCCTTAGCTCCTTCTCACCGATTAGCTAGGTGTCTTCCGTTGTTTAAATGACAAATGAAAGACGTGTGTTTCTTCCTTCCTCATTGATATTCACGCTTCTCTTGGCCCTAGAGTGTTGTGAATGAGTTAATGTTTTAAATATAAGCACATAAAGTCACTGTTATGGCCTGATGTAGTAAAGTATCACTGAGGTGTGGAATAGAAGCCTTTGTTAAAGATGCCCAGCTACATATTTTACCAGAGTAATTCAGGGAATTATGGGAGGGAAGGGAGTTTACCGACCAACCATGACACCACCTGTATGGACAGAATTTACCGACCAACCATGACAC
>JABFDZ020000039.1:11453544-11479895 GCA_019775955.2 Pollimyrus isidori
CCTCCCGCCCCCCGGCCGCGGGGGGGGGGGGGGGGGGGGGGGGGGGGGGCAGGCTACCGCTGACATCTCTCACTTTTTCATTAGTACAAGTTTTTTTTTTTTTTTTTCTTAAATCTTGCTTGGAGCAAACTCCCATCCTCTACCATTTTTCTTGAGAAGAGCTGGCAGCTGATTGGCCGACAGCCCCCCAGTGACATATATCTGCGGAGTTGGGAAATCGCGGGGCGAGAGGAGCACCTCTTCCTAAATATCGCGTTCGAGCTGCGCTGCGGCGAGGCAGCCGGGCTGGCCGCCTCCCAGCAGACACGGCGCACGCAGCCTGAAGCCCCGTGCGTCTGCGTGCAGATTTTGCCTGATAATGTTGTGCACTCAGTCCTACTTGAGCTGCAAAACTAACGCAGATTCACGAGTCAGTCCAGCTGCAGGCAGACGGGTAAGTTACACGCCGCCACTTGCTGTGCTCCTCTGTCCCCTTCTCTCCTTCTCATCTGCTGGGGAAGTCAAAGGGTCCGCGTACTGTCTGTCTGTCTTTGGGTGCAAATTTCAAAGAGGCTGTTTCTGCCGTAGCTGAACCTGGGTGTTAGCTGACCCGCTCAGACATCTCGAAGAATGTCCTTCCACTCTCTGAGAACATCAAAGCACTACTTTTTTTTCCCCGGAAATTGAAATCACAGGGTAAGGGGCTGCGTGACGCGAATGAAGATATTCTGCGATGACGGAGAGGTTTCCTGCTTCCCTATTCTAAAGATAAAGCCGATTGAATTATGCATATATGATGTATGGATTCCATCCCATTCCATCCTAAGAAAGTCCATGCAAACTATAGCCCATGCATTACATATTACATATATGCATGAACACGCACATATATGTAAGTGGCATTAGAGGGGGAGCAGGGACAATGGAGCCGCAGGGGACAGCTGGGAGTGTATCGCCCTTAATATCTGGTTTGGCTTCATTCATCAGTTAGTATACTTTTGTTTTTTTAATTATTAAGTTATTCTCTGCGGCATTGACTGGGAGAACGATTTACTCAAAACTAAAGTTAAAACTCCTTATGTGCAAGGGCATAACTTTGGGCTAGAGTTAGGATTATGGTTAGGGTTAGGGTTAGGGTTAGGTTTAGGGTTAGGTTTAGTCTTAGGTTTAGCCTTAGGTTTAGCCTACCCCCCCCATCCCCCTATAATTTATGCCCATGCTTGTGTGTATATGCTTGTAAATGTGTTGCTGGTACGTGTGTAGGCTTTGTTTCAGCACTGGCAGAGACCAAATTAGCCCCAGCCCAAACACACTGGATACTGCCATAATTTTGGCAAGGCGCTGTCCTTACTGTCCATATCCAAATCTACGCCCTTGATTGCAGGTCATCAAAGTGTTCAGTGATGATAACACAAGTCGAGCGCTGGAGGTCCCCACTGATGTTACCGCCAGAGACGTCTGCCAGCTGTTTGTGCTGAAGAAGCAGTGCGTTGATGACCACAGCTGGACGCTGTTTGAGCAGCTGGCTCACTTGGGCATAGGTAGGGAATGAAGGCCCGGCCTCGTGGCGTCACGCTCGTCCTCCTTAGGCATGTGCATGGCGACCGTGGTGCGGGAAACAGACAACAAACTCCCGTGAAGAAACTCCTACAGAGTAAAGGTTGATCGAGGCTGAAGAAGTGAATCTGAATCACTACTGAAAGCCTTTAGACCAGCAGCTCGGAGTGTTTACTAGGGTGGTCTGATCTGAAGGTAAAAGAACGAGAACACACTATTTAAAAAAAAAAAAAAGTCAAGTATTGTTTGCGGTAAATTATACATTTTTGTCACCGAATCATTTATCACTGAAATTAAAACACATTCGAAGTCAGAAGTGTTTTAATGATTTGGGAATATTAAGAACTATGCCTAGAAATAACAGAATTGTAATCAAAATATTGAAACATTACAGATAATACATAAGAAATGTAATAATGCATTTTGGGGGGTGTGGGGGACCAATATGAATATGATTCCTTATGAAGATTTTTAGAGGGCGACGATTAAAGAAAAAAAACTTGTGTAGAAATTTCAAACGTATAAAGGTTACAGCAGTTTCTTTCTTCTATTTATATGCTCAATAAACGTATATAAAAAAACTTACTGTGCTGAGAATGATGCTTGTTTCTTTGAACCGCTTCCAACAGCATAGCAAAGGCCTATAACCTGTAGGTACAGATGCTAGTTTGATGATCTTCTGTTTGTCCTCTTGTGATCATGCAGGATCTTGCATTTTATTTAGTAGGCACTTAGATTTGTCTGGATAGGGTAAGCGGTTATAGAAAATGGATGGATGGATGGATGGATGGATGGATGCATGCATGCATGCATGGATGCATGGAATTGCTTGGGAATATAACATTAGTAATGTCTGTAACAATGTAATTAGTACCAGTACTAAAGAAATGTTGTACTGAACAGCAGTGGTGGAATGTAACAAAGTATTTTGCTAGGATACTTTGTTACTGCACTTAAGTACATTTTTACGTATCTGTACTTTACTTTAGTAAAAATAATAATGCATACCTTTTACTTTACTCCATTTTATTTTGTGGCAATTATCTGTACTTTGTACTCCACTACATTTCTACAATTTATGCCGTTAGTCATTGCATTTCATGAAGACAATCTCCTCAAAATCTTGCATGAAAAAATAGTTAGCCTGTTGTGTTCTGACGTTGTTTGTCATTTCCTACCAATCGGGTGGCTTTATTAGCTCCAATGATGGCAGAGCGTGTGTCAATTAGCAGCACAAGCTGGCAGACTGGCCTGATTTCCAGAAGACGAGACATTCAACATGGCGCCACCCCACCACTAGTGTTTGGTTACTGTTGTGTTTCCCTTTTACTGCTCTTAACAGATGTCTTGAAAAGCTTTGCAAGTACATAAATGATTTAAAGATATATCATGTCCTGATTGGTTTATCTTAATGGTATATTAATACCTAGTAGATAACTTGTCATCTACTGTACATAAGTCTAAGTTATGGTACACATAGTATTACAGAGTGCTCACAGAATAAGGACACCAAACATTCCAATGCACATATACTGTATAGTTGCTTGTAATTATTATGAGCAATGACATCAGTAGAGGCGTAAGTCAGTATCTACTATTGTTTTACAAAATGGCACACCCCAGATGCTGAGACAAACCATTGTGTGAGTACTTATTTAAAAAAAAAATACTTTAAAGTAAATTTAAAAGTAAGTACTTAGTACTTTCACTTAAGTAAGATTGTTGATGTAGCACTTTTACTTTTACTTGAGTAGCCTACATATTTTGCAGGATATATTTGTACTTTTACTTAAGTACTAAGCTTCTCTACTTCCTCCACCACTGCTGAACAGCTTTCTGAAATGCAGTACCGCAGTACCTTTTCAGTAACTGTAGTCATGGTGTGACCAGGTCAGAAAGTACAGATCCACTCCAGTATGTGCTCCCAGTTGAGGGATATTCTATCCACAGATCATGCTGGCTGTGGTGCATAGCTTTAAAGCCACTGGGAACTCATGTGGGAACACGCTAAAAAACTATTAAAACTAATGGTTCGAGGCCCAATAAAAAATATTAGCAGAGGCTGTTTGCAATAGCTTATCTTATACACACATCATGTATAAACAGCAGATGGTCTATGGCTCTTTGAAACATTTATTAATCTTTACTGAACTCATGAGAAACAGAGTAAATGCTTAGTTTGTTTGCACGGGGCATATCAGGCCATCTGTATTATGATATCTTTTAATGGATGAGTATTAGGATTAATCATGTCATTACTAATTACCGATTTTAAAACAAGTTTAAATAGTAGTTCACATTATTTTCAGTGCAGGACAAAATTTGTAGTTCTGTTAAGTTTTGAAGTCTTCCCTGAAGCACACCTGTAACACTGAGCTGAACACTGTAGGTTTCTACTGGTTTTGTGACACATAACTAACAAATTAGTGTCACATGTCTTAAACTAGACATACACAGTTCTCCAGCTGCTTATAGAGGACATTTTTTGTTGTACATTTCCTGATTGCTAGATATGCCTATCTACATTGTGTATGAGTCATGAAATACATTTTTAAGATAATGTGACATGCACATTAATTATTGATGCATTTTATGGCATCACATATTATGATAAGATTGTGTTTATAGTTTGTCATGCGGCTGTGCTCAGCAAACAGACACTCGTGTGTTTGTTGATGCCTAAGACTCCGTGTCACTATGATGATTTACGTAGCTTTTCGGCATTTACGTAGAATTGTAACATCTACAGTTTGAGTATTTTGACAATTCTAGAGATAAGTCTGGCTTTATATCGGCGTTTTTCTGATCCCCAGAACGAACCATTGAGGACCATGAATCAATGATGGAAGTCCAGTCCAGTTGGACTGTGGACAGCAGCAGCCGATTTTGTTTTAGAAAGCATTACGCAAAGTATGAGTTTTTCAAGAAACCCCTGGTAAGAGCCAAATTCCTCCGTGAAGTACTGTGAGTCCTTAAATGAAGCTGTGTAGAAACTGCAGTAACAAATACCAATCCAGGACAAGTATTTTGGATTGTCATTTTATATTACAAATGCTAAATGACTGAATAGTTATTAGTAATATGAATTCAGTACATAGCTCTTGTTTACAGCTTGTGTCCCTGCTGAGATCTGCATATCCTGTTTGCTTCCTGCTATACACTTTGGGCTAAAAAGCCTCCCCTCATTTGTGAAGCAGTTGAGTGGGTATTTTTTTTTTGATATTGTGGTCTAGGGTGCTTTCATTTCTGCTGTTACTGAAAGCTGATGCCAACAGGCTGAAATCTTTTATTCGGGAAGCCGTACTGTAAAAAACAACTTAACTGTGAGCGTGATGCTTGTCACTTCAAACCCCATCAGGACTTTTTCCCAGAACACATGGTGTCTGTATCAAGTGAGACCAGTGACACGGTGGCCCAATCTCAGCTGATACAGGTAACCGGTTTAGCTGATTTTATTCTTGTTCCTTTTCTTACAATTTCATTCAAGCTTTCACTACCAATATGAAAACACTCTCTCCTTGAACAGATGTTTCTCAACTCCAGCATGTGCTCAGAGGTCTGTGGATACCTCCATTCCAGAGAGCAAGGGAAGAAGTCTTGGAAGAAGTTCTACTTTGTTCTGCGGAGATCTGGCTTGTACTTTTCCAGTAAGGGGATGTCAAAGGTAAGCTGTCATGATATTTGAGGAGCATCTTATGTTCAAGCTGTTCGCTGTTTACCTCTTCTCGCTATGGAGAGCCTGGACCACCCAAGACAACTTAAGGACAATTTTTCAAAAAAGACTCAAAGTTTTTTTTAGATGCACCTGCTAACGGGCTTCACGTATTCCAGCACAGAACTGTCGTTAAATTTCAGAAGTTCAGTAAGTGCCCATAAGCTTCCTCAGAAACAAATCCCATGGGCTGAGTTACGTTTCTTCACGAACTGATGCTTCCAAAGAAGTAAGATAATCATTGACATTCTCATGCTGGGAAGATCGCTGGGTTGTTAGGGGCGTCGCCGCAGAACTAGTTGGGCCGGATGCTTCTCTGGTCCGTCGGCACGTGGGAGACGGAGCCCTTGCCCACGTCGACAGGCACGGCTCATACCTGTGAGACACGCTGCCAGCAGGTTCTCCTCACTGCCGTTGGGAGAACAAAGAGGCAGTTGTTAGGCGCCCAAGGAGGCCCCCGCTGGCCCGCTTACTGTCCCCAGATCCGGACACGGCGTTCCCTCCCAGGCCAGGTGTGCGTGGTTGGTCTGCCCTTTTGGTTCAGTCCGGGGGGTGTCGATCACCCCCTCGTCCTGCCCTCCACACCTGCTCGGCAAGGAGAGCGCTGGCGGCGGTGGGTGGGGGGGAGGATGTGGCGATTGCAGCGTTTACCGCGGTCGCCACGGCGACCCGACAATGGCCGCCTTTATTTCCCCCCACTTAGGGCACACACTTGTCCGGGGTCCCCGTGTGTTTGCCTAATCGACGTTCCCTTCATTGTGCTTTGTATCCAGCCCCGAAATTTTTCATGCTTAACATTTGGCTCACGGCGTAGCGGATAAGGGATATTTGAACTAGATACAGATGAGATAGGTGCTGGCCAAGGGTTTGGCCGACATTTTCCCGGCGCCCGACCACCTCGGCTTCTTCCTCATTCCTTCTGCAGCAGCTCAGCTCCTCAGACCGTGTCCCTGTAGCGATGGACCAGAGCGAGTCTGTGGTTCCCAGCACCGTTCCGCCAGCCCCCCCCCCCCACCCCCGAGCCCGGATCAGCGCTCACACCTGTCATGTTCCCCTGGGACCCGGCGGTCAGCGCCAGGCCTCCCGCTTCCTCATCTGTGGCTTTGCTGATGATCTCCGTCCCCCCCCCCTCAAGGAACCGCGGCATCTCCAGTTCGTGGCGGAGTTCGGAGACAGCGACGCCTACACCGTGCTGCCACCCGCCAAGATGTATGGCACGCCGACCGCCTTCGCGTTCTGCATAAAGGTATTCCAGCTCTGTGACTGACACCGGGATAGATAAGCCTGAGAGCCAGTGGAAGGCATGGAGCAGGGGAATGCTCTAGCAGGACATATATAGACACAGTCGTGCATTGTGGGCATTGTAGGGACCCTTAACTGCTTCTGTTTAGACTTCATGAGGAAACCCCAGTCCCTGGTGTAATCCCCGTTATTAAGCAATGAACATAAACTTCACATCATAAATTTACACTATAGTATCGAGGTTTGGGGAGACGTCGCTAACCAGGTTCGGCCTGTGACCATTGGTTTGATCCCCAGCCACGGTTGTAAAGCCACATCTCCACTGCCCCCTGGACAAGGCCTGTAATCCTCCCCAGAATGCTCTGGGACTGCCTGGTAATAGGCTGGCCCCTAACCATGACTGTGTGCATGTCTAAAAAAGGAGGGCACGGTGGGATATGTGAATAGAAACATTCCACATTTGTGTAAACTGCAAAAAAAACATTTAGTTTCTGTTTCTAAGACAGAATTTCGGATTATTTAATAGTTTTGTGACTGCTGTTTGGTATTTATGACTGTATGGAGCCACAAGTGCGGCTGCCAGATGTGGTCATTAGTGATAAGGCCCGAGGCTTGTGAGATATCGTGATCGAACCTAATTAGCCTTCGGCATTATCTAAAACAACGGGCGCGATTTTCCCATCATCAGCTTTCCGTTTGGCGTCTTATCATCAGAGGGCCAACCCTGGGAAAAGTAAACACTGAAAAGAAATGAACAGGGAGCAGGCGGATTTAGCACAGTCGGAACGTAAGAATAGTGGGAAATAAGATAAACAAAAATATACACGAAGAATGATGTCATTGCAATGGGCAGGCAGAGAGTAGGAGGCCTAGTTGGCTTGTACAGTATTTTGCTCAGTGCTGCTTTATAGCAATATGGCTGCATCTGTGCATTTCTCGCAAACTGCAAAGACGAGTCCTAACTTGCATGCGTGACTCGCCAGGCTCACAAGTCGGACTCCCCTCGAGATCTGAAGATGCTGTGTGCTGATGATGAGCGCACCAGGGCATGCTGGCTCACGGCCATGCGTCTCTTTAAGGTACGCTAGCCCTCCTTACGGTGGGAGGCCCTTCTGGTATGCCTTCTGCTGTGCGGGGAATAACTGGGCTGAATTCTGAAATGCAATGTACATTACCCACCAGCAGAGGTCACTGGTTCCTACAGGTAAATACGTAGTGAACAGATAAGGCCCGGTTAAAAGACCTGACAGGGATTTGAATGTAGATTATGCAAACTCAGGGTGAATTCTAGACATTGAAATTAATAAAAAACAAAAATGTTAAACATTCCTCGGGTGCTGCCACTGGAATGAGACTAATTTCAAGACTAGAATAATTTTTGGAATAAATTTAAGATTGACATCAATGTCTGAAACATTTCAATAAACATCATACCTATAACGTTTGAAATATGCTTATTGACACGTGTGTTTCCTCTCAGCATGGGATGCAGCTGTACGAGAATTTCCTTCAGCCACATGTGAAACAGAAAGCATCTCCAATGGTGCGTTTCGCCACGTAAATCATCTGGTCTTTATTGTCACGTCATCCATTTACGACTTTAATTATGACAGAAGTTAATAGAAATTTTAATTATGACAGTTAAATATGCACATGACGAAGACCACCGGCAATTAATGATGAAGTTTAATGCTCCCTGTGATTTTGTAGAATATCATAAGTACACATCGACATCCGGTTGCTTAAATGGCCCATCCCGTTTGTTTGGAATAATTTAATTTCCTTATACGGTTGGGTTTTCTGCTGGTGTTGGCAGTGTGAGGAAAGTTACCCAGAAAAGTAATCCATTACAGACAAAGGTGGAAAGTTCAGGTCCAGAAAGTACAAATCCAGACCACGGTTTTCATTCAACCAGCCAGTTGCGTATAAAAAGTTACAGTGACAGAGCACTCAGCTGGTTGGTTGAAACAAAACTTTGGTCTGGATTTGAACCTGGTAATGGATTGCTTTTGTGAGCAATTTCCCAAACACTGGGTGTAGGTTAGTTATCTTGTTCAGCGGTATAGTAGCAGGCCCCTCCTGGGGCAGCTCCCCCTGCTGTCCTCAGGGTGCCTGGGGCCCCAGTTCATTCACTATGCGTGTTTCTCCCAGAGGAGCATCTCGGAGAACTCCCTCGTGGCCATGGACTTCTCCGGACACCAGAGCCGCGTGATCGAGAACCCTTCAGAGGCGCTGTCTGTTGCTGTGGAGGAGGGCTTATCCTGGAAGGTGCACCGTCCTTCATAACTCCCGAGGTTCATCTCCAGCCAAGGCCATATACAGGGGCGGGGGTCACAGGGGCACGGGCGCCAGCTGAAATCTGATTGGTCCCCAGAGTGCCCCATGCCGTGTCCCTCACCGATTCAAAACGTATCATAACATAGGATGGGCCTCTCTGTATAAATAACACCCCCTCTTATGCCCCCCACACCTTAAAAAAAATCCTGTAATAGCCCCTGCCTCTGTACATACCAGCAGAGATATTCACAGTGTGTGATCACTGAAGAGAGGGTAGGGAGATTCTCGACAGCTGGTCTTGTGAGACTCTTGGTAGCCTCTTCTGAAGCTCAGGTAGAGATGAAAGAGTGTCAAGGTGTGCACTGCAAATCCCTCCACCGGCTCAGAGCCTGAGTCTTGATTTTCTGTCCCCCCCCCCCCAGAGGAAAAGCTACCACCGGCTGAGTTCCCATGGGAGTCCCTCTGCTCTCCATAGGCCCCTGTCCAACATAGGTCAGTAAAGCGTGTCCCCTCCTCCCAGCTCCCAGTAAAGAGCAAGTGACGAAGCCGACATGCGTTTCACTCCACTAGGCATCCACAGAGCTCAGCCCTGGTTCCACAGCAAGCTGTCCAGAGACGAGGCCGCCCACCTGATAGCCCAGCAGGGTCTCAGTGATGGGTAGGCACAGCGGCGTCTGTCGATTCCAACATTTGCATTATTATCTTCCTGCTTTTTTCGAAAGGTGTTCTGTAAGCTCTTGCTTCAGTACCGCTTACGCTTGCAGCTTTCCATTCCCTGGAAGCTTGACTCCCCAACTGCTGTCCGTCTGCAATGTGCCGTTTGCCTCACTTGTATGTCACTTTGCACGAGCGCAGCTGCCAGATAAATAAACGTAAATAGTAGCTTTATCTGACATGTTTATTGAGCTGTAAAGAACAGTGTTTACACTGGGAGACAGCGTGCATAGCGGCACACAAAGAACACCTTTAACTTTTTACGGCTTCATTAGATTTATGGCTAAAACAACCGTAGAAAGCTGAACGATCAAGCTGTTGCATGCATAGCGATTAAACCGTGTCTTTTTGTCTTGTATCCCGATATCCGCTGGCTTTTGTGATGTATAAATATACGCCGCATATCAGATAATAGAAATTCACGGTTCCCTTTGTCATTCCATCATCCGCCTGTCCTCCTGCAGCTGTTTCTGGACAGGCTTCACAGGGCAGATTCGGCAATGAAAACGTAACGAGGGATGATTCGGACAGTTTGAATCCTTCTCGTTTCTCTTCAGGGTTTTCCTGGTGAGAGACAGCCAGAGTAACCCCAAGGCCTTCGTCCTGTCACTGTGTCACGCACAGCGAATCAAGCACTTTCAGATTCTGCCAGTAAGCATGTTTTCCTCAAATTCTGTGTCTTTTCGGGCCCGTTACCCCATTACCTCACCTCTCTGTCGGCGTGGTATTCACCCGAGTCTCGCCGTGCCTGTTTACGGAGCAGGTGGAGACCGAGGGAGACTCATTCGTCAGTCTGGATGACGGGCAGACGCGCTTCACCGACCTTATTCAGCTGGTAGAGTTCTATCAGCTCAACCGGGGCTCGCTGCCCTGTAAGCTGAAGTACCAGTGTGCCAGAGTGGCCCTTTAAGCCGGGGCACACGCGCCTTTCCGAGGCCCACCTTCACCGGCCTGCTGCCGCTCCGGGCTGCGTCAGCACAAGACTGCACCCGAATACCGTAACCAAAGCCCACTGTGACGACCGGCAGCAGGACTCATCAGTGAGTCTCAGTCCTGAACTATAGGCTTCATGGGACTGAATTAACTCCTTGGGAGACGTGCTGAGCATTAGCCACCAGGTCACGTCCGTCTGTCCAAAGCTACGGTGAGACACCTTGAAGAATCCGCAGGAGAATATGTGGAAGGTTGGGAAGGGGAGTATATATACACTGGGCCGGGAACCTGGCAACCTGGATAGAGTTTCTGCTGATTCTCTGCATTGGTTGCAGCACGGATGGATGCTAACGGTTGTTTGCGCTAGACCCACTTCCCGTCTTGTGAAATGCATTCTTTGGAACTTCAAACATTGCTGTATACACAGAAAGTGTTTGTTCCAGTTAAGGGATAACCGGACCCACTGTGTGCAGGCTTGCCGTGTCCATTATACCAGCTCACCCAGTTTTTTTTGTGAGACTGTAGGTAATCGGGCGCTACAGAGGATGATTTCAGTGTTAGGGAGCATTTCTTTGTCGCCTAATACTTCATTATATATACAGACACTCCTCTACTTACGAACGAGTTACGTTCCGAATAGCCGTTCGTAACTTGAAATATTCCTAAGTCGTTATTCGGCATCATTTTAAGGGCATACGCAAGTACAAAGAACGCGGGGCGTAGGCACGCTACGCTACTGCTAAGCAGTATTGGTGTGCAGAAAAGAAACATTGATCTTGTGGATGGGGGCCCAAGGAAGACTATTTGGACCGACACTCCTCTTCCTTCGTATGTCTGGAAGTTTGTAAGTAGAGGAGTGTCCGTAATGCATCTTTTATTTTTTCCTTTTGAATTTGCGCACTCTTATCAGCTCCTCAAGGATCCTGGTGTTCATCGGGTGATGTACGAAGTGAAGTATTCAGGCGCTTTATAAAAATGGCCGTGTCACCGTTTTTTAACCAGGAGTGATGACGTTCAGGACTAGCTATCGAAGCTGTATTATATGGAGGATGGGGGGGGGACTTAAAGAGGATACTGCCAGTACGATTTAATCAAGGGAGGGTGTTCATACAGCAGCTGGACTGAGAACACTGTAAATGCAAGAAAGAACGATGGATGAAAGTCTTGGAAATATATCACTTTGGATCTTAGAAATATATGTGTGATTTTCAGCACTGGAAGGAATTACATTATTATTATCATTATCGTTATTATTATTATTATTATTATTATTATTATTATTATTATTATTATTATTATTAGTCCAGAAATTTTCATGCAGAAGCAAAAATAAGTGAATTTAGAAAAGGCAGTGGACTTTTACAAAAATGTATGGGCAAATACTGAATGCAAATATATTTTAAATGAGAATTCAAATAGGACATGATGTGACAACCTGCAATGATGGCTAAAAATTCGTTTTGATTTGCAGTGTGTGTGTGTCTGTATTCTGTCTGGTCTGTTTTTAAGTGAAACTGTTTTATGAAATGTTTTGCACGCAAAATTTATAGCTCTTGTATTGTAGATTTTATAGCTTTTCAACAATTTACACAGCAGTTTTCATCGCACTGTAGCCAAACATTGGTAACAGTTGTTTCCAATGCTGATTATTAGACAATGACTGTTAATGATTGCCAGGATACATGATGGATTTGTTGCTGGATTTGTGATAATTGATCATAAAGCTTTTCTTTCATAATTTGTGACCTGAATATAGTCTAAATGTATGTGCCTATGCAAATATAGTTTATCTTCTGTAAAGCTTTCCTGTGCTCTTTATTGTCTAAATATCCATATATTGATCAATACATCATTTTTGTGGTTTTCATAAAATAATAAAATGGCACTTTCTTAAGAATCCAAATTTGTAGTTAATTTGTCAGACATTAAAATGTGCTTCCAAATAAAGACAATAGTGTAAGAACTTCAGATCTTCATCTGAGCAATAGTTTTTATTCTGTAATGTTTGTGGGAGGATTTCTGGTTAAGAGTATTTCAAACCTGTGGTACGTCTCTTTTCCATCCTCTGTCCTCTGTCGGGTGTCTCTTTGTTCATATACTTATGTTAACCTTAATTCTGAAGTTGGAATAGGCAACAGTTCATTATTACAGTCGAATAAACTTTCCGCTAAGGATTTGGTGCCGGATTATTGATTCCTTTGATCAGAAATGTTTCATTTTATAATCAGCACCCCAAAAATGATCAGTCTTTGTGCTGGGATGGGGGAGGGGGGTGGAGTGAAGAAGGTTTTGTAACGTGGTTGCGATACCAACATTGGTATTAGTGTGTATCGATTCAAAAAAGAAGATCAGTGGTATCAATTGGCATCTGTACTTCCCACATTGTAGCTTCTGATGGATGGTAAGTGGGCAGCATTGCTTCCTCACCCTTCCAAGGCCTGAGGGCTGAGGTCTGTGTATGTGTGGAGTATGAATGTCCCTGTATTCCGTGCAGGTGTGACTTAATCAGTGGATGGTGTTAGTTGCTCTCCACTAGGGGGCAGTAAATCACAAGAAATTCACCCTCATTTCTATGAGCTGCAAAGGTATTTATTTTATCCATTATTTATATTTGTATATGTGCAAACTATTTAAAAACTTTTATAGTTTGAGGTAATGCAATTCAAATGTACATGGTTCACAACAATATTTATAATTACATTTTATAACAATGTACAAGACATAATGCGCGCATTGCATTCAAGTATTCATGTTCCAGTCATTATTTTTACGTTTGCATTTAATTTACATCAGTTCCTTCAGTTAAGCTTTAATTGAATCATCCAATTCTTAATCTTGGCGAAGCACAGAAAATTAATTCAAATGAAATTACTGAGAGTCACGATTTTTAAAGCTGAAAATCATTTGTGAGCGCACTGTAAATGACTACATCATACATGACTAACAATTGCAACGTGAAGGATGCTGTAGCCCTTTTTGGCTGCGTGGTTATATGCTACCTTTAGATTCCCACAGACGCAGCCGTAGCTTTAGGGGAAGATGGCTGCACTTTGAGACAAACTCCCCCTTAATGAATCCTCTCGGCCAGGCAGGCAACAGCCCGTGGACCCCTGGCCGGGGGGGGCAGTGTCTGAGCCAACACCTGTTGCCTGGCAACAAGAAGGACGCAGCCTAGAGAGAGAGAGAGAGAGAGAGAGAGAGAGACAGCCAGACTCTTTCTGCACTCTTGCTAGTGAGACCTTTCGGTGAGAGTGGAGAGACTGGGTTTAGGTTACAAGCACAGTCAGACAACCCCGCTGGGCAACAACAGAGGCTCCTGCTGGGCGGACGGCCCTGCCCCGGGGGCGGCCTGGACAGCCTCACTGCTGTCGTCGTGTCAAATGTCACCACGGCCCCAAAGCGTGGGCTGCAACGGCGGTAAGAAAGGGATATATTACCCCCTCACACACAAAAACTCACGCAGGAAAAAGTGCATTCATACTACTAAAAACCTAAAAATCATAAGATCCAAACCTTTCAGAAGGCGAAAGACAAACAGCTGGGGGATTCGCCAAACTGAATGCCCATAGCTCCCCCCCTCAATGTCATTGGCACGGATTAAGCGGACAGTCAACAGACTGACACTGTTAGCTGGCGGCTCTGCGCAGTGCGCGAACTCAAAATACACTGACGAGGCTGCTGCTGTATTTTTCTTGGGGTGATGCATGTTTGGCATGTAAAGGACAGCAGCACTGTCACAGGTGATTAACGCGACACACTGGCGACAAGCGCCATGTGCCGAAGGAAAAAAATAGATTCCTTAAAGTTAAGCATGTATAATTCAGTCATGTCGAATAAATATAACTACTTGAGTGTGAATGATAAAATGGAATCGTTTAAGTCTTACCTAATTGTAGTCTTGTTTAAATGTTTCTCATCTCCTTAATGATCTATTTTTTAAGCATCCCTATTTAAATCTGGCTACTTGGCCGCCTCATTAATTACAAGGATAGCATCCAGATCAAACAATCAATACGGCTCCCGAGTTTGAATTTTAATAATCAATTGCACAGTGCAATTCCTCATGAAGTCAGATGAGAATCACAGGAGGCTCAGAAAATACGTATCCCTCCATTGTCCTAAAATGTTGTTTGACTTCCTTAGGAGAAACTGTCGTGTATTTTCCCCTGCTTTCCGGAACTAGAAATTTATTTTCGGGGAGGCGGTTAAATAAGTATTTGCCTAGATCATAGCCATTAAAAGTCAATGGCAGTAAAATACTCGCATGTTTGACAGTAAACACCGCAATTTAAAATGAGGGGGGTAGATTCAGAATGATGAGTGGCTTTTAACTTTAAAACAACGTGAGGTGAAAGGCACTGTGTTTCAGTGGACGTCCCCAAACTTGTCGCCAGTTGAACGAACAATAAAGCGAGATAATCCCGTAATGTCTCCTAGATCCCCCCCAGTACTCCTAAAGCCGCGGTTACCGCCATTGTCTTCAGATCACTGTATCACATGGGGAGGGGGGTGACCTTGGGAAAGAAACATAAAGTGAATGTCTCCTAAATCTCTTTAAAGTCACACAGAAAAACAAACAAAAAAATCAAAGAGATCAAGTGTGTATGCGTGCGTGTGTATGGGAGCGCGTACGTGCGTGTGCGCGCGCGCGTGCGTGAGGTACTAACACCGGTCACGCATAAGTAAAAAAGCGCAAGCTCTAAATATGGATCAGGCGGATTCCGGTCCAACGATAAATCAAAGATGACAGTCTTCTCCATCGCAATGTTTGTAGTCAGAGATAATGTGAGGCGATAGCGCTGGTGTGTTTAGGGGTTACGATCAATAAGTTTTATGTATTTAAAGTTTATGCTTTTCTTCTCTTTGGAGACCCATGAGCGTGGGGGATAGTAAGAACCGCTTCATACTTTGGTAAGAATGTCTGAACATTTTTTATAGGTAAGGGCAACGTTATTTCTTTTCGAGTATTTTGAAGGTTACATTGCAAACTAAAATATCCTATGTTCAACGATTATCCTGTAGGTCATACTTTACGTATAAAATAGTAGAAGCAAACTTCGGTTAACCGCTGTTGCACACTATTCCCAGACACTCAAATGATAGCACTGATTTAACAGGAACAGATTAAGCATGTACCCATCAAAAATATTTGCATTCTACATAAATTACCTGTAGGGAACCCAAGCCATTCTCGTAAACGGTGGTACGCTTATCAAAGCACGGAAACAATAAGTCAGCCTCTCCAGCCATTAATTTATTCCCGATGAGCGAGAAATCGCCCAGACCTGCACTATAGAGAGCATCTTTGAAACGAGTTAACTTCTAATAATGCACACACATACAAACCCGAAAGCATACACCCGAAATCCCAGTTCCGATGAAGGACATGAGCACTGCCCACACACACCTCATGTGTACTGAATGCATTTACATGTTAGATTTACATTGTGCGTGAGCATCTTTGCACCCCGGAGAGGGGGGTACGGGCTGGAGAATTTCTCTCGAGCAGCATATGTTGGGCTTTAAACACTCAATCGATGAATAACCCAGAGGGTTTTGCGTGTGCGTGCGTGTGTGTGTGTGTGTGTGTGTGTGTTTATTCTCCGTTTTCTGGACGGGGCAGCGGACTGCGCTGGGAGGGTCTGGCTTCCCAGCAGTGAGAAAAAAGTACTCAAAAATATTTGCAGGGCTCGAAGGCATTTACAAAATAAAAAACAGCAAAATAATACATTTTGATGCAGATCTGACCTTTTACCGGGCATACGTTACCACTACCTCCGACTCTCACAGGAAATCTGAGAATATTGCTCTTAGGTTGTCAGTATCATGCTTTACTAAACGTACATATAGTAATTTGATCAAATGCGTGCAATCAAGTAATGTTCCTAAGTTTTGATATGAATGCTAATTCACTGTTATTACGGCTTGTCCATATCAATTTTTTCCCGTCAAATATGTTGTTTCTTGACTTGTTCACAGCAGCAGTCAGTAGTGAGTTAAGAATTTATCACGACATTTGCAAAAAAATATGTAATCATACAATAAAAAAAAAATACTTACAATAACACTTGACAGGGCACAGTTAAGTAACTTAATTATTAACTCAGTTGCTATTCAAGTACAAATCACGAACAAATATAGTGACTCCATGAAATACCTAAACCATTATGACTGATTAACGATGAAGGAACATTGGATCAATACATAACTAACACGTAGTTTCTGGTAAATTAATACATTATGTAATAGTGTAGTACTACATTGTTTGCGTCCCTCGAGTGAAATGTTGCCATATATGCGGATATATTTCTGGTGAAATATACCAAATGATTACACACATCTGGTTATCGCTTGATATTCAAAATACATGTAGTTTAGGTGAGCTTTATATCAGTTGGGATATCAGTCACACACCACAGTTCCGGCAGTTTAGAGAATTCACCTAAACGACATGTATTTTGAATATCAAGCGATATTCAAGTGGGATATGGAGCCGGTGTATGAATTCGGGTTTGTATATGTGTGCATTATTACAAGTTAACTCGTTCCAAAGTAGTGTGATAGTGTGTGTGACTGGTATCCCACCTCGGGAGTCTCCTACCTTCCGGCCTGTACTTTCTGTAACAGGCCTCAGAATCACAGTGACGCTGCATTTAATGCTGCTCCTCTGGCCACTGAATAGTCTTACTAGGTTCTTCCTTTGTTAGTAGCTTCATAGCTCCTGCTCCCAAACCCCATACGCTGGTGCCTGGGCATTCACTGGCAGCTCAGCCTGGCTTCGCCGATGCCCACTCAGCCCCTGCCATGCGCTGTTTGCCTCTCCTGTACACCACTCTGCACAAAACTGTCTGCTAAATATGTAAATATGGTTATGGAAAGAATGATCATCATCTAAGGGTATCTAAGCACAAATGTGGACTTGTGAACAACTAGCACTGCAGTGACACTATGGTATCATTATGAATTATGCATTATGAATATGCACCATTTTGTTTGCGGCTCACAAAAGAGGCTTTCTATTCATTACAGTAACATGCCACTCATAATCATAGAGAAATAGATGTAATTTATACAGCACTGATGTGAAGTTTAAATAGGAGCCTACATTACTTCTTTGGCACATCTTGGCATCTTGGCGTTCGTGCTTAAGAATATTTTTGTTATTGTTTGAGCTGGTGAAAGAAATGACAATGTCCCCCCTCCCAAAAATAAAAGATTTATGTAGACTAAGTAGCTAGGAAACACTGAGTCTGCCTGAAGCTCAGAGTGGGTTGTTATTTAGCTGCTGTTTCGGCATATTCTGTATTTTCTGACCAATTTTCGCTTCTTCCAAACTTGTAGGTAATCATAATGTTTCTATCAGATCTGCAAGCTGATATTCCAACATTAGCTCTGAAGTTAAAGGAGGTATTTAAAAGGGCTTTGGTTCTGCATGGACTGCAATACTGGTAAATTAGGGAATCCAGAACTGCTCGCATCCTAGGCCCCTGTCCATGCCTCTTTCTCTTTACGTGAAGCACACACCCTTCTTGGGAGAGGTGATTGGCTCCCATTACCACCAGCAAGGCCCCGCCCACCCACTCTGACTGGTCAGTCCAAATAACTGCTGCCGGCTGCAGAGCCGCCCACCGAGTGGGCGGAAGGAGGATGACTACGGACAACCGGCGGACGCATTGCCCGTCCGCGCTGATTGGCAGAAGCTTCCCTGGAGCTACAAGAGGAGGGCTTGAGCTCCAGCAGGGCTCTGCTGCAGTGGGAGCAGTGGGGGGCATCAGGTAACGCGCCACAGTGAGCGCAAAACTGAGCGAAGTCACAGGTAAATCACAGGCGCCAAGTTCTATTTAAAAACTATATTTTAAAATGATTCTGGGAAATTGCACATGCAGCAGAGCGGCTCGGTGGTTTGTAGCCTTACCTTGCTCCTCTGGGTTAATGCCTTCAGGTTTCTCACGTGTGGAGCTTCCATATTCCTCTCATGTTTATTTGGGGTCCCTCCTACAGCCCAAAAACATGCATCTAGGCCAGTGTTTCCCAACCCAGTCCTTGGGGGCCCTCCCAGACAGTCCTCCCAGCTCCCTGGGATGGGAGATACTGGTTTAGATCCAATGAAGTCCCCATAATGTGTACCCTATGATGGATTGGCATCTTGTCAAATTTGCCTTGTGTTTCCTGGGATGGACCCCAGGCTGACAATGACCCCACGATGGATAAATGTCTTGCAAGATGGATTGATGGCACCTGAACTAAATATTTACGTTAAGTGGTGAAATTTACATACAACTGTTATAGGAAGGTCATCCCATTGAGGGTGTAGCCCTGCCTTCTGTCGTGCTGCCTGGGATAGGATCCAGACACCCCACCTCCCCCACCCATGATCCTGACCAGGATAAGTGGTCAGGAGATGGATGGAAGAAGTGAAGTTTACTCTATGTACTGATTATGTTAAGATTGGACATATTCATACATCAACTTGGTTAGTCGGATATTAACTAGATTAGTTTGTATGGAAGCGTATCACACTCATTCATTAAAAAAGTAAGAGCATTAAGTGAATGTAATGCTTTTAATATGTATAATACGAATTTTGATGATATGCTCTCTTTATAATTATCCCAGTTTATGGGCTTTTTAAGTGCCTGTTTAAATTTATATGTATGACCATTATATTACTCACCAAGGGAGTCATTCTGACTGATGTCATTCTCTTGCCTCAGGAAATGTCGTTGTCTTTCATGCTCATTGTATCTTCATAACGGTGAATTGTTGTTAGAGTCTTAACTCATGCACAAAGAAAAAATATAATTATGATGCACATGCTATTCATCTCTTGTTTTACCTAGTTAAAGATATATACAGTGATACGTTCCAGCACCTAAAGTGGATAACAGGAACTGCGGAGCAATTACACGCAGTAAGACGTTACCAACAGTAAATACGGTAATAATAAAGTATGTTGTACATTATGATACAGGAATGAAAGGGATTCTGACATTTTTAGCCTAATTCTCATAAGACAGTAGAGCAATGAAAAAATATCATGCATTAAGGGCTGCAACAAAAGCAATGAAAATCATACTTTTCATTCCCATAAAAAGACTAAGGAACGGTGAAAAAACACACTGCTGCACATTTTACAGTATCTTCTGGGCCGCAGTAAACCACGGATTCTGGAACTGAAGATACGAGGGATTGCTGGAGCAGCAGGAACACATAAAGCCTTGAAGCTTCCACATGCGTAGAATCCATTTTCGAAACCCGTGTCTGCGATCATGCCGACGACGTGGCTGTGTGTCTGTGTTCTCCTGTGGTTAGGGGACGCCAAGTTGGCGTTGGCACCTGGCGACCACCACAGTGGCATTTCTCCAGAACTTTGTCGCTTCTATCTGGGTCTTGAGGCATGTCCATGGAGTCCATCCATCTTGCCGATGGTCCTCTGTCGCTCCATCAACATTTCTTAAGTATTTTCGTCTCCTTTAATGCACAAGGTATTTTAATAATATACATGTAAAAAAAAATATATGTTAAAAAAAATGACTATTTTTTTATGACTAAACATGAGTATTTCAGCTGCATTGGTCTACGGAGTTAAAGCCGCTCTGTCGAGTTGAGGTTAATACCAATTACTGCGTAGTCAGAGAGGGAAACATTTTCACGCCTTGTAATAATCATATGACAAGGGTTCAGGACTCACCCTGGCAAATGGTGTCATTATGATTCCTTGCTATCTAAGAACAAAATGTTTTGCACATTAAAGGACAGGAAAATGCAATCCCACCCAGAGACAAAGAAGGAATTCTGTGTGAGCTCAACTATCTTTTACATGGTGTGTTAAATGAACACCAGTTATTTCCATCACATTATATAAACCTACTATGGAAGCTAATTATCTCTACTGTACATATCGCTACAACACTGACAGACAAATTGGTACCATTTTCATTATGAATCCTATTTTCATCTTCATGAAACATTTCCTCAGTTTTCAGTGAGTTGTCATACAGGGATTAACATTTTAGGTTTTAAGGCTCTATTTTATGAAATAAGTACGGCACAGATAGTGGAGTAATAATCTTCTTGGGAAAGTAAACTGAGCTGAAGGTCCTCCATTCATTCATCCTGAAGTCCTTGATATTATAAGAAACAGGAAGCTCATATCCAAGCTATAGTTGACCTCCTTGGGCTGGTCATTGAAAGACCCATTTAGTAACATAAAAATGTGACGTATGACAGACGTTTCAAGATTTCTTTAGAGCAAATCCTGGACTGCTGAAAGTGGAACGCCAGTTTTTAGAACACATTACAACCAGAACTTACCAATAGCGTGTAAAATATAATTTTATATGTTGATTATATATGGTAGTCAAATACTAGATTAAACATTAACTTAATTTACTCACACTCCTTAATTTGAACAAATTCTTATTTTAAGAAAAATATATTGTACAGTCTAAAATTTTAAATAAAACGCATGGAGACACAATATATCATTAAAATACTATAATAATTTAAGGACTGTTTGCTACTCCATCATGTTTGAACAGTACGGCATTGTGGTAGCACTTTAGCCTTCCATATCCAGAATTTATGTGTATAACTTATTTGCAGTTAGATCAATTTGTGTCTTTACCCACAGTGTATGATTCTTGCTGAGTGTGTAGGTCTATATGCCCTGCACTGGACTGGCATCCCGGCCACGGTCTACACCAGCTTTGCACCCCGTGCTGTCTAGGACAGTTTCCAGGCTCCCAGCATAATCACCCCCAGGATCAGTCTAAGTGATTGGAATGGATATATTATTATCTATTATTATGATCAGCAGTTAACACTGTGAGTGATTGTAATAATTCAATATGAAGAAGAAGCCCACACACGCTATTTAAATAGCGGCACATATACGTCGAGCAAACACCAATAGACATATTAAATCGTGTATTTCACAACGGGAATACACCTTCTTGCTGTCCGTACTGCTTAGTTTACAATGTGCTGGTAAGGATACAGAGCTGTGGGGACCGGTACAAACTCAGCATTATTGCACTGGATGTACTAATTAGACTTTCCGCTGACTCACAACAGGGTTCCGTCATATGATGCTCATAAAACGAAGTTACACTGCGGCTTACGGAGCACTGCGGCATAAGCAGACACCCGCAGGAGGTAGCTGAGCATCTTACACGCTTATTGCATTTTCCTGGACTGCCGTCCAAGCAGTGCTGCGCTTAGTCTTACAAGATAAATCTGACAGCTGATTTAATTGTTGACAAAGCACAACGATCATCTTTCTTGTTTAGACAAGATCTCCGCAAGATTATCTCTAAATGCTCAGTGAAACGCATGTCTGGCCAGAGACCCTAAATGGGGCTTCCTGACCTGCTTAAAATTAAAAGCATTACTTAGACTGAGCTGCTGGATGCCGTTTGGTCACCGAGAGACCTAAAACAGTAAGCTGACGTTTCTCCAAAAAATAGCTATGCAGCTCGGTATCGTTTAAAGTTTTATTTAAGGACTGTCATTAAAAATAAATGCAACATTACACTGGCGGCGAAATATTCTAATTGAAATAAATTGATTTCAATTCTGATGCTTCGGTTTAGGGATTACGTGGCGCCTTGACAATTAACGTTATAGTAATGGCATGTTTAAATGTTAGGCGACGTGAATATCCTCCGTTGCATTTGTATTCATTACAAACATAATGTGGCTGCAGGAGCTAATAGAGTATTGACTTGGGTGACATTATATTGACTTGCATTTTAATTAAATTTAAAAGACTTCGATACTTTTGTGTATGCGATGCACTCACAGTGTAGACAATCGATTGCAACGGGAACGTAAATGCTTCCACATTTATATATCTCACCTTTCGGTGTTCTTTTATTTTTTTTCATAAAAGATTGCATTTTTAACGCGGATGCATTAATTTGAATTGCGTTTGATTGAATGTTTTCAGAGCGTCGGTGCGACGCCGTACCCACTGTGAGACTGTTTCATATCAGGGGCAGGAGCTGTCTGTTTTCTTGATTGACAGAAGCCCACATTAAGGGCTTTGGGGGTGGGGGTGCCGGTCCGCGGAGACCTCCCCGCGGGCCGCAAGAGAGGGAGAGCTGATCTCCGGGAGGAGCCTTTTTAACCCCACTCATTGGTATTCTGATGTGTGGGCGACAGGCTCCTCTCTAAATGGCTGAAACCGGGATCCAGACTGGTATCCCCTTGACTCACAGACACATTCAGTGGAGGGCCAACGATATGCAGCACAGAATACACAAACGAAGATCACCCCCAAAACAGCGCGGCTCCTTCGCATGTCACCATTAAGTAACCGAAATGCTGGTATTTTGTTCTCAGCTTTGGCTTAACTTCACAAGCTTTTTTGCCTGGATAAGTTAGCGTCATTAATTCGATGACCATTAAAATAAATCTATTACACAACTCTATTGATGGTAAATACATCGTACCCATACCTGTCACTAGCTATGGACATGAGTGCATGGATTCCCCTCCCATTAACATGACCACCGGCAACAACAAAATGTAACGTAACTGGAGGGGTCATACGTTCTTTCATTCTTATTATGTTGTAGGAAAACAGCTTCTTTCAACTTTTTCCCAATGGTCCAAGTAGGGCTACTTCCTGCAAACCAATGCCTCTGATTTTAAACAACAGGGCAACCTGCTATGCAGGTACATTATATTGCAAATAATAATATATATATTTTTTATATCTATTTAAAAAAAAAAAATCGGTCGTTCTATATGATCATAACATACACAATAGAACACAATTGCGTCTACAATTAAAGTTGTCTACAATTACATTATGGTAGTTATTTTCTATTTATTAAACAATGCGAATACATGTGCGCCCGTAATAAGAATTTTTGTTTTCTGAAAGTTGTGATGTGAGTTTCCTTGTTCTTTCAAATGCTAATTTATTGCTGCTAATTGATTTTGCCAAAAACGCCCCCAAAACCTGAATGTGAAATACAGGTTTCATTTGGAAACAGACTGACGAAACAGTAGGATATAAAACCAATAGGCTTCAATGCAAATCGCATTTTATGAGAAATGCACAAAATATAATCCCTTAAAATTCCACATCACTTTGTAATATGTGTAACAAAATGACAAAATGGTTTCTTCTAGCAAGATAAATGGGGTTGTGTTAAAAATCATGATCTGATTGTGTGGAAATTAAATGTAACGGATATGAAATATTTCTTAAATCAAAACTTTGAATGATGCTAATGTATAACCTCTTTCCCAGAATGTAAAACTGTTATGATTATAAAATGTTATAACAAGATCAATACAACATGGATATAAGGATAGCTTACTACTGGATACAGCCTCTATACATTATTACCAATTCGCTGAGTTACCTGTTCAAATTTTAGAGATCATAAATGTATAATTGCAAGGCAAAGATGTTCTGTTTGGAGCAAAAGGGACAGACTATGCACAATGATCACGTTATTGGTAGCTTTGTTGACTGTAAATGAATGTTTGTCTAATTAATCGATGTCTTGGTCATTCAGCTCTTCAAATTAGCATTTCATCTCATTACAGGAGACCAAAAAAATTCACACTTCCCATAATTACTACAGGCCATCAGTAAGACAAAAAGAGAAAAAATCCAATTTCTACATTAATATAGAAAAACGTTTTGACCTGACGACAGTGTAGATGTACTGCATTAAATTGTGCTGTAATGTTGACGTTTTTTTTTTTTATAACAATGCATGACAGTGAGTCCAACTTCTCTGACATTAAAGTACATTAGATGCATCCAAAACAGTTTTCCCTGGTTTTGCATTTAATCTAATCTCATTAAATCACCCCCGGCATGACAGCATCATTCACCATTAACATGTAATACTCCACAGCTGAGTACTGATGAAAGTTACATCTGAAATGCGGGGAGATGTGTAACCTTTGTGCCACTGTTCCGCCTTTTATGCCGCAGTTTTGTGTTGAACAGGCTAACTAGCTGTCTCTTTTCTTTCAGAAATACATGACATCTTCCATGTGTATCATGTAGCTTTCAATATTCATTTTGTGGAATGCGGGATAATATTAGCACACTGCACCACACTACATGTCCCCGCTTACCGTGATGATAGTGCAGTTCACCAAATCGTCCGCGTATACGTTCATAGATTGATTATGTATCTATTTAGTTTCTTACTTAGTATTAAAAATACTTTAAATGGGTTGCACGGGAGCAGTGATTATACATGCGTGGGTACGTTACTGGACAGAGTGTCACCTACTCACCAGAAAACAGAAACGCAGAGATGGTGGCTTTTCCCCACGTAATTAAATGCAAGGCTTCAGTAGTAAGTGTGTGACTGCTGGCTGTGGGATCTTCTCCCAAGTGTCCAATTATTGAAGAGGGATCACAGAGATATATATCATATATAAATGTATTTCTAAAGAGCATGTTTATTAGAATAAAATAGGCTTTGGCACTCTAAGGCGGGGTTTCCCAGCCAGTCCTCAGGGACCCCCCTGATGGTCCACATTTTTGCTCTCTCCCAGCTCTCTGACAGACAGTCCACATTTTTGCAGTAGGAAACTGGGAGGGAGCAAAAACACGGACTGACTGTGGATCCCCAGTGACCGGATTGGGAAACACTGCTCTAAGGCAATGAGTGTGTTTGGATGAGTATATTTTATTACCCTCTGATGGGGGGGATGTGCATTATCGCCACTGATTTAAGCTTAAATAATATTTGCAGTAAACTTTTCAGTAGTTCTCTCATAGCAGCCACTGTTTCCAAAGCACTTTGACTAACAGAAATCTTACATAATCTGTAAATGAAGCAGTATTTATTTTGCCATTTTAAGGGGTATTATGGCCTTAATGAAGCACTTTTGAAGAAGGCCTGGAAAAACTCCGCTAAGTGTAGTATTTTTTTGTAAGTACCCGGCAAACAGAATTGAATGTTTTCCTAATAATTACATTTCTCACTCAGCTGACCAAGCGCATGAAGCTGGCATTGAGCGCTCAGAGGGAGCCACATGGGAGTCAGCGCCAGCGGGCAGAACCACAAACTGCACCTTCCTAAACTCCTTCATTAATAAACCAGCTTTGGCACAGGAAGTGCTCTCCTGCAACATCGCTTACAGTGGCGCACACAGTGGAGGGAAGGGCAGCCGTGCTCTGGTGCCACTCCGGAATTATTCCACAGGTTGCCTATGATATACAGCCCCCCCCCCCAGTTTGACTTTGAGGGGGGATAAGAGCTGAGTGAAGAGATGACAGACTAGGTGGGGGGGAAGTGGGCTTCTGGTCAGCCTGGCTCTGCTGTCAGCCTGGCAGCAGGCTGATGCCATGCTGGACCAGGGGACCTCTGGAAGTCTTTTCCTCGAGGTGCACATTCGCACAGAAGGAATGTAAGAACATTCCGTCCCCATCGCATGTAAATAGGACCACTGGCCTGCAGCGAAGCAGCCACAATTCCCTGGCCAGAACACAAATCCTGGGCCTACAAGACAGTATTCTGTCACCTTACAGGGTATCCAGCTCGCCAATAGTGATTAGTGTTATTTAAGCAGCATTTTCATCTTGACAAAAATAAGCTTTTCAGCAGAATAAAAAAATGTATAGTTTGATTAGATTTTTTTCTCTTGGATTTACAATGCAGGCAGAATCCAGGTTATGAACAAGACTCCTTCACTAAGTCTGTCTTTAAGTCAAATTTGCGGGTCAGAAGTCAGAAAAATAATAATACAGTACATAACAACAATAGTAATACTGGTCATAATAACAATAGTGATTATTCAGATTATTACACTGCTGTACCTCAAGCCGGCAAACTTCTGAAGCATCACATTGCTTTCATGAGTGTCAAAAAGCAGTGCCTACGTTTGTTATTACACACCATTGTATGTATTACGCACCATTGTATGTATTACGCACCATTGTATGTATTAC
>JABFDZ020000039.1:11486336-11501154 GCA_019775955.2 Pollimyrus isidori
GCCCCCCCGTGCCCCTCGAGTGTCTGGGCGAGGATGCCCCCGTGTCCCTCGAGTGTCCGAGCGAGGATGCCTATGTGCCCCTCGAGTGTCCGGGCGAGGATGCCCCCGTGTCCCTCGAGTGTCCGAGCGAGGATGCCTATGTGCCCCTCGAGTGTCCGGGCGAAGATGCCCCCGTGCCCCATGAGTAACCTCGGCCTTCATCCAGGACACCTGGGTCTCCACCAAATCCTAAACCCGTAGTTCTGGCCCCCACTGCCTAAGAGTTGCAGTACCATTTGGATCCCTCATGGAAGAAAGGGCCACTAGATTACAGTTTAGTGCAATTACGTTAATGAATGAGATGGGAGTGCCGGTGCACAGCCACTGAGCTGTAATGAGACGTTTTTTAAGCTAAATCGATATGCTGATGGGCGACTGCATTGGAAGAGACCCTCGCAAGGGAAGTAAATAGCAGCAGTCATAATTGGTGGTGCGAGGAAACAGTCGGGGGATGTCATTAAAGCATTACCACCTGACGCCGTGATTCGGTGGCGTTACCTGAGAGTTACATTAAACTACAAAAATAGCATCCTCTTAAAATTTTGAGCCACGTAGGTCTTTTCCAAAACCAACATTTTTGTCTGGTCTTAATCCTCCAGTCTTTCAATCACTGAAGGACTCCATAGCAGCACTGACTATTAAGTAGTAGTTCTGTCCACCTTTCATAGCTGTTTATCCAGTTCAGGGTCAGCATGAAGGAAGCAACCTGTGTGAACCTGGGAAGACACGTACGACCATAGGTGCTACTCAAACAAACAACTGTAGGTGTGCGGCGTGGTGTTTTAGGACTCTGTACCTAAGATCAGAAGGTTGTCGATTCAAACCCTGCATTCAAAAAAATCACTTTTGGGCCTTTAACTTGAACAGCTCCAGATACTGGCTGGCCCTACTTTCTTAAAAATGTACAGTGCTTTGTATAGAAGTGTCTGTTAAAGACATGTAATGTGATGTTGAGGTGTGAGTCCAAAGTAGTAACCAATGATGCAAACCAATCCGGTTTCCCATCCATGACGGATCGCCTCTCTGCTTCCAGTCCACTCTAAGACAATGGCTCTGTTTTCGTCACTGAACCATATGGGTTATATCTAAGCAGAGCTATTGATATCCAGTGCTCCTTGGCCTTACACTCTGCTCTCATTTGGCTGTTAAACACACGCCCATTTGTATTGTGTATTTTCTAGAACTAAGGAATGTTTGTTAATAGTTGAAACAAATGAACAAATGAACGCAGGAAACAGATGGCTGGATAAACAATAGCTTAAAATCAGCGAAGGGATCGCTTTCGCTGCATCTTCATTTGTCTGAAGGACAAATGATGAATTGTTTTAAATTGAAACTACTGGGACTTTGAGAAGATTTTTTTTCTTCTGAGAAAATGTATGTTAACGTTTTCTCGATACCCTTTGGGGTCTGGTGATGGAACTGCTCTGAAAAACAGTATCTTCTACTTTTGTTTGCAGTCCCTGTTAACCTTTCCATGGGTGTGATTTTTACAGGCCGGTATGCTTATTATTCAGTGATGACATTCCCATGTCTGTTACACTTTGTATAACCGCGTTAAGCTCTGACATCACTATACGGCTTCCGAGTGGAATCCCACTGCACCGCTGGGAGGAGAGGAGGGCAACAGTACATTTGGCAGGGGGGGTTATAAACAGGGGGGTCAGGAGACACTCTTCCGTATCCCAGGTGCCTTTGCACTTCTGAAGGGATGTCAGGGGCCCGGCCTGTTGCCAGCGCCTGGGGCCCCGTTTGCTCAGGGAGGCAACGCAGGCTGGAGTCCTCGAATGCCAAGGATCAAACAGCCTGGTAGCGGGAGCTGACACCAAAATGCGTGAATGCTAAATCAGGCCACCGCGCCTCCGAGCGTCCGAACTTGACGGCCGCGTGGCTCGGCTCCACGTCGCCCCCCCCTGCCCTCCCTCCCCCAGGGACGACCTGCTGGGGAAGAAATGGACAGCAGAAGCGCGTAGAGCTGTCCCTTTGCCTTTCCTTTCTTTCACCGATAAAAAAAACTGCAATAGGCAAGTTTTTCGGACAAACTCGATAGCAAGACTATCAAGCTATTCATTTGAACATTATTTTAAAACCCATGCATTAATTTTTTTGGTTTTTTTTTTTGTGGTTAGGTATATATGCAAAAGAAGGTCAGAGTTCGTTCGCTGATTTTAAAGAAATCCATTTGTGAAATAGGTGTTATAGAAATACGAAAAAGAGTAGCATTTAAAAAAATTATAGTTTGTGATTTTCTAATCCACGTTTAAAACCGCAGGAATGGAACCCGAAGATAAAGTCTGGAGCGGCGGCGTGGACTTTGAAACCACGTCACACACACAGCGATGGCGACGCCATATGGAGGGTGGCCGCTCTCACCTGGCTCTCTGCCAGCCAATCAGAGGGGAGGAAAAAAGCCAACTTAAGAAAAGCGACAGCAACAGAAAACGTTCAGTACAGTACATTAAAACATTATGCAAGTTCACATCTGCCCCTAAAGGTTACAGTGACACCTGTGCTTTGAGAGAATGGGTAAAACGAATAAATTAACCAAAGTATGATACTACGGTGAAAACATGTAAATTTTTACATCAAATTTCCAGATGAAAATACTATAAATGACTTCTGGATCTGGACAAACAGTACACAGGTGCTCTGTAGTTATAAAGCTAGATTTAAAAACTGTCTATTCATGTAATTTTTTACGTGTTTTATAAGAAGCGCCATTAGCGGCTGGAACTGTGCCAAACTCATCGCAAATTAGTGTCAAAGCCAAAATTATTAGCCCTGTTTATTAGAGCAAGGAGGTAGCTTTTTGTTTACTAAGCCCAAATCTCTTCTAATTACATTTACCAAGAAATAATTGCAATCCATGGGACCAGAATTATCAGCACGGGGTTAAACAGAGAATGTTCATGTTACGGGGACAAAATTAAATCTTTCAGCCAAGCATAGTGGTAAAGGCGAAACGAGATTAAAGTGAAAAGCAGAGTTCTGGATGAGGCTTAATCACGGAAACGGCTGAAAAGAGAAGCTGGGCAGACTGCACTGTCTGATCTTAATTGGATATTCTGTCCACAAGTGAGGCTTTCCATTCCTGCACATGTGGAATTATTTTTTAATACTCCTGTTTGCCATCAGCGGAAGTGCAGGAGAAGTGAACAATACCACAACACATACAGGGTTTAAAGTCCCAGCCTGGTCACAGCAATATCACAGCTGATCCGAGAACCTCTCCAGACGTTAACAGAACGACAGATGAGTGCTCATACATTTATAACCAGTCTTCGAAATGAGCAGCTTAGATAATATATACATATTGATATATCTAGATCAAAGACAAATAATAATGTCATAAGAAGGTGCTGCTTGTACATCAAACTCCATCACAAATGAGATCCCCTTTAAATACTATGAATAATTATTGTGATTTTTTTTTATTTCCATTGATTTTCCCATTTTCAAAATATATTTTTATGTATTTCTTACACACACACACACACACACACACACACACACACACAAATCAGTTTAGGCAAGATAAAAGTAAAATAAAATTAATCAAAATCCCAAGTAAATGCTCTGTGAGACCAACCGGCATAACCTGCAGTGAGTAATATCTCAAGGTTAGTTGGTTTGTAAATGTTCTGACTGAGCAGTGCTCTTGATGAGCTGAATGGCTGCAGTCCTGCCTTAAGTATATAATTCCAATTGGCCCCTCACAAGGACCTACTTAGGAAGCAGCATTTATGACTATATTTTTTACCTCAGATATACATCATAGAAAAGAAAGAAATAGAGGGATTAGATTTCACCTTATGGCGGTTCAGGGACATAAAAACTGGCAATTTTGTTACTATTCCCTGAAAAACAAGGCTGGGTGTTCTGGTGATCCTTTATAGCCGTACAACAAGGCAGGCCAGGTGCTGAATTTTAGCTTAGAAACACAAATGAAGAAAGCGTGAATTGTCTAGACTTACGACAATGAATCTTAGAAACACAATATAAGCAATACAACACAGATAAATCAGAAGCCATAGCTGAAATTGACAGAAGCTTCTACTCCTTGCTCAGGTTCAGTCTCCATCTCCGGTTTAATTCATAGCATTATAAGCATTGGGAGTTAATATTGGCTCTGCTCCCGTGGCTGATTGACTGGCTCTCTGTGCCCCCCCCCTTCCCCCCATCGCACCTGGGGCCCTGGCCGATTTGTGGCCGTCAGTCACAGTTGCCATGGCGCAGGATTGATGGCGGCCATTTGCAGATTGAGCTGTACGCATCATCTGCGTCCGGGACCCCGTGCCGTCCAGATGGACCCGGACCATCCATCCGCCGTCTGCGACACATCTGCCGCGGCGACGCCCGGACCGCTAACAAGTCAGGTGTCGAGCGAGGAGGAGGAGGCAGGAGCGGCGGCCCACGGAGGACCACGGCGGTGCCTCGGCCGGCCGCCTCGCTCTCCCGCTCGTCAAAGCCTGACGAAAGCATCACCGGCGTGGAGGTCGGACACGTTGTTATTCCGCTGCCAGACCGCCGTCGCAATTGGACAGCAGGATGTCTGTCTGTAGCAGGATCAGGACGCAGCGTCATTAAAAACAGCATGAATATTTATATATCATTTACACAGTAATACTTTGAACTAAAAAAGGAATAGTAATACAATATAACCAAAAATAGCTACTATGTTAAAGTATATAGTTATTTATATAAATTTTCAGTTAGAAGTAAAACAACTTTTTTAAATAGAGTTTTATTGTGCATTTAATCTTCAGTGCGTTACGCATTGTGAACTTGCATTGTACAGGAGCAGCTGTAGAGAACAGGAGGATATAAATTACGAGAGGATGTAACTTAACATGGATAAAACAAAAGGCTTTTGACAGCTTGCCAATATGGACACAGGAATATGTAACTTTATGATATTGGAAAGTATCACCATTGTTATTAAAAGACAAAAATAGTTCTTATTAACTTGTTTTTTTTGCTGCTGTAAAGTGGGAGTGACTGAAATTTTATTGCTAAAGGGACATTAAATCTGGAACAGATTGGAAACAATACTGCTTTTTTAATAAACCCCTGGAATGTGATATTAACTGAGCTGGATTATTTTGATATTGAGGAATAAAGGCCACCTTGTACCCGTAAATGTCCCCCTCTCAGTTAGTGTCTCCCAAGGCTGTCGTTCCCTCTCTGCACCCCCTGTTAAAAGCGGGAGGGTCATTAACCTCGCCGTGCTGAATAAGGTGAGGTAGTGCGCACATGTGGGTGCAGGTGAGAGGCCACCCCCCCAAACAGCACCACGTGGGCCAGGCCTGACCGCGTCACTCACCCTGACAGAGACATCCAAAGCGGCGCTAGACGCTATCGATCTCCGGCGCCGTGGAGACGGACCAGCGGAGCGTTCATACTCGAAACACCTTTTCATCTCCCTTAATCGCGGGGTCGATAGCGAGTGTGTATCTTTGATAAAGGGATGTATATATTTTTTTTCTATGGGCTTCGACGAGCGCCTGTCCTCTCTGCCGTTTGAGGGAAGACGTCAAGTGAGTCAAGGTGAGCGGCGCGTTGGAGGAGTGACCAGCGAAGGGAGAACCGGCCGCGAACCAGCATTCGGGCTTTCGGACGCCTCCCACATCAGAACAGAGTTATTACGGCCGGGTCCCACTCTCCTCTCCGGCTGTCAGAGTCCGTTCTGGCCCAGCGGACAGATGCCACTCCACTATAACCTCAGCTCCGACGCTGCCAACATGCAGCTCAGACTGTAAAAGGGCAGCAAGCTGGAGGGGGGGAGAGGTACACAACCAGATGGCCTTCGAACCTCCAGAGGCTTCTGCTTCCTCTCCTCTGTTGTCTTCTCATTTTCTCCTCCACTCAGCTTTTTTTTTTTTTTTTATTTTATTTCCGTAAGACATACCTCATATACATCTATTATGCTGGTTTTTATATGTGGCTCAGCAGTGCTGAGAAAGGCATTATATAAAAATAAGTTGGAAAAAAGACCAAATAGTCAGAAATAATTAGTGCGAATAACTACACACTCCAAACCTTTCAGAAAGATATGTATCTGTCGTTCAATGTGATTAACACATTTGTTGTGTCGATCTCACAAAGCCAACAATCAATTATGGACATGAAAATTACCATCCCTACGTTTTTACAAAATTACAAACCTTTTCTTACTTTTCGAAAAATATCCTGGCCTACAAAATTCATTAATGATAATGAAGAATCATTTTCGAAACATTTTTTATTGTTGGATTGGAGATTTTTGGATTGAATTACAATGCACACCATTTTCGACCAATCAGGTCGAACACCACGGCGGCCATGCTGTTTCAAGAGCATCTCTATTATATAATTATCAAAACTTATATTTTCCACTATGACCACATAATGTGAAGATGACACTCATAATTTTACAAGAGTATCACATAATAGGCAAATTACACTCGTCTGGCCAAAACGAGAAGCTACAATGGCCTTTAGTCGTTCTGAGCAGAATTTTGTGGTCTTACGTAGACACTCTCAACACAGCAAGTTTTAGCTGCTTGCCGATCGATTGAAACAGTACCATTCTATTCCAAGCTGAACGCGTAAATATTTAAGACAAAAAAAATATGCAATGAGATCTATGAAAATTATAGGCATTATTTGAAAGAGAAACACAATATGAATCCAGCACCATAATAACAATAATAACGCCACAAAAAAAGTAATATGGAGGCAGACTGACTCAGCTGATGGTGTTATTACATCACAGCCTCAGGCCTGTGGCTTTAAATTCAGCCCCAGCTCAGTCAGTATGGACGCCAACCACCTCCTGAGCACATGGGACCCCTCTGTATTCCCAGGGCCTTCCTACACTATCAAAAGGCATGAGGTTCTGGTCACGGATGGATCCACTGGCAGGAGGCTTTGGAGTGCCCGGTCAAGTAAGCGATTCATGAAAACTAGCAAATAAAATACATTACAACCCACTGGCACTGCTGCAGCACTTTGTGGAATTCTAATTGAAATTAGTACGTTATAAAGATGATGGAATAGAACACAGAACATGGGCATTTCCCCACGCACTGTGCCCTGAGACTCCTCCTGTAGTACTTTGTAAAGACCATTCTACAGCTCTGGCGTTTCAGGTTGTTAGCGGGAGGCTAACAGTACGGGCATGTACCATTATGACCGTAAGCTGCGCGGCACTGTGCCCATCGCCAGCACAAAGGATCATGTCGGGCATTGCTGCCCAAGTTTTAATGCATTTACCCTTTTTACTAAGTGTCTCAATTTTAGACCCTTGCCACTCCGAAGGAGGAAAATGGAGGTATAGCGTTCAAGGCTAGATATTTTGTTGTTTTTCTTTTTGTTTCATTCCGTTGATGGAAACCCAGTGGCAGAAGCTGGCAGGTGGGACGGCCTGTCGGCACCGTTTGAGTGTAAAATGATATTCTGTCACAAACGTGTGCACTCACTTCGATCTTTCAGATCATCCATTAAGGCTTGTTTAGTCAATGCTGAAACATGTATTTTCTCCATGTTTACCAGCAAGTGAAAGGAAGTGAATTATACTTTTGTAGCAGAATGCTAATCTCAATCAGTAAACTTGACACTTGCAGGATATTTAAGCTTGGATTTCACTGGAACATTTCATGCCATGAGACTTCGTAATTTGGGTACCAGGTTGAGGGCAGTGCGATGGCTGAGAGAGTAGCACTGCTGCCTCACACCGGCAGGGGGGAAGATTGAATCCCTCCCCTTCCTCTATGGATGTGGAGTTCACTTGTCCATCCTGTGCTGAATCGTTTTCCAGCTGCGGTCCAAAGACATGCCGCCAGGCAAGCTGACATCTAGAATTACCCAGAAGGAGTGTGTGCCTGGCGTCCTATCCAAGGTGTTCCCCTGCCTCATGCTCCGTGCTGCCCGGGGTGGATTCTGGGCCCTCGGCTGTACTTTTTGGAAGCTGGAAGGATTTTATTTAATTCTATCTCATGTCCTATTTAAGATTTTTCAGGTACTCCCAAGTTTTCCAAGATTCTTCGCAATTTTCAGTTGCGCGAAGACATTCCAGATGGCGTTCATGAACATACAGGGTACATGTTATGTTCTTATGTTCAGCGAGAATTCAGTTAGAAAGACTCTTAGCTTGTCACGTGAAACCCCTGACCTCACAGCTCCCAGACATGGCAAAGAACGCCAGTCTGACAAAAGTCCGTTTGAGGTTCTAAAAGGAGGACCGTATTTCAAAGGTCTGATTGCATAACACCTGAATTCGTCAGGCAGGTCTCTCTCAGCTCCCGGGCACCCCTCTTAGGAGTGGCTGTTTATTCTTGGGATAAATGACCGAAATTAATATATTCCCCGTCCCTCTGAAATGAAGCACCTTCTCCGGGTGACTTGCAACAGTCTCACTGATCATACAGATGAAAGCAACGTTCAGCCGTTAGTTTTTCCCTTAACACCAAAGAGGTCCGCCATTCATCCCATTAAACCAACTGAGCCGCAGTGCCGTAGGAACATCGCGGTCACCCCGCACGGCTGGTTGCTGCCTTCTAGAATATTCCTCCCGCCGTACATAAAAAACGGATGCGTTGTCTCATTTATTTCACATCAAGAGGAGGTGCTGCATTTGATGACAGAGCCCTCAAGGCATCTCAGGAATCAGAGCAGGTACACACACACCTCTGATGATCCTGAAAGCTGGGGCCATTTTGCTTTCCTCAAAGGAGCCCCCACTAGCGCCCCCTAGCCTGCATTACCGTTGGTTTGATTCAGAGTCATTCTGACAGAATGGACTTAAAAAACATTCTTGAAGAACAACTATCACATCCTCTACCGTTTGTGGTCAAGGGCACTGTTTATTTCATCCTATGAAAGTATGAAGGGCAGACTATATGTCAGACTAGTCTTGCCTGGTTCAAAGATATCGCTGTTAACTCTTTAAATGCCTGCCCTCACCGGACATTTATACATGTTTGTGAGATCCTTAAAAATGAAATGTCATCCCTATCATTGACTTCGTGTGCAGGGATCATCTAGCTTGAATTTATTTTTCCCTGTAAACTGTTATGCCGAAATGTGTTTATGTATGTTTTTATATATAATTCTATCCATCTTCCAGCTCTTTTTCCCTGCTGGGTCACTGGGGGCTGGAGCTTATCCCAAACAGCTAAGGGCACAGGGAGTGGCTACACCTGACCAATCAGTCGCAGGCCACATGCATATACACGCAATGCTGAACATGTAGACAGACATTATAATCACAGTGCGGTTTTGGACTGTGGGAGAAAAACCCATTGTGACAAGGGGAGAGCTTGTGAATTCAAAATACCTAAATATTCAAATTTGCAATATATAATCAGATGCTTAATGAGGATGTAAATCTTCTTCCTCACGTGACATTGTCATGCACATCACTACGTTTTGTTTTTACACGTGCTGCACCAAATTTGTCACATATGAAATCTTTTTCTACCTAACCTGGTCTTGTAGCTGTTCTATTCCTCGCTATAACATTAAATTTCCACTTTCCCTAATTACTGTAATGATTAAACTTCCAAAGATCATTCAAATGCAGAAAGGTATGTTGTGCTACCAGTCCTGCAAGAGAACACACATGCTTTATAGGTGCTGTGGAATTCTGGGATGTGCTTTATGCAAATTAGCTCTCTTAGTCCCCCTCACTGATTGCTCAGATCTGTGGCTCATTGCTTCACTACATGATGCCTGAAGACGTTTGTGGTCACACGACATGTAACTGGGGCACAGATATCCTGCATATGGCAGAAACTGGAAACTCACCAGTTTCCCTAGCGCGGCACCATCGCTCTTGAAATATGGAACGTGACTCAATCCAAACACACCCTGGTCTGAAGACATAAGACTCTGTCCAGGAAGCAGCACAGAAAATTCAAGGAGTATTTTATTTTTAGTCTGCCTTCAGTCATGTTTGTTTTTGACTGGGAAAATAAAAAACTCGTGATGACTTCTTCATAGGAGTGGCAGTACCTCACTGTACGAGGTCCTGGGACTATAAAAGGTTCTGCCACTTAACACCTGAAAAATAGACAAATTTCAATAGTGCATTAAAGCATTTTTAAAAGGCAGTACATGTTGAGAAAATGACATGTATGTCCCTAACTGGTCATTTTTAGGCAAAAACAATGTCTGTTACGTTAATTTCAAGACTCTTACCCAAATTGTCTCACACCTATGCCGAAATATGCAGATGCAGTAACCCGTGCGTATAATAATTCACTGAATTGATCAAGAGTATGTGTAGGCTTTTGTTTTGTGGTTGGATAATCCAAAGATTTGCAAACATACATACATGAAAGATGCTCTTGTTTAGGTGACAGAACATTACTGGACACCCTGACTGGGAAACTTTGAGTTTGAAGAATTGAACCAGTCCAGGGAAATCCAGGTTCAAAGCAAATTTTTCACTGTCACTTAGCGATGGAGAATAATTGATTTATAAAGATATCATGCTGGTATCTCAGCAGACATTTCAGTGTTTCTGGTTAAGGAGGGCCTACTACATTTCGTGCTTGACATTACGCGGTTATTATGGGGCTATGGAAGGTGGGGTAGTTTTATGAACAAGTTAAAGGGCGTTTGGACTTTTGGAATACAAGGACAAGAACTTCCACATGATGATCCAAACAGGAAGAGGAATCAAATGCTCTTACTCTATTGCACAATTAAGTACTATTTTCCACACTTAAATAAGACAGAAAAACATCAAAAAATTATTTTTCAATGCCAGTTGAAAAAGTGAAATGCAATCTTATTTCCAAATAAATAAATTACCAAATAAAAATTAGTACTGACTTAGTGGACTGGGAATTGCTAGACTTAATGAAGGTAAGTAATGTAGAGTGGAAATGTTTTGTTATGATCATGCTTTAAAACGTGAAGAGCCAACTAAAACACCACTAAGTGTTACTGTGAATTGCATTTAATGATTATGCACGGTGGTCTTCCCTGAATCCTGTTAAGTTTAACATAAATCCATCACATTTTCGGTCACATGGGATTCAAGTAGGAGGCGGGCGGTAATTACTGTACGTCTGGGCAGCGCGCCTCGTAAATTCATCTTTAAGCTCGTCATTGTTAACAAAAATTCGCGGAAATTACTTACGGCTTTCAAACACCCCACCAATTAACCTCTCGGAAAAGGGGGGACGGTGATAAGACCCCATCTTCTAAAAACACCTCGGTTTTGCTCGGCCGTCCTGCCTGTGAAGGGAAACGGCGTCGTTTTAATGGACACTTTTCGCTGAATTACTCACCTGAGTTATGTGTCTTTGCTATTTATTATTGCGGCCCAGCTTACGTCTCAAAAATTCTGTTTTACGGCGAATAGAATCAGTTGTAAAATTTAGATGAACATAAAATTATCCTACATTGGAGCACGTTCAACGTGTGTACATGTGCATCATACCGCATAAACGTAATACAGCCGCTGTGCATTTCACAAATATATATTAGATTAACTACTGCCACTTAGTTTTTTAGGCCAAAATAGCTATGGAATGGTCACAATGCGTAGCTCGCCGGAACACGTGCCTATTGAGCAGCTACACTTGGACCGCTTCCACATTCACGGGGTGGCCGCTCCGGGCAGTGGATCCCCGGTGTCATGGTTTTTCCCAGAGGTAGGGGGGCTGTTGTTCCCCTGCCTGACGAGAACACCGGCTTGGCCGGTGTCTCAGAACTAGGCGAAAAGCAAGCGCCCCTGAGCCTCGGGAGCGACCCCTCTGCATTTCGCGTCGCGACGAAGGTGATAACAAACCCTCTGAAGTGGACAGCGGATGGGATGTCCCGCACATCTGGCGGCCCGATCCCCTTCAGGGAGCGGAGGTTGCGGGACTAACCCGGCGATCCATCACGGCAGCAGGTGCTGTCTTAACTTGGTGATAGCAAGACCTGGGAGATAGAGAGATAGGGAGGTCATGCAAAGCCCCCGCAGCTCTTGCTGGCGCACATCCAGGCTTCACTACTACTGTCCTTCACCTCTTTGGCACAAGCTGAAGTCTACAATGTCTTTTTTTTTTTTTTTTTTTTTTGGGGGGGGGGTACTGTGTGTGTGTGGCATATATGTGGCAAAGAGCAGTAAAGTACAGAACAACTGGCAGATTCGTTTATTATTAAAATTGTATTTGCATGTAAAGAGCTTTTGTTAATTAAAGTTGCAGATATATTAGAAAAAGTATGCTAAAAGAAATGTTGATAGATGGATAGCAGAACCCGGTCTTCATTATTTTTTTAAATACATAATTAAGAAGTTGATCAACCTCATACTTTGTTAACTCTAAGCAGCTATTTGCAGTCACGCTATAGTGATTTATTATGGTGGTATTTTAGTCTGAGATGGTATATGCAGCTTATTTTATTTGCTCAAATTCATCATTAAATTTCAACAGGCATATTAATTTTAAATCTGAATGACCATCCTTAAAGGAGCATGACTAATATACAGTATGTAATGTATCCTCATTTAGGTCTGAACATATGCTGTGTGAAAGAGTCTACAGTATCTAACCATGCAAAGTTTCGTCAGCTAGAGACACAAGTCTTGGTGCGGGCAGAGACTAATACTGTAGTTTCAGTCTCCATCATAGTGCCTGTAAGGAAATTTCTTGACTGGAACAGGTAGAATCTGAGCAAAGTGGGTGCAAACTGGAAGTTTCCTTCATAGAAAAAATGTACCAACTATAGGTACCAACTATAAATGCACTACCGAAATATCTCTCCAGAGAATTGCTAGAGATTTTGGGCCCCGTAATGGCACATAATATTGGCCCCCCCAACCCAGAACGATTCAATTACATTCCAATGTTTTTGTCAGTCAGGGACCCCTACTTAATACTGTGAATGTTAATTGTGGGAATGTTCATTCTACTGTGAAATCTTTGGAATTTATTTTATGAAATGTGTGTCTCAAGTGTTCTGGATTAAGGAGATTTTATTAAAAAACGAAAATAGGAGAAGCCGCATTGTACAACAGTGTCTCATTGTGAAGAGCATGGTGGCATTCTTGGCCAGGACAATTGAAATAATACTGCTGCTTCCAAACCCGAATTTTCTCCTCTACAGTACAGTGACAGGGGTTCCAGAGAGATCATTATTTGTTACTTAATATGATTTTGCCCAAACTACAGGAGTTCAATTCAATTCAATTTTTTTTCATTGTCATATGTACAAATACGAGTACCATGTACAATGAAATGCTCACTTGCATTTGCCGATTCAGACAGTGAACATAGACAAAATAAGTGAATGTGATGATGAAGTAAAAAAGTAAATAAATAATAGCAGAATCCCAGGAATAAATAGAGACAGTGGCAGAAATGTATGTGTGGGCAGCAGCGGAGGTGACACAAGGTTGCTGATTGTTCATGAGTCTGATTGCCGTTGGGTAGAAACTGATCCTGAACCTGTAGGTGCGCATCATGAACCTGTAGGTGCGCATCCTGAACCTGTAGGTGCACGTCCTGAACCTGTAGGTGGGCGTCCTGAACCTGGAGGTGCGTGTCCTGAACCTGTAGGTGCGCGTCCTGAACCTGTAGGTGCGCGTCATGAACCTGTAGGTGCGCGTCATGAACCTATAGGTGCGCGTCCTGAACCTGGAAGTGCTCGTCCTGAACCTGGAGGTGCGCGTCCTGAACCTGGGGGTGCACGTCCTGAACCTGGAGGTGCGCATGCTGAACCTGTAGGTGCGCATCCTGAACCTGTAGATGCGCATCCTGAACCTGGAGGTGCGCGTCTTGAACCTGTAGCTACGCATCCTGAACCTGGAGGTGCACATCCTGAACCTGTAGGTGCACGTCCTGAACCTGGAGGTGCACATCCTGAACCAGTAGGTGCGCATCCTGAACCTGGAGGTGCGTGTCCTGAACCTGTAGGTGAGCGTCCTGAACCTGGAGGTGTGCATGCTGAACCTGTAGGTGCGCATCCTGAACCTGTAGGTGCACGTCATGAACCTGGAGGTGCTTGTCCTGAACCTGTAGGTGCGCGTCCTGAACCTGGAGGTGCGCGTCTTGAACCTGTAGGTGCGCGTCCTGAACCTGTAGGTGCGCATCCTGAACCTGGAGGTGCGCGTCCTGAACCTGTAGGTGCGCATCCTGAACCTGGAGGTGCGCGTCCGAATGGACTAAAGTCGCTTCCCATATGGGAGGAGGGTGGTAGGGACAGTGCAGGGCGGCTGGGGTCCCGCCGGATACGGTTCACTTTACTGAGATAGTGTGTGAGTGAGCGTGGATGTCGTGGATTGCAGGGAGCTGTGTGCCGGTGATCTTCTGTGCTGCAGAGCTCTGTTGTCCTGAACAGAGCAGCCGCTGTACCAGGGTGTGATGCATCCGGTCAGGGCTTTCCTCAGTCTCCTGAGGAAGTAGAGGCGTCGTCGTGCTCTCTTGACTATCGCCATTTTAAGGTCGTCGGTGAGGGTGACTCTGAAGAACCTGAAGCTGCTGCGCTGCTCCATAGCCTCATCTCGCTTACAGTGTTCAAGAGCATGTTCTGGCTTTTAAAGAAATACATGCAAGCTTGTGTTTGAAGACTCCCAGTAGGAAAGCTGGAGCAGGTGATGGGGAGCCACATGACATGGGTACTGAGGAAGGGGCAGAGCATGCTGGGGGTGAGCCTCTTACACACACACACACACACAGGCACACACACAGGCACACACACGCACACACACACACAGGCACACACACACACAAACACACACACAGGCACACACGCACACACACGCACACACACACACAGGCACACACACATACAAACACAC
>JABFDZ020000039.1:11501254-11517035 GCA_019775955.2 Pollimyrus isidori
CCTTATGCTGAACTGGTTGGTAAAAACAAAATCCTGGTCTGGATTTGTAGCTTGTGAACCTGAAATGCCCAACACCGGTGACAGAGAACACAGCTCATCAGAGCAGGCCGCCTTCTTCCATTGCTTCAGTTCTGATGCTCACATGCCCATCGTAGCTGTTTTTCACTGTAGGAAGGGTCAGCGTGGGGACTTTGACTGGTCTGCGGCTATGCAGCCCCATATGCAGCACACAGCTTGCAAACTGCATCACTGCTTCCCACAGCTGTTTCACCCAAAGGCATGCGAGCCACGGAAATGAAATGGTTTGTTTGTTTTTGTGCCTTCCATGAGTGAAATACATTTATATAATATCAAGAAAAAGCCCCCCCCCCATACTTCTCATGCAGCAATAAGCTGCCCAAAAATCTGTTTGTATTATTCCTAAACACTATGTCGAATCAGGAAACTCATCACTGGGAAACCAGAAGGTCTCTTCCCTTCCTCATTTCCTGACATTGTTTTGATTATTAACATTCCACAAATAACAATGGGCTGAATAAAATCTGCCTATACAACTGAGATTATGATTTATCCATGTTACATATTGTGTAGGACTAAACAAACACGGACATTGAATAGTATTAAGCGATTTAAAGTTATACCATCAATCAATTTATTTTTGAAAGAAAAGATGAAATAATTTAACCACTGTACAGATCTTACAAAACCATCTTCACAGTGTGAAAAATGGACATTGCCTTGAGTATCTGCTGATTCCACTGGGGATTTCATGACAGTAGGGCTGCATGGTGTCTCGGTGAGTAGCGATCGGTGTCAGCTTGCATGTCCTGCCTATGAGTTTCCATTGGAGACTCCAGCTTCCTGTTACAGCCCAAAGACGTGCAGCCGGCATCCTTACGTTGCCCATAGTGTGTGCAGGTGCTGCACATGCCAAGTCATGCACTGTCCTTCTGTTCAGGGCTTCTGCAGCCCTTTCGTATGTGACACCTGGGTTAGGCTCTAGGCCCCTTGCAAGCCCGTATTACACAGATGAATGCAGTAACACTTATTTATCAATCAATTAGTAACACTAATTTAACACTAATTTATCCATCCATCCATCCATCTTCTCTATTTATTTATCCTATGCAGGGTCACAGGTCCAGGGCACCAGCCCATTACATCGCACACACACAGACACAGACACAGACACACACAGACACTGACACACACACACACACTCACTATTAAACAAGCACTCATGCTAGGTAGGTGTTGTGTTCACGCAGGGAAGAACCCAGGCAGGCAAGCAGGAATCCAAACAAACAGGGGTTTATTCAGGGTACAGGGCGGACAGCGACGCACGTTAACACACATCACTAACATCAATGACGGATCTACCGGACTAACTCAGACGCGGACTAAATACACAGGACAAGCAGGCAGAAACAGGAAACAGGTGAGAACAACTGGGAGTCACATGAGGTAACGAGGTGGGCGTGGCACACATGAGGATCGGACGGAGTTAGGCGTAACAGTGGGTTTGTAATTATATCTTTGTGGGGACTCTCCATTCCATTCCTATGTGGAAAATGGGGGAAACCCAGCTGCAACCTTGACCAAACAAAATATAAGACCTTATTTTTTTTGATTGCATTCACAGATCTCTGTGGGGATCTGAAAAATGGTCCCCACAATGTCAAAACAACAATGTAATATAAACCTAATCTCTCAAACACACACACACACACACACACACACACAGGTACTGGAAAGTATTACAAAACTCATTTTGTATATTTTTATAACAATATGGTATCAAAAATACTGCCGAATTGTAGACCAGGAAGATTCTAATCTCTTGGGCTAAAATTACAGATTAAGAAATAACAGGAGTGCATGACAAATGTAGCATTTTCATATCTTAAATATATCAGATTCAACATAATTCATCACATGCTCAAGGTACACAGAACTACTGAAATGGAATTTTGGAAGTGAAGTGAGCAGAAATATTTCCATGCTGCCATCTAGTGGTATAACACTTAAGCATACACAATACCTACTGTACCACATGCAGACTTAGGTTTGTAGTTAGGTGACATCACTGTAACAATCAAATCATTTAGTCCATGTTTATTATTACAGTACATGGTCAAAGTGGTGGATCTGAGGCTAGGGATTTGTGCCAGCAACGCTGCTGGTTCAAACCCTTTGAATGCCCAGAGTGATTCTACTCTGTTGGGCCCTTAACCTGCAGTTGAACAGGAAATAATTAGGTGGGATATTGGTGGCAGGGTTGGCTGTCCAGCCACTGGAAAAAAACTCACACTGGTCCATTCGGACTGGTGCGGTACTGAGGTATCACCTGCCATGCGGCTGCACTCAGGTTCTCATCCCTGAGGTGGTCTGTAGTGTGGTGAGTGTGGCAATGCACTGTAATCAATCAATGAATCTATCTATCTATCTATTGATTGACTGAAATTTGGTACTGCAGTCAACATAAACAAATAGCAAAGAATGCTTTAAAATACAAGACACTCAAACAAACAAACTAGAGAGTGAATTACAAATCAGTGTTGAGAATCTTCATCCGTGATTAAAGACTGCACAAATTATGAATATGGATTTTTTTAACACAAAAAAATATTTAAATCATTTAATTCTCAAAATTGGTTGACACCCTCAGTCAGCAGGGGGCACCATACTAATATTACATCTATTTTCCTCAAGCAAATTATCCAACACTGGGTGGCAGTAGGTCTATATGCTATCTCCGGAAGTTCAGGGTACAATCTGGCCAGGATACCTGATTCTCACGGGGCGCACACACACTTAGGCTGCTTCAAGAAAGGGGCCATGGCCACAAAACTCACAGATTAGATTAGGGTTAGTTTAGCTTAGGTAGGTAAGTAGGCAGAAAACCCCAAGACATTTTCAGTCATTTTGCAAGGTGACACTTAATTGCACACTTAACCAGACTAAGGTACATGGGCACTAAGAATAACTATGCAATTAAATAACAGGCAGGTGAACTGGAATGCACGACTGTGATTTTACCCCCAGTCCAAGACAGGCTATGTGTCAGGTTATTAGGCTTCATGTAGTTACAAGCCATGTCCTGCTCATTAATTTCAGTAATCTAACAGTTCTGAGAATTTTAAGTTTATAGTTATAAAACTACATTCAATGATTTTCTAATTATATTTAGCAGGCTTTTACATCTTTTCTTAAAGTTTTGAAATGGATACGGATAGTGTTATGTTTCCATTTCCAAGTCTTTTAAATGGGTGAAATTCTGGATTGCTTATCCTATAAAAAATGTAACCAAAACATATGATTTTAACTGACTTGCATTATACCGATCTCACTTTTCTTTACTGTTCCCAAACCTGTAAGTCATACCTCATGCGGAGTTCATGTCAGTTAATATATTTTTTTTTAGCTCTGTACTTCAGGTTTTGCCATCTTGGGAATATTGAAGACGGGGGTGTTCCACACAGCAGGATTTTTTGCTTAGCCGTATAACTAGTCGGATTTAAATTAGTCTGAGCTAAATAGGCATTATCTTTGTTCACTTACATTTAGCCCAGATGAAAATCCGCTTAGTTATCCGGCTAAGCAAGAAATGAAAATCCTGCTTCAGGGAACAACCCCAGTTGCCAAAGTAACATGAGTTCATTGCACAAATGAATATATATCTGGGCATGTAAAAAGGTCATGTTTGTGTGACATACAAATGTTGTATACTTTGTCAGTATACAAAGTCAGGAAATCCATCCATCCAACTTCCATACCTGCTTCTCTGGAAAAATAAATAAAATAAATACACCCTAAGACAGTAATGTAAATAGTTTCTGGCTTTTCACAGTCAAATTTCCTGCAGCTGTTTGACACATAAGAGACAAGAAGTTACTAATAATTTAAGGGTAATATAGATAACGCAGGCTATAAATATTGTCTTTAGAACGTTTTCCTGCGATTCTGCATTGGTAGCAATTTCACTAATCGAGGCTAGTATTTATTCACTCATCTATTTGATTTATTTTAAAACAGCTGCTAGGTTAGGGATATCAGACTATCTTTAAAACTGCTGAGGAAAATTCCTTCCTCATGTCCCAAAGACGCATTCATGACAAGGTTAGTTAAACCCTTTCAATCATTTTCAGAAGTACTTCTTCACATCTATAGCAATCTGTGGCGTTCTACCAATATCCTTCACAGTAAAAGAGCTTCATTTTTATTGCATCCTTTAATTTCTATCGTATGGTGATATATATAAATATATATATATATATTTCAGTTTCTGCTGTACCTGCGTTGCAAACTGGGATCCTTTCCCCTTTTTATTTTGCTTGCACAGGACACACGTTTTTCTAATTTCCCTTCTTTAATTAAACCCGTGCTTTAATATGCTCATGGTTAGTATTTAGCTAGCTTAGCAGGTATTAATGCTGCATTTTTTTTTGACAATGTAGGCGATTATTACACAGAAAAGAGTAGACCACACACGGCACTTCATCGTTGGTAGACGGCCATTTAAAAACTACCGGTTTCAAATAATCGAATTCTTTTTGTGAACAAAGAATAACACAATTTCATCTAAATGAACACGAAGCAACATAAAAACGCGAAATTAAGCGGATTCATAAAATAAATCTAATACGCGAATACAGTTTGTGCCTCAGCATATCAGATACAGCGGACTAGGTGATAAATTCATCATTCCAGCTGCAAAATCCAATGCACGTGTAAATACTACTGTTCATACTGTGATCCTGTGGTGCGGCTTTGTAACATGAAACAAAAGAAGTCTACAGACGGGAATTTTGCTTATTAATAGATTCTAGTGCACAAAATGATTGTAGTTTTATTTCATCAGCACTTTCCATATATCCCCAATTCACCGGGAAGCCCCCTTTTTAATGCCCACGGCTTCATGTAATGGAAAAAATTCCCCAAGGAATACATAGCATATAAAACAGACTTACAGATTCGGGCGGTGTTAGGCAGGATCCGAGACTGTAGAGCTAGCAGCGTTTCCCGTAAAACATGCATCATTTTTATCGTCGCCCGTTTTCCTGGAAGCTTTTAGGGTACAGTGATCAGACCCCAGTTTTAAAGATACAACGAAGACAACACCGGACTAAAGGCGAATTTAAATCCGCTGCATTTTTCTTTCTGAAAGCGAGAAATTTGTAGTCACGATCTTTTATTCTAGTCACTCCACTGACCAAAAATTTCTAGACTATAGGGCTATTATGGGCAAATGATTGCATAGTAAGGACTGCCACGTACGTTCTCCCATGCCTGCTCTCCATGGCATTGCAAATTATTTCTTCTCTTTATTTCAAGGTTTAAATAATTCGATTCATCGACTCAGTTCGTTATGTTTGAGTTGATCTGGTAATACAGTATTAGGTATGTAGTCTGCTTAATCGCAGTACCATTATACAGTATGCGTGTTGTATGTTTTATTCTTGTTACCCTTCATTCAGTCTGTTCCCTCTTCTCAATGACTATAATTTAGGAATAGTTTACCACTACTTAGTTTATAAGAAGGCCGTGGGAAAGATTTCACTACCCAGGAATCTGGGTGAATGGTCCAAAATGATGTCATTGCGCCTTTTTTGGAAACGTCTCTGTGCCTCTTTGGAATACAGACACCCGTTATTTAAGATAACACTACTTAACGTTCCACAGTCAGTGCAGTTATCGCAGCCAATGTGGGAAGGCTAAACAGAGATCTGTCTATCTTTGTACAACAGCTATCCTAAATATAGCCTACTTTATGATGGCATTCAAATATTAGTGTAATTTGATAGCTAGCAGCCATAAAACACACACTGTTATTCGCTATTGCTGTTACTACCGTTTCAATTTTACTACTACAGTAGTAGAAATCCTATAGCTGGTATAGTGATTCTGTGCTGGTTTAAATAAAGTACAGTATATGTTATTTTACAGGCATTGAGTTAGCATCTTTCACAAGTTACGACTCTATTGCTTATGCAGAAAGTGCAGATAGGATGTGCAGAGTGAGTGACTGATTGGCAACACACACTGCTTGGACTGCAAGGCTCTCTCATTCCATAGCACTGACATTACAGAAGAACTTAGCATGTCTGCACACCGCAAGCTGGTGCTGTACATTCGTAGGTGACATATGCGTTCAGGCTTTATGTCATATCAGGATGTCTTCCAGATCAATGAAGACATTAACCTCAAAAGACGTTGATGTTCCATCGCAGGGGACTTAAAGACTTGAGCAGGGCAGAAAACTGGGCTACAAATTCATCACCGCAGGCCTATTATATTGCTGAAACTGTCAGAGAATTACGCATGAAAAACCTTCTCTGGATAGGTCAAACCCCTGAGCAGACCTTTCCCATGAACAAATATATATAATTTTTCAAGTAGTCACTTATTGTTATACTGTAATGTAAAACTAAAATGACACTGTAATAATAAACTATAAAGTTAACTGCTGTCAGCCTCTTGTGCAACACACACAACGTGGTTATGTTCAGGTTATGTTCAGGCTATGTACACTCAGGAACCGAGGGGATGAGCACTGAGTTGTTTCTGCACAACATCCCGCCCCCAATAAACCATTATGCACTTGATTTATTGCACTAAAACTGAGATGCAAGTACCAGCAGTAAAGAGTAAAAATCATTTTCTCACAACTATGAATCAAGTCGATTGAATCCAAAACATTTTTACACAAAAGGGGGTGTTAAAAAAAAAAAAACCTCTCTTCACTTAACAGAACAATGCAGTGTGGTGTGACCTTTATAAAATGAAAAGAAGACCTTGATTGTATAGCATTTGCTGAAAACTTTAAATTTAGAAAAACTGAAGTGGTGTAATCCAGAACCACCGAAATGTGTTCTTTACTTATGGTCTACAGTGTGTATTATATATTGACAAACATTATAACAAATATGACACATATTACACAATATCTAAAAAGTAATGGACACACACGCACACACACACACACACACACACACACACACACACGAACACACACACACACACGCACACACACACACACAGATGACCAGCAATCATAATACGGAACAGCTGAGCTGAATTGCCCCCGTCCAAAACAACAGCACAGCTTGAGTGTTTTACCTTTTCTTTGATTTCTGATGTATCTAAAAACAAAATGGTTAAAGGTTTAGATAAGCACCACTGAGGTACTCTGAGCAAGGTAGGGGCCCCAAGTACTGCCCCCCCCGGGCGCTGAATTAGCTGTCCCCTGCTATATCATGATGTCACATATGGGATAAATGCAGAGGACACATTTTGTTATCGTGTGCGGTGGCGTGTCAAAAATGACCACTAATGACTAAAAAAATAAAATCTATGCATGTTCTGTGCTACTCATCCAGTATATGGCTGCAGTCAGCCTAAAGTCTCTTCTGGGAAGAATGGGGCATGAGACCGGAATAGATGACTGAAGCTTGCAACCGAAATGTATTACAGTGTTAATGCAATGTTTTGGATGCCTTTAAAAACAAACCAAACACGAAAAACATTTACAGTCACATGATAATGCAACCATTCTGCAAAGTATTTATGACTGCATTTTAATGAGAACATCATCAGTATTTTTATCAATATGGTGTTCAGGCACCAACACTTTGACTTACTTCTAGGTGAGCCGAATAATCATTTTTAAGACCATTAATACATGTAATTTCTGTTTAAGTCTCTGTTAAAATTTTTAAATTTGCATATCTACATCTCTTTCTTCATAAATGACTAAAACCTTTCTTGAGTGTAAAAATTAGTGTAATTGCATTATGCAAATATTTAATTTGAATACCAGATTTAAGTAGCTTCATATAATGAACTAAACCATATTTCACATTATGTGAAATTATATTCATATTCGTATACTTTACACAAAGATAAAATGCCACTTTATTCATTTTCCCCATGCCGGCTTCTGACAGATCTTATTAATTTAAAATGTAATATGGTAACTTGAGTGCCTCTTTCCTCTCCACTACACTCCGAGATGACAGGCTCCTCCGTTCATCCAGCTAGAAATTCTCCTTCGTTAACTGATTTGGCCGTTCCGGATTGAGACAGAGCCGCCCCGCTGTACCTCGCCAGCCTTTGGCCAACACCACGGCCCAGGTCCAAAACGCTAGGGAGCCTATGTACCGAGGACTAAATCATTCGGTGCCAGCCTACGGCTGAAGCCCTGCCCACAGCCTCTGAAGGACGATAAATGCTGAACAAACAATTCTACATGGGAGTTTTTAATGGTTTGAGTCTGGATATATTTAGTCTGGTGTATTAATGAGGAAATTCGGTAACACTTAACTTGAAGCAGTCATTACAATGCATTATACATACCTTCATTATGCATTATAACACAATCATAAAGTATTATAAATATGGCTTTAACTATTCATAGAAATACATATTAAGCCATGATTATGATGCATTCCGGATGATCTGTGAAACTCTGTTCTATAATGAATTATAAATACCTTCGTAATGTATTCATAAAGTATTATTAAAAGGGCTAGAACTATTTATAAAGACGCATAACATTATAGCCATGTTTATTATGCATTGTGAATGCTTTATGAAGCTTTCATCTATAATGCACTATGAATGCCGTCCTAATGCAGTATAATGGCGTATACTGACCATTATATGAAGGCATCTATGGTGCAATATAGAAGTGAGCTCAGCCAGATTTTAGGGTGTCGTGATGTGATGTGAGGTGGCAACAACAGTGGCCACGTATTTATTTGGGCCACCCCTTAGATCTGCCCCTGCATTGGACAGGGGGCGCCAGTGGCGATGATCGCTCATAGGACGTTTTCTTGGCTAGGACCGGTACTGAGGTGGGCTGGCGAAATATTAATCCTTATAGTATTTATCATACACTATAAATTGACAAAATGTTCTTGAAACACAGTTAAACATTTTACTCAGATAACTTGATGCAGTTAGCTAATATAGCCCCCCCCCCTCCCACACACACACACACACACACACACACATCACAAGTAATAATAGACAGGAATAATGCTTTGCATACAGCATTTTCCGATGAGAACTGGGGGATTTGAATTTGGCTCCTCCGGACGAGCGCATGCGCAGTGCAGAACGTGTGAGCTTTCCGAGAGCAGCTGTTTTAGGTTTGAAATTCCAACATGGCAGAGGCTGTGCCTAGTCTTCCCTTTTACTCTTTTGGAATGGTTTCAAAACGCTAGCATCACCGATTAAACAGAAAAATACACTGGATCGATGACACTGTAACCCCTAAAGCTGTCCTGTCACACTTGCAGGTAAGACTTTATGTACCTATCCGAGATCGGGGCAATTAAAAAGGCACCAAGGCAATGCCGCGAAAGCCTTCACGTCCTCATACGCATCATCTGGAAATACAGCCAGAGCGTATACGTCCGGTGCACGCAGTGTGCTGAATTATTGTTAATAAAAATGCAAAATGAGGTGAGAATATAGTGCGGATGGTCTTCGAAGTGCCTAAATTAGTTTTATGATTTTCCTTTAAGGTATTTTATTAAAAAGTGGGAACAAGGGTGCGGTTGCAGATGGTTAAAAGTAACTTTCCTCGTGATAAGTTTGTGCAGCTGTTGTTATTTAAAAGTTGTACCGATCTCCCACATGCATAAAACAGATGAAAAGGTACTGTCACAAGTTTCGTTGGAGGGAGGAGGGAGCATTTGCAGGTTTATCATCTATTTTTAAAGTAGAGGGGTACAGAATGGTGCGTGTACAATATCCTCAGAATACTCGTTTAAGTGTGTTATTGACAGTCAATCCGCAGATCCTTTTCCCACGACTTTATCGCTTTGGTGGTTTCAGTCGGAGCGTTTGAAATTGGCTTGGGGTCTGTTTGTGGTCAGGTGCTCTCTTGTCTTTTATTTCACTTTATTGTCCAGCGCAGCTTCTCTGTATGATCGCGTTCTCTTTAATTATATATGGATTTGGTTTGAGTAAATAGCCGGCGGAATGGCCCGACGTTTAAGGGCAATGAAAGCTGATAGCTGGGAGGAAGATTCGCTCTAAACGAGAAAACAACCTTTGGAATTCTTCCTCCCCCATCCCCCCATCCCCAAGCCGCTTACCCCCATCTTTTCTGTTATTGCAGCAAGAAATGATCAGTGGCACCACTGTTTATGGTATGTCAATTTTAATATCTGCTTGATTTTGTGAAACTGTGCGCTCTTCTTTTTTTTGGAAATGTTATGGGCTTGTGTGTAACGCCTTTTAAGTCATGCATGTCTTTAAAGTCTGTTCTGTATGCACTTCTACTAATTTCCATTGCTTATGCGTGAATATTCTTTTGCTATGTTTTCGGTTCTGTTTGTGCTTCAGACACCACATGTCTAAATATCTTACTAGAACGATTTGCTTTACGATAAGTTTAGTGAACAAGCACTTATTTTCACCTACAGGATGTGTTACAAATTTGACCCGCAACATAGTGTTAAATGAAATCTGTGTTTAAACAAATGCGACGGAATGCTGTGTTTTTTCACTATACACATTTCGATGTTTTTATTGATGCCAGTTTAGTTATTTTGTGTGCCGCATCAGGATTTTCGACTACTATTCAGCACAGTTCCCCTGTTTAAACACAGCATTTAGGTAGTCGCGTTTGGTATTACTACCTGCAGAACCGGCTCCACAGGAAGGATTGAATTTAGGATTTTTCTGATAAACTATAGAAACCGAACGACGTTGTCTGGTGCTCGCGTGTAAATCGAGGCTAGATTAGGAATGATAAGGCTCCTCTGCCATATCTGTTATACTGTAGGTGATAGTCAGACGCGACCGTTTCCTTCTCCACATGTTAAAGCTGTAATATATATATATCTTATATTTTTGTATATTTTGGTGCAGATTGCTTCAGAGGAGCGGGATATGGCGTTACACATTTTTAAATCGGGAGGCATGGCAGTACTAGGCAAAATGTTTTTCTCTGACAGATACTCATTAAGAGCGGTGCGACTGAAAGTGAAATGGGGGGGAAAGTGTACGATCTGATCGTCGCGCGGCGCTTCGCAGATAAATGGAACGGTGACACGTGACCGTTCCGTGCGTTCGATTTGGTTCTGCTTCGAGTGTTTAATTGATTTCATTGAATTAAATCACAAATGAATGAAACTATTCAATGTAGAATTGCTTCTGGTTATAGTTATGTTTGCTGTTGGGATAATTCTTATGATAATTGGAGGAGGGCGCGAGTTATCACAGTGCCTTGCCATGGTACATAATCCTAAATTTGTTAATTAGGCTACGGTAATTGTTACCTCTTGTGAAATCAAATAGCGTTTACTTGTAGTTACGTATCATGTCACTCCTCAGACATTTATACCCTCATAAAACATTTATTTTCCTGCATTGTGCAAAGAGAATGTTTAAGTCTAACAATTCACTTTACATTTTATTTATTTGTTTGTATTTACAGAATTGCAACTTATTTTAAAAATAAACATTATGTTTTACAAATATTTATAATTAGGCCTATATAATTATAGTTGGCTATATTTGTGTATTGTTGTAATAAATTGTTCAGCACAAATCCATCCTTTTTCAACCTGTCGCACATAAATATCTGCATTTGCTTTCATTGTCAAGGCTGATACAAAAAGTGTACAATGTTTGGAAGTAGATCTTGTCTGTGTTATGCACTCAGCGGCCAGTTTGTTAGGTACAGCTATTGTGTTGTACCTGCTAACGCAAATAGTCTACTGACTAATCATTAGAGCAGCTAAGGCAGCTCCTCTAAGCGATTTTGATCGAGGTGTATAAGTTGTTGCCATGCTTGGTGGTTCCAGCATCTGAGACCCTCCTAGGATTCCCACAGACTACAAGTGTCTAGAGGTGTGATTGTGTGATGAACAAAATCATCCAGACAGTGGCATTTTTGTGACTAACACGTAGTTAATGGGAGAAGTCTAACGGCAGGACTCGTTAAAGGTAACAGGAAGGCCACAATTGCAAAATTAACGGCTTGGTACCACCGCGGCGTGCAGAATGGCGACTGTGAATGCTCCGCTCTTCTGTCCTTGAAGCCGTTGTAGAGGCTAAAATGAATCCTACTTGGTATGTTTGTGCCTAATTAAGTGGCCACTGAGTGTAGTGCTGTCGTGCAGATTATGTGTGATGGTTTATAATACATGTAAATGCATGCATTTACCCAAATAATCATCTTAAATGTGTGCTGCACAATGCATCAGATCTGATTTTTAAATAGTATGTTGCTCCTGTGTATATTCACTTAGTGGACAATAAAATAAACAGCTTTTTCAAGCAGGAAATACATTATAAAAAGATAGAGATTTTTTTCTGTTATGTCTTTCATTTATATCATAGTTGTAGATGTCATTTGTTCTTTCAGTGATATGTACTAGTATTCATATTTTCTAGGGAATGTAAATTTTTGCATCTCCTATGATCTGTCATCATCAAATGCATCTATTGAGGCATTGGCAGGAAAGGAAAATGTTTGAACTTTTCATGGAATTTAATGTGGCAAAGAACAAAAGCATCATGATGTATTTTTGTGTGGCATTTGCTGTGGTAGATGCTCGTTTTGAAATGCACTACTAATAAGGAGCACTGCTATGGAAGATGTTTTATTCGGCTTTGAAGTGATTAAGGTTTCTGGGGAGCTGTTGTGTTAAACACACTGGAATACAAAGGATGGGTCTTAACCATTGGCCGTTAATATGATTATTTCTGTCTATCTTTGGAGCTGGAGCTGAGATGTTTAAATGTAGGAGGGAAACGTGTTCTTGACATTTACTGCCTTTTTGAATGGGATGAAGCTGAAGCAGTGGATGGATTGTAGCACAAAGCATGAAATGTGTTTGTCTGCAAGGTCACATGCTCCCCCCTGAGGAGGGGGGGGGGGGGGGGGTGTGCTGCTGTGTGCAATCTTGACCGGGAGGTTTTTATGGTTTAAATAAATACATTCGATAAAAGTTTAACACGCCATTCAGTTACAACAATGCTTTATTATGCATTCGACAGAGAGGTTCATTCATGTTCTTTTTTTAGTTGTATTTTCTCAAGTGGAGTGATTTCTTCTTCTTCTTAGTGTGTTTTGTTAATTCTAATTAGTTTTTATTGCTTAATCTGTTTCCCCATCCCTTGACAGAAGAGAAACTGAAGCGTGACAGACCTATGTTTACAGTCAGTGTGCTATCTAAGAGTGTGGTTATAGAAGCTGGAAGTGAGTCTCCTGAGTTCTTCTGTTATGCTTTATTTCCCCCGCTGGGCTTCAAATAAGCATGTCACCAGATGTGACATTTATTCCACACGCCTTGACACTCGTCACTGTGGGCTAAGTGAGGAAAGGCACTGGGCTGGGTTCTGGGTGCACTGGTTAAACCCACTGCCGGCCGCTTTACTCAGTGTCTTATGTGATGATATGACAGGGCAGTGATTTTGGGACCGATTGTTGAAGCTGTTGCAGAAGTGGGGAAAAAATAAAGGAATCTGTGCCAAAGCATGATTTATTGTGTGTGAGGACTGCTGGTGATTGCTGGTGATTGCTGGTGATTGCTGGTGATTGCTGATGATTCCTGATGATTCCTGATGATTCCTGGTGATTCCTGGTGATTCCTGGTGATTCCTGGTGATTGCTGGTGATTGCTGGTGATTGCTGGTGATTGCTGGTGATTCCTGATGATTCCTGGTGATTGCTGGTGATTCCTGATGATTCCTGCTCCTCCGTGGTTTTCCTGTCGCCCGTCATCAGTAGGACAGTTTTGCGTCGACTCGCCAGTTGAGCCCCCTGAACCGAAGCCTGCCCACCCTTTCGGCGTGTGAGGAGGGCGCTGGCATCTTCAGTGACCCTTTGCTGTGTCCCTGGCCTGTTGCCTGGAATGTTCACACAGTAACACACCAGTTAACCAAGGACAGTGTGGTGGCAGCTATGACAGAGCGCGGGTCAAGGAAAGGGATGTGGTCATTAAAAAAAAAAAAAAAAATTGGTTTATGAAAGTTTTTTTTTTTATTGTCCTAAAAATTTCAAATCTGTTTCTGGCGATTTTAAGAGAACTTGATTTTGGCTTAGCACCTGGAACCAGGGAATATGGTTCATACTAAGAGGTTTGGTGGACCCAGGTTCATGGATTTAAATGCAATTTATCTGGTTGGTTCATGAGATTTCAATCCTGTCAGTCAAGTGTCAAATGGCCATTTTAACAGGATAAGCACGTGTGGTTTTTTTTTGCTGCACATTTCTCTTGTGTTGCTACTAAATTATTAGTCTATCCATCCATGCATTTCTTGGAGAGCCTGCAGCCTGGCTTGGTGAATGCGGACAAGGGTAGGGAGTAAAATCCCTCACATTAGTGAGAGGGATAAGTAAGAAGGGCAAATGTTCAGCTTTTTAATTTTACTTCCACTATTTGTGTGAACATATAACAGGCACGATATACAAGGCATCAAGATGGAGCAGGGACCTCTGGTAGTTGTCATGTCATATAGATTTTTATAAACACAGGTTTGATGAACGGTCGGTGCTGAAGTTGGACATGTGCATTAACATATGCAGAGATGCGGCTGCTGTCAGATTTCAGACCGTGCATCGTAAGGGTTAAATGTTAAGTCCAAACTGAATGCGGTAAGTAACGGATTTAGCTAACCTTGTCACAACAAATGTAAAATCCGGATTTATCTTTGACCGCAACGAACAGCAAGATTTCTGCCACCACAAATGCAGCACGACTCCTGCTTCATGTAGGCCTATTGAATATTAAAAAAAAAAAATGATTTAAAAAGCCTCCCATGAATAGCCTTGGCAGTCTGACGGGATTCTAATTACGGAATAAAATCCAGTCGCTCACCTTCAGAGAAACTCGTTTTGCCTAATTGACAGTTGTATGTGATGTTATCCATTACACATATAATGGGTCGTTTTGTCTTAATCCAGCCTTCCGCTTTAATAGTCCCTGACAAAGAGATAATGAAGGGGAGAATTGCAATTATTGAAAACACTCTACATTAACGTTTTGGGTTATGACAACTGACGCGCGGAGCGATGTCGGCTGGATGCCGCTCCCTTTGAGGCCTCCTGTTTGTTTATGCCGTGGCTCTTGACGGTTTCTTTTTTTCCGTTAAAAAAGACGCGCTTCTCTTGGGCGGCCGGAAAGCCAACGTGTGGCAGTTCCGTCTCCATGTCGATTAGCGGTAAATGACGAACGATTCCCATAGATTCAATACAAGTAGGATGCATTACGTGCTAAAAGATGGATGGCAGGGTGATTAAATATTATTATTAATAATAATAATAATTATGATGAAGAAGAAGAAGAAGAAGACGACATCCAGGCAGTCATATTTAAAGCAAACTTGCTCAGTGTCTTCTCCTGTTTCCCTCCCCCCTTTAAAAAGCGTGGGGGGGTCGCCGTCCCTATAAGTGTGGCTAGGGGTGGGCAGCCGGCCGTGTGATCTCGCTGTGTTTCTCACTGCTCTCCCCGGGAAGCCGCTGCCCCCACCGCCGTGTCCTGTGTGCATCCGGCTCGCTGTCTCACCATCGCCTCCAGACGGCCGACAGCATGCAGGCCTACGGACACGTTTGCCTTTTACCTGTGTGTGTAAAACGGAATTAGCTCTAATGGCATGTGAATATTTGGTATGTGTATATAAATCTGTATCTAAGAAAATAAAACTGGAAACATGCATGAAATTTCGTCTTATAGTAGAGGTCTTTTTCCTATTTATTTTTGGCCTATGCTACGCTGAAGTGAACTGTGTGTCTGTGTCAGGATTTAAGTCTGTGTCT
>JABFDZ020000039.1:11547499-11570659 GCA_019775955.2 Pollimyrus isidori
AGAGGAACAGCCACCTCAGCAGCCTGGCAGCTCGCAGAGGTCACCTTGCCCGTCGACAGCCTGACCTTTACGCTGACGCAAAGTTGAGGTAATATGGACAGACGTTCGTTGTGGGGCAAGGTTCCCATCCCTGCGTGGCCGACCCGCGCTGATTTATCTATATCCCCGTCGCCTTATTCACGGTCACGTCCATGAATGTTAGTAACGGGGACGGTTTGAAGGATGTGGCCGTTATAAAGGATGCCAGCGACGACACAGTAAATGCTTTCATTACAGCTGCCGACAAAACGCTCGAAATCCTCCGCTCTTGTAAAGTTAAATCTAAGTCATTTTTCCTTTCATCCGAAAATGACATTATATTTGTGTTCTAATTTTGTGGCAATTATCCGTCTTAACATTTTAATTACAGCACTTAATTAAGACATACCACTAGTGTGATATAAAGTCTGGCAATTTGATTTCTCATTAATATCTTAATTACTATTTAGAATCCCTAATTGACTTTAATACTGAGAGCTGTTATTCATCTCAGGTCATTTTAAATACAGGACAGTCTTAACATGGTGAGTCAGAGATTTTTCTTAAGACACGACGAGGAATTTTAATGCCAATTACGTTTAGTAAAGGTATTAAAAAATCAACTCGTGAAGACATAGGGTATATCTAAAATTGAGTACTCACACAGTATATACTGAATTTTGTTAGAAGCCCACAACTTGATCATTAATATCACGCACCGTATTCCTGCAAGGGAACAGTATCTATGCACTCACAATGTGGTCACCATCTTACATATAACCTGTCCCGGATGTTTACCAATGACATAGCTTGATCTCCGCGAAAGTTTAAAACTGTTGAAAACTATCCATGAAAAACATACATATTGAAGTCAACTTGCATAACTGGGTATCGTGTTCTACTGCCATTTCTTCCTCTGCCATCTTGACACCAGTTTCTGAACAAACGATTTTCTTTGCAGCTCTGGAGTCCTTGTGGGATAGCAAAGGAACCATCGGTTGCATACTGCAGAATTTCGCAGAATGTAGTAGGTCATCCGAATATCGATATTGAGGATTCAGGCACACTGCTCATTTTGCATACTGTACTACCTTTCGCCTACTACATAGTAAAGTACTCAATTTTGGATGCACCAATTCATTTGACCATTTGTTGACCGTGTTGTGATTCTGCCCTGTAATTTTGAGGCTGCCTTTTCTTAAATATACTACTTTATTTCGGCCCACCAATATTTAAGTGCTATAAGTGTTAATAAGAGGAACGTGAACTAAGGGCATTTTTCCTGGATCTAGTTGCTTAATGTCGGTAACGGACCAGCGGGAAGGAGCGATATACCCCTGCGATGGATGTGGATCGCGATCTGCACACCTATGCTACGCAGCGGTGCCGTGGCTCTGGCCTTTAGCAGAAACAGCACGCAGGAGCACGGGGGGTCCTGGGAGAGGAGAGCCCGAGGCCTTTGAGGTGAGGGGGGGGGCCGGCCGCAAACCGCAGGACTCGGCGGCGGAGCCAGAGGAGACGGCTGAAGATGAAGGTCAGATCAGATTAAGCGTGTCGGAATGTGATGACATCAGCGATCCGCGTGCTGTTATTGCTCCCGCTGTGACTGGAGGTGCTAAGAGACGTTTTGAAATTGAAATAGCACAAAAAAAAAGGTAAAGCTCGTGGTGCCCGGCCTGTGTTCGCCTTTTCAAACTTCCTCTAGCTCTTCTCCTTATCAGCATCCCACTCGTGCACCAACACATGCTTTTTTAATGCTCAGTCATATCCATTACAAGCTGAGAAATGGGCTTTTGATTGGCTGTGAGGAATCCTCGGTGTTGCGGCACCTTTGGCGGTAAGCTGCCACCCGGGCTTTAGCCGGAACACCTTTCTTTAACGAGGGTCACATAATTATGGCAATGTGTCTTGACAATGGAGATGAAGGGGGCCCATTATGACTGGCATCTCCCTGTGCATTATGAGCCTCTGAGAACCTTCTTATTGATAACTGCCACTTTCACAGCAATGGCTGATGTAACGCGCGGCTTTATATTTGCTCTTTTCATTATATTGAATAGGTTTCTTCAGAATGGGTTTGACTCATAAAAGTTAAGAGTTAATTATCTTTAGTTGCTTTAGTGTACAAGCTCTACAGTGTCCATCCATCCATCCATCCATCCATCTTCTTTTCCAGTATTGGAGCGGAGGGAATGCCGCACACACTATGTGCAATTTAAAGACTCAGATTAACTGCTCTACATTATTATTATTATATAAATAATAAATGATAAATAATAATAATAATAACTCTACAGCACATATGCCGCAGCACCATGAGTAGAGATTCTCAAGGTCACCTTCCAGGTTTATGCTGTCAAGACCTGCAGATTGTTAGCAGCTCTGCAGTTTATGCACAGATTGCACTCTGTACTTCTGAGCTTTTTAGGGGTTATGATTCCATAGAGTGCAATACTAATAGGGCATTGCTGTTATATCCATATATATATTTTTATATCATTGTGAAGATTTCACTTCTTTTTGAAAGAAAGGAACTCTCTTATGGTGACCTTGACATGTTAACTGTCACACACCTCCAAAGCCCTCATCCTCCCAGTCCACCACTATCATTAGACATGGGCCAGGACTAACTTTTACCCAGAAGGCTTTGTCAGTGTCTTATGATCATGTGAGAGAAGTTTCACCGATGCCCTCACATTGTGCCTCATGGGAGCAGTTTAGCCGAGATCCTCGGTTTTAACCCCTTAGGTGAGGTTTAGCTAAGGCTTCGGGGTTTAATCACATGGAAGAGTTCTAACTGAGGCCCTCAAGTTTTGCCATGTAGGAGAGGTTTACCAGAGGCCCTCAGGTTTAGCCACATGGGAGAGTTTAGCTGAGGCCTCCAAATTTAAACATGAGGGAGAGATAAAACTGAGCCAGATCAAAGTAAATTTCACTAGTCCCCCAAGCCAGAAATTCCACTGAGCGTCGTTCTGAATTCTCAGTATCGCGAGACCTTCTCCGAGGCTATTCATCTGTGAGAGGCAAAGCGGGGACTGCTGTGTCACTGAGCTGCGGCGGAACCTCCCACTGACGGCTGCGCGGAGAGCAGCCGTGCGGCGTCCGCACAGAAATGAGGACGACAGCCCGGTCGTAAGCGCGCGTGTGACGGAAAGCAAACAAAGGGGGAAGCCGCCATTGGGATGCGAGGTGCTGCTGGTGTCGTCTGTAGCTGTTTTCAAAGGACATAAGTGTCTCAGTACCTGGCTGGTGAAGGAGTAGAGCGTGCATGTGGCCTGCACGGTCGCGGTGAGGGCCGAGGTCCCCGGTGTCCGTTGAAAGTTGAAAGGTAGATGGATGTATTTATGAATGGAAGGATAGAAGTGCCTCAGTAGGGTCACCCGGAGCCACCGGAATAGTTCCACGAGGCCTCGGCATGAATTCTGCACATTACCAGAGCTGTACAATAAGGGTACGGTGCTATTAGAAATTCCATGATTTGTCGTTTTGTTAAAGGACGTGGAAAACCCCGTTCTCCGCCACACCGCAGGATTCCCCAGAAATAGCCGGCCGGGCTGACACTGGCGGGCATGTGAGAGGCAGTTTACATTGTTTTAATGCTCGCCGAGGACCACTCAGGGACCAGTAAATTGTCTTCATTATAGCATTCCTCACCTACCAAGGTTCACCGGAATTACGTGTTTCCAGTGGCATCAGTCTGACCTCCGAGGGGATGAGTGGGCTTGAACCCCACCACAGCGGAGCCTCTTCATGTCTCCTGAGGTGCCGCGCACTCATCCGCTCGTTGAGAATGGAATGAAGGATGCCTCATCTAACCGCGTGACTTCTCTCGATTGCCTGTGTTCTTTGCAACCCTTTAGTAGCGTAATACGAGATTTACACCCTGCAGTCCATTTACACTGTCCCTCTGTGTCAGGATCCTCAGGGATTACACTTGATGAAACTGTCCACTCTGACATTTACACTCAGCTGGTTGAGAGTTGCTTGTCTATTTAACCTGTGGGCAAACATCAAGTGCGAGGAGTGTTTTTGGTGCTCCGCTACCCCGTTGTCACGCGGCTTCTGCCGAATGTGGCCAAAAGCTCCCCCCTCACTCCAAGTCACTGACATGTCCTCCTAACGGTCCTCAACACCACTGTGGTTAATATGATGCATAGCCAATCTTCTCCAGAATTTTTACTGTTGACCTTCAGAATGGTGAGATATTAAGTGCTTAATTAATTTGAACACTGCATTTGTGTGGAATCATCTTGCATCAATTTTACTTTGTACCTCTCATTCTGAAGACCTGGACAGAGGATAGAATGTCCTGGAAGAATGCAGTCTATATGGTCTCTCTATATCTCTTTGTCTTATGCAGGGATACAAAGGTCTCTTTCCTCTATGACCAAGTTCTGTCTAATTGAACCACCCCTTTGTATCACAGCATCGGTCCTCCCTGGCATTTTTGGGTTCCTCACATCTGGAGCAGCTTCTGCTCTCTGCACTACACCCTACTCCAGTTATGGCCATTCAGTGACCTCACCCGCACCCGGGACCATCTCGGGTTTCCCCTGGAGAGAGGGAGGGTGGTGTCCGACCCCCCCCCCGGGGAGCCGGTGATGCCGGGGTCTGGCATCTGGCTGTGTCTGACACCATATGACATGGGCTTTGATTCTCTTTACATTGTATTTGAATTACATTTGTATAGATCCCATTCTCAGCTTCTGTTAATTCTTTACATCAAGCTTGCTTCATTCATATATTCAAAATATTCACCTCCTGGTACAAACACACACTGGTAATTTCCGGACGTATGCCAAGTCTGAACTTGAGGAAAAAAAACTCCTGTAGTTAAAAGAATAGGATTACATGAACATCTGTGTCATATCTCTGTTTGTGTGTGCGTGCGTGTGTGTGCGCATATGTGTGTGTGGATTATGTTTATATTACATTGCGGGGACTAAACGTTCCCCAAAATGTAATAAAAACCTGATTTTGATGTCGTAGGGACCATTTTTCAGGTCCCCGCAAACATCTGTGAATGTAACAATAAAAAAAAATAAACTAAAAATGCCAAACGTCTCGTATTTTGTTACTTATGCTTACGGTTAGGGCTGGGTAGGGGTTATGGTCGTCATATTGGGATTAGAGTTTTCCCCCATATAAATGAATAGAGAGTCTCTGCAAATATATAATTACAAACGTGTGTGTGTGTGTGTGTTAATTCTGGACTGTGTATGAGGTGACACTCCCTGGCAACATAAGGCTATTGCTGGCTGAAAAAAACAACATTTATTTATAAAATATCTATGCTGCCTACGACTGTAAACAAGTCAGCTGTAGTGCCCCCTCCTGCTCTTCTGTTATTAAATGATTAATAGCAAAGTGCTGCTGTAGATATGTGCTTCTCTATCGCACTTACACACTAAAGACATAAGCTACAGGTAGAGGTCAGACTTTATGCCCATTTTAATAGTTTGAGCTTCCTGTTAAGTACATTCTTCAATCAGAGAAAGAACTCAATCAATGATGCTTCTGGCCGTATTCATGTGCTGTTGTCGACTACACAGATATTTAGGATGAGAATTGTGTCTAATGTTTACAGTATACAGTTTTCTATATAGCTACATATTTATAGCTACAATTCCTAAACTGTTGCGTAAATAATACAAATCACCACTTACAGACTTAACCTAATATTATGATAGTAAATAACAGGAAAAAATGAAAAGCGGGGACTTGTTTTTCTGGGCTTGAATAATACTATGAAAAATAAATCCTCTACTAACTTACGTGTATTATTAGACCATTTATATAATTTATTTAAACTTTATTTTACCAGGTAAATTAACTGAAAACCAGTTCTCACTGCTTTACGTGATATTCGGGAGAAATAGCAGATTATGCATCGGAACTACCTAGGACACAAACATCATGCATGTAACTGGACTCTTCAGTCAATAAGGGAAAAGGTGTGTCGTCATGGAGGCGGTTCCAGTTTGTGCAGCCGGGTGAGAGGTTGCAATGAATCTAACCGTGATGCATTGCGTCAGGATCGGAATGCGTTGCTTTAAGCCAGCTGTAAGCAAGTCCAACGCACCCAATCACCGGACTGGGGAAACAAACTGAAATGCCGACTTAATACAGAGGACTAATGACAACAACCAGAAACAGCTGATCACATGGGGATCCCACACGAGGTTAACGAGGGGGCGTGGCACACGGAAGGAGCGGACAATCGGGGCAGGACAGGGGTGATGTTGGGATAAGATCTTTATTGTGTTGGAAGCCGCCAGATTAAGAAAAAAATGTTCTTCTTGTTTTATCTTGTTCATTTTGTGCTTAAATGCTAAAAAAAAAAACATATCTAGGTGTATTTCTGGGGGGTCGGGAACCAATTAATTGGTTTTCCATTATTTCTTATGGGAAAAATTCGATCCGAGTTCAGAAGGGATTAAGTTCGAGAACCGAGGTACCACTGTATTTACTTCTGTTAATAGTGGTATTCAATCTGGATAGGGAAATGGGGGTAAAACTTTAATATATTTGATTATTCTCAGAAACTCGCTCTGGCTTTGCATAAATAAGGCTTAAGAAAAGTTAAACGTTCATCATCTGTCTGAAGCAAAATATGCCAAGATAATGGGCTAATTCAGCTCTATTATCAAATTAATTGTCTTTCTTGGGCAGGCAGACTATTCCTTTACCATTATTGCTTGTCTGTGTTATTTTTACGTCTTTGTGACTTCTGGTTGGAGGGTCCTGAATCCTGTCACGGCTCAGCAGGAGGAGGGTCAACAGCTGATGACAGATTTGCCCCTGGACTGGAGTTCAGTCTTTACTAAAATGCTTTTTCAATACTGTACATATTTGTCATTAATTAAACCATGAAAATATAACAACAGCAGTAAAATTTTACAATATATTTACAGTAGAATGTGTCGTTTTTATGAAACCTTATGAAATTTTTCCCTTTTCCTCTTTTTTAACCAATCGTTCTGTGCGCTTTGCTTATATTTTTAAGCTCGTAAATAATTTCTGTCTCCTTCACCGTCATTACAGGAAATAAGCACCGTTGCCTCTCATTTGATGGTAACCTATGGATACAGTGAATCACAACAGCATCACTGCCCAGCTGTGATTCATTATGTGTAAGCAATGCGTTATTCAGAACTAAACCAATAGATAAACACCATCCAAGTGAAATGTTAAACTCGAGTTTAAAGCTAAGCTGTAATGCTGTCATTTTGCACTGAGCAGATTGATCCGGGTTTACAGCATTTGGTTCTTAATTCTAAAGTTTTGAATCCCTCTCTTCGAGACCCGAACCCGACTTTTTTACCTTGTCATCTGGTTAAAGCCCCAAATGAAAAAATGTGATAATATATAAAATGCAGCAGTACAGCATTGCTCTCAGTCTGAAGACACAATACATGTCTGCTTGAATTAAGCCTGGGATTAATAATCTTTGACATAATGGGCAAGTGAATGCAGTATTAGGGACAGAGATTCTAGCATGAACATGCCACTCCACTATCGTTACCATGATCAGATAATCAGCTGACAACTCAGCCCAGTTAACTTGGTAGGCAAAACCATTTCTTCTGGCTTGATATGTTAATAACTGCTTATTAGTTAATGTGGCATGTCTGAAATCCTGATTAGATATAATTCATTTTAATATCTGTGACTGGCCAGCAAGGCATTTGAAATGGTTTGCAGCTAAATACAAATTGCTACATTTAAATTATTTGCATGGAATATTTAAATGTTTAATTTGACTGCCTGGTATTACAAATTACCTGTCATGCAATGGGCTTGATCCCTCCTGGTTTTTGAGGTGTAAGTCTGCAGCGTGGAATAATACCGTTATCAAAATTAATAAAAGTAATATTTGTCTGTGGAAGGTGTTGAAGGCTAAACTTTAATCAGATGGCAACATCAGTCTGTTGTTTCGATTAATTGCGAAAAATCAAGTTGAATGGAAAGGTAATGCGATAATATTGACGATGGTGATGAAGATGATGATGAAGATAGTGTTCTCTTATCGTCTCTTGATAGTGATGGTTGAGGTGTAATAATCTGTAATATTTAAAATAAGAGCTGTATCTCCAGGTGACACAGGGAGAGGGGACAAACCAGCCAGGGACGTTGGGCTGCCCACCCCCAGCGCCGCGCTCTCCTGTCAGGTCCTGTCCAGTTTGCAGGGGGGAACGTCATCCAAGTTCATCTCTCTTGCATGTTTGCTGCATGAAAGGGCAGACGGTGCAAGGTGAATTGAAAGTTACCGTGTGCTACTCCTTGGCAGGTGGGATTTGCTGGGCACCCTTTAGGATCCACTGCCGGTTCTTTCCTAAGATGTATTTTTATAGGATAAATCTACCTAAGTATGAAACTAAATTTTCTTGAGAGAATTTTGACAGAGTAGCAGTGGTGTTACAGAATAAATTGTGCATAATAAGGCCTAGATATCTAATGCGAAATACATTCGTTTATGGGAATAATAAAGTGAAAACAAAAAAAATGAATGGAATAATAATTATTATAATGATTGTCTCACACAATGCTTCTCTGGAACAAACAGTTCAAGCTGACTGTCACGCAGTACAATCTTGTGTCATTCCATCCATGTCATTCCAAAATCTCCCCATAATAACCAACATAATGTGAAAAATTTCATCTTAAGATCAAAGGTGTCAGTCCCGCATTGTATATATAGATTATGTCTGTCATTTGTCTGCTCACCTCTCACATTTGTTGTGGTGATTATTTAAAAAAAAAAGAGATTTGATGTAGATGTTTTGTAATAAGAACCAAATACCACCTTCAGAGGCACATTAATAATTAGAACTGTTCAAATCAACCTAGAGGAAGCTCCTTATCTTCTGTGACTTTCTATCTTATGTAAAGTAAAATACAAGCAATGCTTCTGAAGCAAACAAATACATGTGAAAATACACGTTTGACTGAGACATTTAGCCATCCTCTTCAGTTACTTTCCTTTATTCGTTTCTCTCCATCTCTTGCTCTCTCTTCCTTCCTGTGGCCCTGCAGCTTGATTACATGCGCAAACCTGCCTCCATCACCACAGAGATTTCAGCTGGATGCTAATGAGAACTGATTTAGACGAGCCCCCACCAAGCCTTAATGGCGTTCATAATTAAGATGTATACCATCACCTGTCTCTTCGCGCTGCGGACAGATTGGCCCAGACTGGCATGCCTCTCCCCCTTTGAAACGCGACCACCCCTCTGTGGTGGTCTGTCTCATTAGAGACCATGCTAAAGCTGTGCGCCACACCTTTGGCATCCCTGGATTAATAATTGATGGAGCTTCCGCATTAGTTGCTCCTCTGTTAAGTCTTTAATATCAGCAATCATCTACCTGGTGGAATTAGGCAGAAATGTTGCTGTGCTTTTTCCTTACAAGCCTAATTCACAGTTAAAATTCAGGCTTCGAAAAGCCTCTAATCGAGAAGAAACTCTCTGGTAGGACTGCAGAGCAAGGGAAGTCATTCGGCTAAGCCTATTGGTTGAACAAGTGTGTGAATAATTTGCATTATTTGATGAGGACAAGGTTTCATTGGGTAGCACTGTTGGCTCAACCCTCTAGGATTGGGTATGTAAATCCCTCCCGTGTGTCGCTGGAATCTCTCTGCGCTGTATGGCTTTCCTGTGGGTATTCTGGTTTGCCCATGCAGCCCAAAGGAATGTAGTTAAATTAATTGACATCTCTAAGCTGCCTGTAGTGTGTCTCTGTGTTAAACCCTGTGATGGATGGGTGTACCATCCAGGGTGTACCTCTGCCCTGTGCTGATGCGGATAGGCTCCAAAATCCCCCCCCCCCCAACCCTGTCCAGGATATGCAACTAGAAGATGGATGAATGATGAACAATCAATAGAATCTTTTGCGGTTCTATTTAATTTTTGCTTCTCCGTTACTCCTGAGTAATGATGAAATTCAGTACAATAATTGCTGTAAGAATTTTGATGAAAAAATAGTAGAGTATATATCTTGTGATTAAAGTGCAATAATCTTTTGGCATAAATATTTTTATGGCTTAACTTTAGATCAATAAAGATAATTAACAAGATGTACTTGAAAGAAAACTCAATTGACAATTTAAATAATACACTGCTGCACATGTCATATAGCTTAATAAAACATTAAAACATTGACCTGAATTTCATTAGCTTCTATTAGACAGTTAATATACTTTCAGCCTATCAAGTCTTTTAAAAGAATGCCATGTTTATTTAAAACATTGTTAAGTGTACAATACAATGTAGCCGTACAAGTAATATGTTAATGAATCCACAGTCAGCTGGCCTGATTGACGTAACATGATTCGTTAATTTCTTAAACTGGACAAACGTACATTTAATCGTCACTGAGCACAAGGTTCAAACACTGAGCTTAAAGGCAAGGCGTCGTTTAACATCGTAATGAATGGAACCAATGACAGTAGGACAAATTTATGAATAGCTCGCGCTTTGAAGATAGATTAACAGAGTGCCCAGACATTGGGAACACCTCTTTATTTGGAGTGAGTGTGTGTGTGTGCCGGGGGGGGGGGCATTTAGTAAAAATAGCACAGGTCAGTGGCTGGTTCCCGGCTCTGAGAGGAATGGAAGCCTCGTGCGATGAGTGTGACAGTGATGAAGCGCATGCACACACCCTGGCAGATCCATCCTGGGCTGGGAGTCGCTCCGCAGCCTGTCTGAGGAAGAGGAGACAAGGACTGCATGCTGGTAGCCAGCAAGCTCTTTATTAGAGACATGTCGACACTCTCAGTGCTCTGATCTCTGGTGATGTGCGGCCAAAGGACGTCGTGTTCGGCTGCTCTTAGCATTGCAGTCCACGCACTACAAAAGCTCCCCCCCCCCTCCGCGGGGTAGATTTGTGACACAACCACCCCTCAGTTTATTTCAGTTTAGTGTGATTTTTTTTCTTGTTGGAAAACAGATGCTTTAAATGTTTTTAGCGTTGCTAGTGGCGTATCGCAAATGTGCAATGTAAAATATCCAAAATATTTAGAGGATTCATTAGGAACCAGATTTCTTTTGTTGCTTATTTTTCCAGATTGATTCTTTTCAGGCAAAATATACAGTAATGATAGTGATGTTTTGGTGACACGTTTGTCACAATACCTGCGTCGTGGTGGATTTTCGGTGTCGATCTGTACGCTCGGACGTACAGAGCAACGAGAGAAGTTTCACTATGGCTGACAGACTGCAGAACTTTCGAAAGGTGTGATGCCTTTCTGAGGCGCGCGACTGAAACGTTTTCGCGGCCATGCCCAGAACGGCGAGTCTGCTGTCTGAGACACATGTGAGACGATGCACGTACGCCCAGGCCGTCCCCCGCTGTCGCTGGCCTCAATGACACCGCGAAGGGGATGAGAGCGACGGGACACCCAGTACGAGGGCACAGGCACAAGGACTCGGCGTGATGCTGTCCCTGCCCCAGACCGCACCCAGGAGGAGCTGCTCTCAGGGTGTAGGGGGCTTCTCCTAGCTCTGTGTGTGTGTGTGTGTGTGTGTGTGGCAAAGGCCTGGAATAAAGACAGAATCTGTATTTTGCGTTGCTAGGCATTACATGGTAGGAATTCTCTTTGGCATTGTCATGTGCATTAATTTCTATGGGGGGAACTCAGCCCTAACCTTAACCACAAGGCACCAAATACAATACAAGACTTTTGGTATTTTTATTTTTTTGATGGCAGTCACAGAATTTGAGAAAATATGAGTTTCCCTTTGTGGGGACCCAAAAAATTGTCCTCACGAGATGAAAATAACAGGATTCTATCATATTATGCAAACATTTATGGTCCCCTCAATGAAATATGTATATACCCCCCTCCTACACACACACGCACACGCACACACTGACACTTCAACTCACAGTCCCAGAGGTGTAAGGAAGCCTGCCACCCGATTGTAAGCATTTTCTAGTATAGTATTTCAATCAATAAATAATTGCATCAGCATCCGAAAGCCAAAACATTATGGGTTATTTACAATGTTGTGCCTCCCGGTACAAACTGATCAAAGGTATAAAGCAAATTTTCTTTTCTCTACGGGGGGGTATATTTAAGCGACCTTTAAATGCGAATGCAAGTTTTCTTCATCCAACCTGACAATTTCATTATTATCACGCCGAGGCAATTGGTAGGCTGCATATGCTAAAGAGGGCAGCGATGCCTGCCATGCGCATTAACATATCATTTGAATTCAGTTACAGGCTGCTGCTGTTGGGGATCGATGCGGCGGACGCGTCAGTTACATACTGTACGTGTGTTTTCTGGGAGGAGGGATCTGCTGCTGTCAGAGCCAAGTACATTAAAATGCCTTTTAGATCCCAGCTTTTGAATACAAAGTAGTGTTACGTCCCACCCTTTAAGACAGGCGACTGGTCGGTCTGGGCGCCACCGCATTCCTGCGCGGAATATTGCGCTTTTCCTTTTAGTGAAGGGCACTAATCGGGGAAGGTCCGCCTCATCCAAACGCTGATAATCCCAAGTACTCTTTGAACACCGATAAGAAATCCCATTTAGCGTAATCGCAACCTGGGTGGCACAAGCTGTTACTATCTTTAAATACTTAATATGCTGAAATTGCTTGATGATGTAAGTCATTTTCGAAATTGCCTCGCAGTTACCTCGTGCGTAGTAGTACTGGATCTAATTTATGTTTGACATTATGGACTAAATTGGCTTTCATTTAAATCTCGGGTAGGTCACATCTATCACCACGTGCTACAACTATTCTGAAAGCGTTACGCGCAGCAGAAGCAGTCTAACACTTAAATAAACGCTCTTGACCAAAATTATTATTATTACTTTGGACATAATTCCTTTCTCGTTTTTTTCTTTAATTAAATTGCCACAATAAAAATAATCTATAATGCATTTTTAATTACAGTTTCCAGGTGACCTATGCAGAGAGTTTTTACAATGAAGGCACAATAATTAGCCTGTCACGGTCCAGTTTGAGGGTATTGTGCAGTTGTCCTTTTCATTGCTATTCTTGGCATGACCAGCAATCTAAATTGTTTGCGCATTAGCTCTCATAACACTTAAAATGGTATTACATGCGTGCCACATGAATTTGGGCGGACGGTGTAATTTATGTCGGCCATTTCTATGGTTACACCGAACGGTCCCTTGGGTGCCGCTAAGCAGACTCACTCCATAAGTTTTAATAGCCCCTAGGGTGTAAGTGGTTGCAGTCTCAGTTCTAGGATTGACAATTGACTTATACAAGACGCCTGGACTCAGTCGATCTGATGGTGAAATAGAAATAACGGCAGGTAGGAAAATGAGAGGTAAGGTAAGGGGCATGCGCAGCGCGTTGCCACACCCACCACACGACACACCCCCTCGGGGAAGCCAACCGAAGTGCAGCTATGCGGCAGTTTGACTGGAATTTAAAGTTGGAGGACCTGGATGTAGATTAATGTCATACCCCAGACAAAAGAAATGCAGGTTAAGGGCCTTGTTCAAGGGCCCAGCAGAGTGAAATCACACCTGACATTCACAAGCTTTAAACCAGCACCCTTCCGAATTCCAGCACGAATCCCTAACCTCAGAGCCAGCACTGTAGCCATGAAGCAGAATATGAAAATGAAGTTGAAGTAAACACATCAAATATATAAATCTGGATATAAAATTCAAGATATACTTGTGTGAGTCAGATCTGAGCGATAAAGTCAAAATATTAAGAACTTCTTAAATAATGATTGAAAGTTCCCCTCTTTGGAAGTGTGTGGAATTTGCAGATTTGCTCAGTATTGTGTCGTATCACTCCCTAGTTTGAAGACTTGCAGACTAACTGACGTCTCTAAATGGGCAATGATGTGTATGTGCCCAGTGATGGACTGGAATCCAGTCCAGGTTGTACCACTCTATTACCTGGTATCATCTCCAGAACCCCCTGTTATTCTGACCAGGATAGGTGGTGGGAATATGGATTGGCCTATTCCCATGTACAGTGTTTGCAAAAAGTAAAATAGCACAACAGAATACTTTAAAAGTAAAAACGGCGTGCTTGTCTAAAAGCGCCGATTAAGCAGTTCTGTCCGTTCTGCGGCAGAACGGCTGGAACGTTTGGGATGGTGATGGTCTTGGGGAACGAGGCGTAGAAGGTTCTTCTCTGGACCAGCAGGAATAAGATGGGATGCAGAAGATAATAACGAGAGGAAACAGAGGTCAGCAAGCTGAGATTTCACTTGGTTGCCTTAGGAAACATCGTTACTCTGTGTGATATCTCAGTCTAAATACAGCTCTCCACAACGCTGGGCTGTTTGACCTAGGGAACCTATTTATAAACAGTAATTCCACCTTTTCCATAATTATTTTTAAAAAATGGATCTCACGTTCCTTGTCTGATTCTTGTTTTTCTCCACTACTTGTTCCACTGTTAGTTTTTCTTCCCTCATAGTCTTCCAGCTCTGGAGTTCCTTCAATCCAAGCTTAATTATGCAGTGCATTTTGGGCCATTAGGAAACCCCTTCCGCTCTCTTTGTTTCCTTATAAAAATCATTGACTAAACGGCAGGAGCCTTCTCCATGGTCTGTATGCTTATCTGCAGTTTTATAAACCTTTAAATGTCCTCACGCCCCGAGATCAGTATCAGCGATGACGACTGCATGTTTTGTCACTAGAAACTTGCCCTGCACCCTGAACCTGAACATTTTCAATCATGGCCGGGTCCAGGAACTGGATAGGTTATGCTGTCTGGGCCCAGTCAAACATCATCCGACACCACATTCGTAGCAGACAGAACTTTCTTACCGATAGTTTCATAAAACAAATTCAATTTGTTCTCTTTCTGATAGGAGTTGTTTTATTTCATTGGTACTATTCAGACAGATGCCTCTGTTCTCCCTTTTCAGAACCTGAAGGTTGTTGGCGTAGATGCTGTGGCTGTAACATGGGGCTAAGAGCATTAGCGAATAACTTGAACTGTTATTCCAAATGTATCTCAAAATAGCATGTTTCAATATCCAAGTCCACAACTTTTGAATGTGCTTCCGTTTTTAATAGTATTTAGATGGTGTTAAAGATTTGCTCAGGTTTGTTATGTTTAATCAGTTCAAACACTTACAGCCAGACATGTTACTAAAACGAATAGGTCTTTCAAGTTTACTGCATGCGGACATAAAAAATAAACAAGTTTCCGAACCTTTCATTCCCTCTTTTGTTATTTTTTTAAGGGTAAACACCCTCATTGTACATTTTGTTCAAATCTAGTTGTACACATCCCTTGACTTTGCCAAGACCAAAAAATCGAATGATCTCTTCCTGATTCATGTGTTTTTCTGTGCACCTAATGATCTTCCAGTTTTTTTCTTGTTCACTGTTTGGGCGTCTTTTACAACTTTCAGATAGCTAAAGGACTTGGACTAATTTCTCCTGCTCTATCTTTGATCGAATGGCTGGTCAATTTGTTGAAAGCAGAGCTTGAGATAAATTACTTCCCTACTTATCTCGATTGCCTTTTTTATATCAGTGTCATCACTTTTTGTCATCGCTCCGGGCCACATTGCGCCATGTTCCTATTCTCTTCTATTTATGCCTTCCAATAGATGACTGGATTTTCTCACCAAGATGACAACAGAAGCTAATTATGACCGTACAGCAAACAGTACCCATGCTGTTCTGAAGAGGAGCACTTCAGACCCCTGGCATAATTATTTATTTTTCCAAATGGCTAACTTAACCAAACTTAGTCCCAAAGCAAATGGCAGTGAAAACCTACAATATATAAAAAATAATACCAAGCCTAATATTAATATTTGTTACATGCCTACAACAAATAACTACCTATCCCATTCCGTATTTAAGGCATTATTTATCGATGGAGACAGATTACAATGAATGTCTACTACTAAGAAAAAGGTTTAGAATAATTCTTTAAAAAACAATTAGCTGAGATGTGTTGAGCAGTGTGTGTGACGTATTTGACACATAGATGTTGCTATGGTTATCTCAGCTCAACATGCTAAAGTGACGATTAAATCAAACACTGGTCTCTATAGAACAAGAACCTCCTTTCACTGCAGAATATTTGAATGAATCCTGTTTCTTCCATTCTTTCTTGACTTGAGACAAACATATAAAGTGTGACCTTGTATTTGAAAAGTAGATAGATGATATCCATCCATTTATTTTCTTTGGCCTTCCTGTGTGTGTGTGTGTGTGTGTGTGTGTGTGTGTGTGTGTGTATCTTAATGTCTCAACAGGTCTTGCTTAGTTCTAATACAAAAAATGTAATATATATGCACACACACATAAGTAAAGACTTTTATCTTACATTGAACTATCTGCATTTAAATATGCACATTTTTCACAAATGTTTAGTATTATTATAATGGACTATTTACAGCATAAAGGCAATGAGACATTTTATTTTAAAAGGAGGCACTATACATATGAACCAGTCACTGTTCATTCTGGCACCAGAGGATAAATTCACTGTTATACATTACAGTTATGTAATGTAAACATAAACCACAAAGATGTCAGTATTTTCTCGGCTAAAAGATAAGACGATACTAACTTATTAAAAATTGTTTTGTTGACTTGCATGAAAATCATTAGGCCCTTTTTTTTCCCGTTCCTCTCTCCCACAATTTTTTTGGCTTAACAAATAAAGTCACTTCATGGTTAATTAAAAGCTATGTGCCGAAGACCCTTAATTCAGCAACCAAAGGCCACAGGCATACTTGTGATGGATTAACATTAATATTAAGGATACATTGATGGTGCACATAGTCACATGCGTCTCCCAAGCCTCTGAGAAGGATTCGTATCAGCCTTGTGTAATTTCATAGTATATTATTTTAATATCTGTAGTTAAATGAATTCCTATCTAGTTTAATGAATTGCTGGAAATAAAACTATTTCCATTTGCTTATTAAACATCATTACAGACTAAATTAACTTTGAGTGGATCTTAATTACCTTTAGTTCCATTTGGTCAGTCATGCGACGCATGCAGACTTGGGGATTACAGATGGGCACCCTTTAAATCCAATTTTGGAAGGCTGAGGTGGGGAATGAGCTAATCAAGTGTGGTTGCTGCTTCCCACTCTGCTTTCAGATGTTTTCAGAAGTTTGAGTCAAGGTTCTTGTAATGCGTAACAATGACAGTCCCTGTGTATGAGTGCTGCATACTCTGTGGAAAAGTGTTCCTCTGCAAGGTGCAGTCATTATTATAGAAGTGCACAATGCAGGGATTTCACTGACACATCGTACAATATTTCCGTCGCTTTAATGCGGTGCCTTTCAAAGGAATGCGACCCGCTTTTTTTACATGACAAAGAGCGTTCAGTATAAGGAGCTAAATAAGTGCTGTATAAGTGCTTCCTAATATTTTTCCTATTTCTATTTGCATAAAGAAGGGAATTTGTTGTTTGGAGAATTTCCCGCTCAATGCTCTGCTTTTTCCTGCACTTCGTTTAAAGGCCAGTGGCGTGCATGAATGCGGGCTGGCCGTGTGCAGAGCATGACCGCGCGAGTGGCGTGCATGAATGCGGGCTGGCCGTGTGCAGAGCATGACCGCGCGTCGCTCTCATGCTAAGCCGCTCTGAAGTTTCTAACTGCATGGGCCGTCGCGGGGGCCGCCCTATACTATTCTACCACGTCTTTCTCTTGCGCTTTAGGGCAGACTCCATATCATAGGCCAAAGGAGGAAGCATCTCAGTGGTATATATAGGACACATGAACCAATAATGTTTTTGTTGGTATATCTGTTAGAGGGGAACGTTTCTGCGCCGGCTCTGTGTCCACCTCTGACCTAATCTTCCTTTACCCACGAGCTAATTGGCCGTCACACTCGTACCACTGGCCCTGAAAACAAACAGTGCCAGATGTTATGATGCATTTATGATGCATTTATTCCTAGCAATCAGAGCATCATCCAACTATGGCGTCCCACCCTGCGACCACCGACTCCCTGATTAATGTTTTGGCCCACAGCCAGGGCTCATCTCCAATGTGTATTGCCCGTCGCGCTGCTGTCCTGTTCCCCGCAGTCTCCTGTGGTTCTTTTTCTTTGCTTTTGTACAAATCAACCATAGCAGACATCAATTCCAGGAACAGGACTGTCGATGTCCTGTGTATGTTTGTTCAGCTGTGAGGCGAAACGCTCACCTCCTGCACCGTCCGGAGACTCTGCATGAACTCCTCAGACGGGAGACGCCTCCTCACCCTGCCCCTGGCGGGATCCCTGCCCGCGCCCGGGAAACGCACTCAGGATCGATTTTCGCCGGAGAAGGAGAGTGCCCGGTGCCCGCCGTCGTGTGGACAGAGCGGCGAACGCTCCTGCCCGCCGCCGTAATGAAATCTTGCCGCGCTTTTGTGTGTCGTGAGCGAGACGGGCTGATGTTTTTCGGACGGAACATCCCCAGGGGAGTGGGCCTGGACGGCGTGGCATCGCGCACGGCTCCATCGGGCCGGAGACCGCCGGCCGTGCCGCTGAAATTGCACTGGACAGGTAGTCCACCTCCAGTGCCACGCGTTCAGCATCTCCACACCACTGAGCACAGCGGGCAGCGCGTGACCTTGGAGGGCTCTGCAGCGAAGTGGACATGGCAGGGGCGGCAAACGACAGGCAGGCTCACGGGGGGAGCATGACAACATCACACCATATTTCTAGGTTCAGTGCTTCCTGTATCACTTCCACAGCTTCATTTAGACATTAGCCTTCAATTAACTGCCTCGCTTTTATTTTTTTTTTTATTAAGTTTTATTTTATTATTAAGTTGTTAGAGCGAGCGGGAGCTCTGTAAGAGGGATATCTCAGCATCTCCAGGAATGCACCGTGCATTTATTCCCTCGGGGTGTTAATAAAAAATCATCCATAAATTTTAAAAAATAATAAAAAATACAGACACACTGCTGTAGGACCCACCTAAGCTGACTTCAGCCAGCTTCTTAAAGAAAACACGACATAATGCACCATTTTGGGCCTATTTAGTAAAGATCTGGTGCAGTTTATCGGAAAAACAACCGATGAAAAGAAGTTCTCAGAATATATGGATTTTTTTCTGTACTTTAACCTTCCTTTAATATTTTCATTTGCTTCATTTTGCTTCTACATTGAAAGGAAAAATGTGGTGAACTGGATCAGAGTTTTCATGTAGAACAATTTGAAAAAAAATGCCAGAAATCACTTTTTTGTCTTCCCTTTGTATTCAGTGGCTCCAGTACAGGAGCAGGAAGCAGCATACTGGAGTGGTTCTCCTTGAATATGGATAGAAACACTCCATATGTAGAATAGTGCAGAGACATTAATGTTGCATAACGCCTGTTACATAATGTGAATCTTGATCTTGGAAAAATGTATATACTGCTTGTAAAAGATTCAAGGCCATCTAGGAACTGTACTTTTATGCTCAAGTAGATGTATAACTCTTCTTTTTGTCTCTTTAGAGTATAGTTTGGTGAAGTTGAGCACTGCACTCAAAATGTAATGTGTAGTTATGTGTCCTTAAATGCAACCTATGGGATGCACACGTGCACCAACATATAAAGTCTATTGAATGCATTGATGAAGCCATTTTTTTCATGCAATTAAAGTCTTTGCCTGTGAATGAAAACCTTGGATTTGGCTGCTGGAGATTATAAATGCACCTTGTCCACAGCCTGAATCTCACAGGAATCAAATCTAAAGTCATTAACCAATAAGCAAATTTCACAGCTTGTAGTGCTTCAGCTCATCACTGTAATGTGTGAAATTTTAATCAGAGATGTTGTGAAGGAGAGAGCGTTCACTGACGGCTGTTATTAATGTCTTCTGTCATGGAGATTACGGCGGCAGATCTGAAAAAAGCGGCGGCGTCATTAGGTGCACAGTAAAATCTATTACCAAAATGACACACTGCTAAATACATGCATTAGTGCCATTACATTACGCACATTTCTTATATGGTATGTGATCAGATATAATCTTCATTAGTATGGACAAATGATGTGAAAATATGCTAATAAAGAAATGAGGAACACACTTAAAAGGCCTCGAATGTGATATTTTGAGGATTGTATAATGTATCTCGTGTGTAATCGTAAGTATTTTACCGTGTTTTAGTGGATTGATTTTTTTGTTCCGTATTTATTGTGTATTTAATTGTGATGTGATTCTACATTCACAGTTATGTTATGCTGTTTGCTTGTCTCATAAGCACTTTTAAGATAAGTGTAGCATCATCGTCTATGTCTAGATTTGGGAATATTTGGTCATCGCTCTTAGTCTGGGTTCTTGAAGTCACTCCACAGGTTGTCAGTTGGAATGCGGTCAGCGTTCGGACTGGACCCCCCCAGGACGTTTGCCTTGATCTCCCCCTGCTAGACCGATTCTTTGCCGGTGTGCTTTGGCTCGTAGTGTTGAGAGGGAACCTTCCTGCCAGGCCTCCTTCCCGGGCCTGTCTGTGTTTGACACTATCCAGCTTCCCACCGGCTGCTGTAGAGACAGCCCTCCTTAGAATCACCGTGCTCCTACAGCACTTTGTAGTCGGGCTGTCGACGCTCCACCTGCCAGACGCACCATTTTACACTCAGGTTGACATGTTCCATTCTCGATGTCATCAGCCCGTAGACCCTTTTCTCACAAGGCTCTAAAGCAGTGTCTCGGACGCCTTAAATGAGCTTCAACTTGGATTTTTTTTTTACCACAACTTTTCTTCCTGGAATCTCATCCTGCTGTGTAGATTTCTGCTGAGCTGGTCAAATCGCTATATGATATGATTTCACAGTTTTGTGGGAAACATACCTGCAGCTCCAAGTTCTTATTGAAATGTTAACCTCTGAAACCATCCAGTTTGGTGTGACAACAAGGTCTAGTCTGTTGTTGGTGGCCCCATATGTGTACCACTAAATAAATATGCTTCTGAACAGGATTCCATGGGGCATTTTGTTCTTTTTTTATAGACATTTCTTAGTGAGAGCCTTTTCATATCTCTATTACAAATTTTCTAACCAAGGACACTGATTTTACCATTTTTGTTTCCAGAATGTGAGTTTTTTTGGGCTTTTATATAACTGTTGCTGGTTGCCATGTGTAAATACACTATACAGACAAACTACAGGAAACCTAGAGGAACTTTCATGACCTCCAGTTCTAAATCTATAAGCATCACCATGGAGGCTGGTGCTTCCTTGCAGCTATAACAGCTGCCACTCTTCTGGGATGGATTCAGAGTGTGTCTCTGCAAGCTTTGCCCATTCATCCAGAAGAACATTTGTGAGGTCAGGCACTAATGTCGGACATGAAGGCCTTGCTCACAATTTCCATTCTAGTTCATCCTAAAGATGTTTGATGGGGTTGACGTCAGGGTTCTGTGTGTACCAGTCAATTTCTTCCACACCAAACTCACCCAACCATGTCTTTATGGACCTTGCTTTGTGCACTGGGGCACAGTCATGATGGAACAGGAAAGGGCTGCCTTCCCCAAACTGGTACCACAAAGCTTTAAAGGTGGCACAACAGAAAAGCGTGATTCGTCACTCCCCAGAACACGTTTCCACTGCTCCAGAGTCCAGTGGCGGCGTGCTTTACACTACTGCATCTGACACTTGCCATCGCATTTGGTAATGCGACGTTTGCATACAGCTGCCCGGTCATGGAATCCCATTCCAGGAATCTCCTGGCACACAGATTCTGCACTGGGGTTATTGACAGAGGAAGTTTGGAACTTTGCAGTTATTGAGTCAACAGCGCGTTGGCGACTTTTATGAACTATGCACCTCAGCACTCGGCGGCCCGCTCTGTTAATTTACATGGTCTTCCACTTCATAGCCGAGTTCCTGTTGTTCCTAAATGCTTCCTAAATACCACTTATAATTGACCAAGGAAAATCTAGCAGGGAAGAAATTTCACAAACTAACTTATTGCGAGGGAAGCATCCTATGACAGGGCCATGCTTAAATTCACTGAGCTCTTTCGAACGACCTGGAGGTGCCTGATTTTATACACCCATGGCAATGGGTCTGAATGCAATGCCTGAACTTAATGTTTAAAAGGCATGTCCCAATGCTTCTGTCCATAAAGAATATATTGAAAAGTGACGATGCATTTCAATGTTAGATTGTAAAAGCATTGACAGTTATGTAATTTAAGTTGTTTATACATTTGCATTCATTGTAGCTTTTAGATATGCTGCTGTCAGCCACTATTAAGTTAATAACTGTATGCATGTTTTTCAGAGGCGACATGGTGCACATGTTTGCACTGTTGCCTCCCACCTCTAGAACCTAGGTTTGATTCTTTGTTCCAACTCCACACCTGTGGAGTTTGCCCTGCAATGGGTTGGTGCCCCATCCTGGGTAATTCCCTGCCTTGTACCCATAACCTCTGTTATTTGCTCCTGCTACCCTACATGGAGAATGTCTGTATGGAAAACAGATGGATGTTTTTTTCTATGAAAACATTTTAATATGAAAGTTACCCGTTCTTATTTAAAAAGCCCTGCTTGTACAGTATATGTTAACACGAATTTATTTATACAATGGGTACGGAAAGTATTCAGACCCCCTTCAAGTTTTCACTCTGTTATATTGAAGCCATTTGCTAAAATCATTTAAAATTATTTTTTTCCCTCATTAATGTACACACAGCACCCCATGTTGACAGACAAAAAAAATGAATTTTTGAAATTGTTGTAGATGTATTAAACAAGAAAAACTGAAATATCACATGGTCCTAAGTATTCAGTCCCTTTGCTCAGTATTTAGTAGAAGCACCCTTTCGAGCTAATACAGCCATGAGTCTTCTTGGGAATGATGCAACAAGTTTTTCACACCTGGATTTGGGGATCCTCTGCCATTCCTCCTTGCAGATCCGCTCCAGATCTGTCAGGTTGGATGGTAAATGTTGGTGGACAGCCATTTTAGGTCCCTCCAGAGACGCTCAATTGGGTTTAAGTCAGGGCTCTGGCTGGGCCAGTCAAGAACAGTCACAGAGTTGTTGTGAAGCCACTCCTTCGTTATTTTAACTGTGTGCTTAGGGTCATTATCTTGTTGGAAGGTAAACCTTCGGCCCAGTCTGAGGTCCTTAGCGCTCTGGAGAAGGTTTTTGTCCAAGATATCCCTGTACTTGGCCGCATTCATCTTTCCCTTGATTGCAACCAGTCGTCCTGTCCCTGCAGCTGAAAAACACC
>JABFDZ020000039.1:11602708-11621152 GCA_019775955.2 Pollimyrus isidori
CTGTACTAAAATGGCCCCCACAGTCACCAGATCTCAACCCAATAGAGTATCTTTGGGATGTGGTGGAACGGGAGCTTCGTGCCCGGGATGTGCATCCCACAAATCTCCATCAACTGCAAGATGCTGTCCTATCAATATGGCCCAACATTTCTAAAGAATGATTTCAGCACCTTGTTGAATCAATGCCACTCAGAATTAAGGCAGTTCTGAGGGCGAAAGGGGGGTCAAACACCGTATTAGTATGGTGTTCCTAATAATCCTTCAGGTGAGTGTATAACAGTATATAACAAATACTAAGGGCACACCTGCTGTTATATCAGTATATATCAGAGTACACAGTAAGTACTCACACAGGGCTGGAAATTAAGCTGGCCTACTTGCATGAGGCGAGTAATTTAGATGAAGGGCGAGAAGGAAAAACTGAACACTAGCCTACTGGCAAGTAAAAAAATTGCATGTCGGACACTTTTTATATTGAAGGCCAGTTAGCTGGTAGCAAAAATTCTTGCGTTCCACCCCTGCTCATGCATACTGTAATAAAGGTATATAACTTATACCAGATATGTTCAAACACAAAATAGCATTTTTGTGGAAAAAGCTTTAAACTTTACTCGTCCTCAGCATGAAATGAAATGGTTAAAATCTGAAGGCATGTAGAATTGCAGTTCACACGTCAGAGGTTTGTCCTTGACGCTTTGGGTGCACAGAAAAATTCTGGTTTTTGCCTTAAAGCATCTGCTGGTACAAATAATGTGAGATCAGTGAGACCAGACCGGGAACACATTTGTGTGCGTTGAGCTGCATTAATGGGATAATATACTTCACATTAATACCTCTCTGCAGTATTGCTGTTGGTTTCCGTTGCCCTCGATTCCCAGGAGAGCCCTTGTAGGTGCACAGTGGAGGACATCATGAAGATAAACAGATACGTTTGTTTAACTGCAGTCACATCTTCTGCATGGAGCTCGTGTGTTCAGCGTGGCCTTGCTGGATAGTAGGCCGTCAGACTGAAACCTTACAAGCAGGCAGAAGCAGAATAATCTTAAGAAATGCAAAATTATTCACAGACTAATCAGAACGACTGTGCTAGTGCTACGGTTTAATGAACGGACTTATGTAATTTCATTAACCTAATTATTTGTCCTGGTGACACAACAAGGTCTTTTCTGGAAGGCCCATGCCCAGTCTGTCATGAAAATACAAGATATATGTTCTGCTCCAGGTTGGAAGAATGTCTGTCAGTCTGTCCTGGGCCAATCACGGGCCTCCTCGCTGGTCTGGGAACCCTAAGTGACATCATTCCAGCCTGTAGTGGATGTCCTCAGAGTGGCTGGCAGGGGGACAGGTTTACAGAAAGCCTTCTGCACGAAACTGTTCACAGAGAACCGTTCTGAATGAGTGGAAGTTCAGCAGTTGTGCTGGACTAGATTCACCAATGGGAGCAGAAATTATAATGCTGCGGTCGCATAACTTAACATTTGAGCTTGACAGCTAATATATTAAATAAATTCTTTCATCTGCCTGTCATCCAAAACTGGACATCCTGTGGGGTGACTTGATCCCAGAGGGTAGAAGGGAAGGGATATCCTGGAAGGTGGTTCAGTTTATCACAGGACACACACACGCACATACAGAGGTAGGTAGGTAATTGAACACAGCACTTCACTGGAGGATGGAAACCGGAGTACCACATGGGGAGAACATGAAAATCTCCAGACAATCACAGGCGTGGGTGGGAATCAAGACTCCCCACCTCGGAGTATGAATCTATAGAGCTACACACTGAGCCACCCACTGTAAAATAAATGTTGTAAAAAGAAAAAAAAAAGACTATATATGTATAGTTACAATGACAAGTTGTTGCTTTGGGGCAAAACCTGGAGGATATGAATCCAATTACTTTCCTCTTCCAACAATATATGTACTCTTAATACTTTTTCCAGTTTGTCTTAGGTTAATTACCAAAGGCCTTTTATTTTTAACTTAACTGCTTTTCTCTGTGGTTTAAGATACATTTTTTGAATGTGCATCTCCTGTTATGAACTGCGGACCGGGGAAGTACGAGCAGAGCATCGAGGAATGGAGGAATGAGGGATTTATTAGGGATCAACACGACGAATAACAGTAGAAACATAAGACGTCACAACGTTAAGGACCAGACTGGAGAAATATACTTTAACACATACTTAAATACACAGGACTAATCAAAATAAGTAGAAACAGCTGGTAACACAGGGATTCCACACGAGGTAGATGAGGCGGCGTGGCACATGGGAGGATCAGCACCTGCAGGGAATGACATCTCCACTCAATGATGGAGAGCTAACAAATTGAGAGTGATAACTAGAAATCTGTAAAAAAGTCTGACCATGACTCAGGGTGCTCTCCAAGACCAAAAGAGCTCCTCTGAAACAGTAAAAACTGATTTGTCCGCTGATGAACTCGCCCTCAGTACACACAGTTTTACCACTGATGGGCTATTTCATTCATTGCCTTTCATTTGTTATGCCTGATTTGCATAGTTATAGCAAATTTACACGTTCATTTATACAGTTGAATCTCCTGCCCTCTCACCTCATCGGCTGCTTTAATGCAGGTTTCCAGCAAAATGGAAAGTTGCGCTATGCAATTATTGGAGGTGCAGCATAACGTTGCCATAGCAACAGAATCCCAGCTGCAAATATAGAATTGTGCTCTTCCATTGTCTTATTTATGGCAACAGTCGTCTCCCTTCCCAAGGTGTAGGCATCATCAGAGTCACAGCGATAGTCTTTTTTATTCATATAGGATTACTGCACAGGTTGGTGTCCTTAGTTTGGCAGTAGACAGCAATCATCAAACAGGGTGGTGTCTTTCAGATGGATGTGAGATCTATCAGCGTGTAGATCTACATAGTTCATCTCAGTCGTTGCTGCTCTATTAACCACACATGTGCGGGGTGGAGAGGCCTCGTGCTTGAGCATGGCTGGGGGGGGGGGGGGGGCGCGCCCCGGGCGGCCGGGGGGGGGGGGGGGGGGGGGGGGGGGTGGCGAGGACTCGGGCTTTAGCATGAATTAAACCCCCCCCCCCCCCCCCCCTTTAATAACCGATCCCCTTTTTATTATCAATATTCCTATTGTTTTTATTATTATTGTTTAGTCAGGAGCCTGTATCATAAAGCATGACTTCAGCCAGATAACTTGACAGATTTCAAGCAGTCTGGGGTAAATGTAAGTGAACAAAGTCCATTTAAACTGGGGTCCCATAAAACCCACAAGTTATCCAGAAGTAAGGAATCTGGCTTCGTGAAACAGGTCTTGTGTAGTAAGGAGTACATGGTTGGGCACTGAGTAATTTGCTGGTTCAGAGTTTAAGATCCCATCTTTTCTCCTTATGTGGTTCAACCCTTCATGCATTTCCTTCAGATACTCCATGCAGTTACCTGGATTAGCGTTTCTAAATTGCCCATAGTTTGTGAGATGGACTGGCGTCTTGTCCACAGTGTCCCTGCACCCCAGTGCTGCCCAGTTCCCAGTGACCCCATCTTGGACGAGCAGGTGGAAGTCAGTTTGTTGTCCAGCTAATGCCTTTAACTGACTTGACTGAGAGTTTATGCTTTTGTGTGGCTGGATAGTTCCCCAAAACACCTAAGGCTAAAAGCTGTTCCTGTTCCTGTTACATAATCTCACACTAAGGTAAAGCATGAACAAGGACAGGAAGTTAATAGAGAAGCTGCGGCCTCCAGAACCTAAGGGCTACTGGGCCGATGAGAACATCAGTAAGTGGCTAAAAACTGCAAGTTGCTTTGGCCAAAATCTTCCACGCAACTAAAGCCAAGTATCTGATGCAAGAAGGAACTATGCTTATGAAACTCGCATCTATTAAATATGAACGCCTCTGACAGCAGAGGAATACTTTTTTTCTTCATGGTTGCAGTTCTGGGCTCTTATCATTTTCATCTGCAATTATTTTCTAAATGCTGAAAAAAGTAGGCAAAAGGCTTATTATTCCAGAAATGTCTGCCACACAAACTTTTATGCATGAAAATGTGTGTGTGTGTGTGTGTGTCTCACAGTCACTGTCTGGTGAGGGAGATTCAAGAAACATGCGGATTAACTGCACGGATGTGTTCTGCCTCGGTGTTCAGTGTGGGAGTCCCGGTAAGCAGTGCGTGAGTATGTGGTGGGTGCCAAAACGAGTCAGTACGTGGCGGGTGCCAAAACGGGAACTATTCTCGCTTTCCCTGAATGCTTTGCGGTGTCCTGTCACTCTGCTCCCGTCTGACTCCAAAAAGGAGCCTCATGAAGTGAATTGCGGCTCTGCTGCTGCTCGCCTGTCTGGACCCTTCGAATAGACAGATATACAAAGTTTATTAAGATCTTTCACAGACTTAAAAGCAGCCGAAGAGAGACCTGCAGCGTATAGTTAGAGTACGGAATAGTCTTCCTGATAACGTAGTGCAAGCTGAATCCTTCGATTCCTTTAAATCAGAGCTAGATAAGATTTTAACAACTCTGAGCTACTAGTTAGGTTCTCCCCAAGCGAGCCTGATGGGCCGAATGGCCTCCTCTCCTTTGTATAGTTCTTATATTCTTATGTTTCAGGATAACAAATTGTTTGATCAAGGCGTCTATTGTTTTGCAGACGGTAATCGGAGGGCCTACTGCCTGTCTCTGAGACCATGATGGCAAAAAAATGGCCTGAAATATCATAAAATGACATTAAAATCCTCTTCACGTTGAGGGCTCTCATTTCGGCCTGTTGTCACCTTCCAACCTAAACATTTCACAAATATATGTGCACATATAACACGGTAACTTGAGTTACATCAATCAATCAATCAATCAATGAATCAATCAATTTATTTATCGGACAAGTTCATTTTCAAATGATCCTGAATAAAAAAATTTTAAAGACAAAAACATTTTACGGATAAAAAACGGGACAGTGTTCTTTTTATAATGAAGCCTTGCAAACAGGCAAGACAGAACCCACAAATTGAAAAGGGAAGTCTATAAATACATGTAAGAAGGCAGAGCGGAGCGGGCTGGGGTATAGTACTGTATGCGCAGTAGTCCTGCTCTTTCTCATAGCTAATGAAGGGACTAGAAGGGCAGTCCGCTTGCTGGGTCAGAGTTCCTCTTTATTTCCGTGGTGAGAGGCAGCTCTGCATGGCAGATCTGCGTGAGATGTGCACCCCATCCCCTCACCGGTTGGCCAGGAGCCACCGGCCGCTATCTATAGCTGCTATGCTGTATATTGGGAACTTGCATATGGGTGTGGAAGAAATACATTACATTGCTGTAGGTATTTAATAGGTATATATACTCAGGATTAAATCTATTTATGCAGAGTATGCATCAGGGCTATTCAACTCAGGCCATTGATTCCAAATCCAGGCCTTGTTTACAGTTTTGCCTGGCAGTTGGTTTAATAATGACTGATTCTGATTGGTCAGAGGCTTCACACTTAGCTCACAGGTGAAGGAAGGCCGGAAAACCAGCAGGGTTTGTCCCTTGAGGACTGAGAGTTGAATAACCCTGGTGTGCATCATATAATATGTTCCCTGAATGTTCCGTTGGTTTTAATAGTTGCATTATTAGCATCGTGCTTTTTTTGCTACACAGATCCTGCTCCCATACTGCTTGCTCTCGTACGCGGGTATTTGTCTCAAGCTCGGTCCTCCTGGCAGCCACCTGTTTGTAATGTGCTCTCTTGTGTGTCGCTTTGGACAAAAGTTTCTGATTAAAGAATTGTGGCACAAACCACAGATAAGACTGAGACTTGCCTCCTCTACGATTTTATTGGTTACCTCTCTGAACCAATCATTTTGCGTACTGCACTGGGAACATTTTTGTGTAAGTAAAACTTCCACGAACTTGACGCATACCGTACCATTTTTGACTGTACTGTATACTGTAGATATGTGCATCATTCTTGTTTTTTATTTTATTTACATTTAATCATTTATATTTATCTTTAATAATTATTGAGGTCTGCTTGAGAGAAACATGGCATTATTTCATTCTGGGGTTCCTCGCTATTCAATATACTACTCTTTTCATGAAGCCATAACCACAGCAGATAACGAATATTAAAATTAGCCTTTAAAGGAAGTCTTGACGATGTATTGCTATGATTTGTTGCTGCTTTGGGAACGATGCAAAGCCCTGCAATTCTGCTGGCTTTCTCAACACTGCCAGACAACAAACAAGGTCCATCAATCACGTTTTTTGAAAAGAAACCAATTTGGGCAGCGTGTATGATTACAAGGGCGGTGGAAGAAATATTTATTGGTTACTGTCGGAACCGCTCAAGCCAAGATGGGGAACAGAAGCTTGGGGACACTGGGAAGGGACGCAATAAATGGTTATATTGGGGGTTTTCCTTTTAAGGGGTTTTAAAAGAGGGGAATGCATGGGATGAACGGAACAGAGGGTGTGAAAGACGAGAAATGAAAGAGGATGACAGAAACGAGTGCCTCTGCGGAATGTCAGGGTTTGGTTATCATCCCTCAGGCGCGTCGAAGTAAACAGTAACTCACAGTCCCATTTTAATTAATTTCAGAAGACAAAGGGTGGGTGGAGTGTGAGTATTGAATGAGTAATGGGTGGAGAGATACCCAGAATCCAATGTTATATGGAGATCGCTAACTCATATACCAGCTTCAAGGCGTTCTGACAGATTCCTGACATATCAGTCCAGCAGTTCCCAGTCTGCAAAACACTGTCCGTCCATCCATCCATCAACCCATCCATCTTCTGACCGTCTGTGTGCCCTGTGATGGGCTGACATCATATTTGTGCCCTGAGTTTCCTGGGATCGGTTCCAGGCTCCCTGCGATACAAACATAATATATATATTAAAAAAAAACTATTGGAACTGCAGCTGTCTGGACACCCGGACAGTGTTACACGATAAAAGTGGAAATGGAATGGCACCGTGGGTAAAAATAGATCCTGTTTGGTGACAGAGTGACACACAGGCCTGTACCTGCCTCGCATTGCAGCAGAACTGACTGGGACGCCTTTCACTCTTCCTGTGACTGGCTACTTTGTATAGTAACTGTCGGAAATGCTTTCTCTGCACACGGAACATGTCTCTCTCACAGAGCCTTAACGCTTCTGCACCTGCTGATTTTGCTGCCTGTAGCTCAGCCTGGCCTCCCATCAGATCCCTCCGCCACGCTGGTGGCTGCACTCAACCAATTCCCGCTATTAAAATATGAAAATTTCCTCTTGTTTGCGATGCTGCGGCTTTCAAGACGAGAGACCAATTAGGTTGCCGTTTGTTTAAACGGCTCTCCTGACAGAATGGGGCTGACGTGGGTTTGTTGGTTTAGAGGGAGGATACCCCGTAGTCCGTTTTGCCTCCTTCATATGTATGCAGCGTCTGTGCAGAGCCTCAGATGGCAGCTTAAAGAGTCTGGAGGCCTTGCTGTCGGTGTCTGTTATTCAGCCGCCATCGCGACCCAGCTTTTCACTTTGGGCCACACCAGCTGAATGGCTCAAAACACTGGATCTTCAACTCTGATTAACATCATTTGCCTCTGTCTCTCTTGATCTCTGTCTCTGCTCTTCTCTCTCTCTCTGTCACACTCTTTCTCTCTCACACACATACACACACAGGTTTGTAATTATATCTTTGTGGGGACTCTCCATTCATTTTATATGGAGAAAACCCTAATCCCAACATGACTACCTTAACCTGTACCCACACCTAACCTTAACCATAAGTACCCAAACAAAACACGAGACTTTTGGCATTCTTAGTTTTTTTGATTGCATTCACATATCTTTGCAGGGACCTGAAAAATGATTCCCACAATATAAAAAAAGCAGGTTTTTATTTCGTTGTGGTGGATATTTGGTGCCCACAATGTAATATAAACCTAATCCACAAACACACACACACACACTTCTTTTCTGTTTATACGCATCAAGCTTTGGAGCATCTTCATACCAAATGCCCCAGTGATTTTAGGGCTGCTTTCTTATAAAGGGAAAAAAACAAAACGGGGCCTCGTCTTTACAGGAGCAGCAGCCAGAGCACAAGGTGAAGGGGCGCGGGGTGAAGAGGTGCAGGGTGAAGGGGCGAAGGGTAAGGAGGTGCAGGGTAAAGGGTGAAGAGGCGCGGGGTAAAGTGTGAAGAGGCGCAGGGTGAAGGGGCGCGGGGTGAAGAGGCGCAGGGTGAAGAGGCGAGGGGTGCAGTGGGCTTGGCCTGAGGCTATAGGAGTAGCACGTAACTAATAGCAAAGCAGCTTTTTGTTAATTAGTGGTGGTGGAAATTGAGTCTAATTATATTTCACTCAAGCTGAAAGCAGAGCAGATGCAAGTGCAGCCATCTGTTTATATGTTTGCTGGAGCAACTGACTGGCTGAACATAGAAAAGCGTGGCACGTGATTCTAGTTATGGATTCATACAACCCAAGACAAGTTGGGACGTGTTAAACATAAATTACAACAGAATGTGATAATCTACAAATCATATAAACAAATATTTAATTGCAAATAGTACAAAGACAACACATCAAATGTTGAAACTGGGAGCTTATATTGTTTAATGACACATATATGCAGGATCTGAATTTGATGCCATCGAGGCGTTTCAGACAAGCCGGGACAGTTTACCACTGTGTTGCATCACCTCTTCTTTTAACAACACTCTGTAAACGTGAAATGAGACAACTGGTTGCTCAGGGTCTCCTTTGTCGGATTTTTCGTTACACGATGAGTGAAATGTTTTCATTGGGTGACAGGTCTGGATTGCAGGCAAGCCAGTCTAGTACACAGACTCTTCTACTACAGAGCCCCGCTGTTGTATACATGCAGAATGTGGTTTGGCATTGTCTTGCTGCAAGATACAAGGCCTTCTCTGAAAAAGATGTAGTATGGATGGTAGCATAAGTTGCGTCAAAACCTGTACATATCATTCAGCATTAGTGGTGCCTTCCCAAATGCACAAGCTACCCAAGCCATGGGCACTAATGCACCCCCATACCATCACGCATGCTGGCTTTTTAACTGTGTGCTGATAACAAGCCCGGTGATCTTTTTCCTCTAGCACCAGAGAACCCGTAAATCATTGCATTCTGTTTTGATTTACATTTCATACAGCATCCCAGCTATTTTGGAATTGGGTTTGTACTTTACAAGATACTTCCGGGGGCTGGCAGTAGGTTTCTGCACGGTACCTCCCTAAGAAGAGTCTCTGATTATTCTTTGCATCATATTCTACTGCTGGATTAGGTCAGTTTCGGTCTGGTTTAATAATAGCACTGTGGCTTCTCTGGTATGGACTATGTCTTTAAGCGAATACCTACCCCAACCTGGAGCAACACTCAGTCATCGTTTGTTATAAAGCATTTGGGTGGTTCTGGTGATAAAAAAAAAAAAATACGAATCAGCAGTTCCCTGATTTGCTGACAGAGTCATTTAATTATATCAGACTCTTTATAAATTACCCACCTGCTGCAATGTACATATTACGAATTATTTTATGAGTAAAGTGCCCCTGTGGGAATTTAACGCAATCTTCTCAACAATAATTATTTTCCATAGACTGAGCGATCCTCGAACATCAACATATTAACAGACCCTGCATAGTTGCAACATTGTTGAATATACAGATGCTCCTCTACTTACAAACTTCCAACTAACGAACTTTCAGACATATGGACGAAGAGGACGGAATGTCCAAATTGTGTTAATTGGGCTCCCATTTCCACAACATCAATTTTTTAAAATCTGTGCACCAATTCTGCTTAGTACGAGTTTTGGCCGCTACTCCCGTGCAGTAGCGTAGCGTGCGTACTCTGAGCATCCTAGTTCTTTGTACTTGGTATACCCTTAAAATGATGTTGAATAACGACTTTCGGACACTTCAAGTTACTGTACGAACAGCCGTTCGGAACGTATCTCATTCGTAAGTAGAGAAGCGTCTGTACTCAGTATTCCTGAGCCACATAATAATATAGCTAACATATATTTGACTTTTATATACCCTGATCGGGCAAATCTATTGCTCAGTGAGTAGAGCATTATGCATGCTTGTGTTTGTATCTGTCATGTACATATTAACTCTCAATGTGATTAAAAACTTGTTAGTCTGACATTGTAGGGACTATATTTTTGGTCCCGACAAGGGGAAACTCAATTTAATAAAAATCTGTAATTGCAATCGAAAATCTACAATAGCTGAAAGTCGTATTTTGGTTGGTTACTTATGGTTAAGGTCGCCATTGCTGGGATGACGGTCTTTCCCAATGTAATGATTAGAGAGTCCCCACAAAGACATGAATACCTACAGTACGTTTGTGTGTATGTGTGTGAAGTTTGCACGGTCTCCTCAGGTTTCTGAGGTCTCCTCCAGATTCTCCTCTGTCCAAAAACATGCAGCTAGATGAAATGGTGCCTGAAAATTACCCAGAGTGCGCGAATGTGTGTCCACAGAAGATCTTGCTTCCCATTCAGGATGGTGCCTTGCCTTGTTCCCCCGTGATGCCTGACATAGACTCACTCACTTAACAGTTATGGGATTACATTTTAAAATTTTATTATGTAGTGCATAATATTATACTACATTACACTCAACAATCCAGGACTAAACGCTCTAATTCCCTTTGGCTAAAGTGAAGCTTATGACTAATTTCATCCAAATGGATAAAAGAGCGTGACGTTACAGCCCATAATTCCGCATCAGTGAACAGAATGGTAACTAAGCTGGCACGGTTGGGGGCGGCAACGGACTCGAAGGCCACTCCTTGGTGCATCGGAGTTACGAAGGGCTCATCCCCATCCGATCCCCGGCCTGCATCTGTTCAATGTGTCTGTTTAATGGAAGCTCTTCTGTAGGAGTGCAATGAAACGCAAGACCACCCTTGGGGAGGATGGGGAGGCTGAGAGTGAAGCGTTTAAGCTGATAAGACCTTATGAGACCTTGGCTTTGACATCCTGATGTGTCCGTCTACATCTGAGTTATGCGCTTCAACATCAGACAGGTGGAGAGTGATCGGCGAGATGGGCTGGTGTGCCGCAGCATCTCCTGGGCAAAGGAATGGGCAATTCTGTATTTGTAGCCCAAAAACAGATCCTTCCAGTGTATACAGAGCTCACGAGGGAAATGGGGAGATGGGTGGGAGGCAGTACTAGGATGAAATCTATGTGGCGCCGTGGACAGGGTTCACTGATGGGAGACAGAAACAGATTAGAATTTACGTTTCTTTATTCAGGGTCCAAAACAAATGAAGCATTAGCATTTAGCTAGCTGTACTTCACACACACGCATACACGCGCACACACACTACTGTGTCGGTATGTGAATAATAAACCATGAATGTATTAAAAATTAATTAGCATCAAGCTAATTAAGTCTGGTAGCTAGTGCATTGCTTTGAGGGCAAGCAGCAGCCAGTTCGATGTATAGAAGAAGAACGGTCCGACAAGACTGGAATGTTCTGCAACAGCCTTCCAGGATATCAGTAGTGTGGAAAGCGGCGTTAAATCGGGGTGCCTGTCTCCCGTTCACCTGATTCTGCAGACATTAAGCGCAGGCGAGCGCGTTTATGCATTTGAATAGAGGTGACATTCAGTGGGTGGCAGGATGAAAAGTGCCCCGTTGTTCACTTTTTATTGCACTGCTTTTCTCTTCCATCTGCTCTGTTAAATTAGTTCCACAAACAACGCTCTTTTTTTTTCATTCCTGCCCGTCTCAGCCAGGAAACTGCACCACCTCCGGTATATAGCGATTAATGCGTTAACCATTGATTTTCACTTAAGGAACATGGAGGGGAATTTTATTAAAGCACACAGCACACAGATGGCTTAATATAAGTCGTGTATTTGCATTTACACCGAAACTATGCTCAATAGCTGCACCAAAATTTCTGAGCTGTTAATAAATCAACTGGAAAGTAAGAATATAGTTACCAGTGTGACTGCACAAAGGGTACTAACAGCTGCTCCAGTCTGAAACCTGCTCCCTAAAAGACAAGGCCAGTCCTGGCGTTTCGTGCCTCCTACTGATCTATTACAGGCTAACCCTGACTCGGTCATAGGACATGTGCTTTTGATATTTTGCCAGCAATCCTGGCTATTCATTTGACACTGGAGATCCATACTATGGGCATATGATCGGAAAGGCATGTGCATGGGATGCGGCAAATTGTTCTTAGATACAAGTGTAAAGAAATCACAAACTAAAGTTCCTATGTGAGAATTCCTTTGACTGGATTTTTTCCCTAAAATACTTAGGACACAGTTGTAATTGGTCTGAGAAAAACAGCTCTGACTCTATCTTTCTGCACATGTAAGATCAAACTGAATCCCGGATGTGTCTCCGTGGCAACATTCTTCCTTTAATGTGATGAAGGCCCACAAGGAGGAGGTGTAACCAAAGTTAAGAAATGCTCGGGTTTCAACGCAGGTATGAAGGTGAGGGTTAGACGCGCCGCGGTCGGTGTGCGGTGAGCAGGTCAACGTGAGACAGGGATGGTGAGGGTGGAACGGGCACTTCTGGGGTTCAGCGAGCCAGGGAGAGGAGCAAGCAGAGGGTAGTCATTTTGGCCTGGGGAAGAGGGGAGGTGATGAAACTGGAATGTGTGGTCTGGTATGTCCAGGCTAGGAGAGAATTCAGAAGAATTTTAGATCATTAGTAAAACATGCTTCAAATGAATGACCGGGCACATCAGGTGACTTTGGAGCACCCTGGAACCTTCATAACCTCCCTCCATCACATAGTGAACTTTACACGTCTCAGAGAGCGGAAACCGGGCGCCCCCATTCTCTCACTCTTAGCTGAGAGACCAAATAAGTACCTCATGTGCTGTAGTCTGTAGGCTTCGACGTTCAGTCCTTCATCGTTCCTTCTGCACTCCGCAGCAAAGTCTTTCAATCCGCTCCTCGGGGACCCACAGAGAGTGCTACCAGGGGCTGGGAAGGGAGCGAAAATGTGGACTGTCTGGCAGGCAGCTCGGAGGGAGCGAAAACATGGACTAACTGTGAGTCCCTGAAGACCGGATTAGGAAACACTGCTCTGTGGAGTTGAGGTGGAAAGCAAGACTGGTGTGTGGGCTTTATGGCAGGTGAGGATCCTTTGTCATCAGGCTATGTACTCTGACGACAGTGCGTTCTGGTGACAAAAGTGCAGACCCTGTAGGTTTTATTGACTGATGTTAGAAGAAACAGCCTGATAAAAGTGAATTATGCCACATAAGTTGAAGTAGTATGCTGTATCTGGTGTTTATATGATAAAACAGCTTCCATAGAGCTGAACGGACAGATACTTTGAAGGGACCAGTAGTCCCATTAACCCACCCAGCACTTGGCAGTTATATTGAGTCAGTGGATGTTCGGCTAAATAATGAGCCCCACTGGCTGGCTCTATGTGAAGTCAGCCCTTGGAGGATGGGAAAGGCCCTTGTGATTTGCATTGTTGGGTGTTTTTATTTTTATTTGCCCTTTTTGACACTTCACATTCCCTCCCCGGAGGCAGAAGAGCAAGTGCATTAAAAAGAGCAGGCAGGAGACCGAAACAGCATGAGAAGGAGAGACAGAGAATGAGTGTGAATGGGTGAGAGTCTGAATCTCTCAAAAATCCACACGGTGACAGTACAGCAATGAAAAAAACCGCACTCTCTTGGCAGTCTCTCCATGGGCTCTCCCCATTTCTGTACTGCAGACCGGAATGAAAAGCTAGTACCACCATAGAAGCCAAAATACTAATTTACTCACCATTCTGGATGTGTGTCCATCTGTCTTCCATAACTGCTAATCCAGTACAGGCCACAGTGAACCTGGCGCCCAATCCAAGAAGAGCTGGGGTAGGGCAATACCCTAGATAGGACCCTAGTTAGTAGGGGAATTTAGTGACACCACCACACTGAAAACAGATGAACATACAAACTCCACACAGAAACAGCCGGGACTTTAAAGTGGAATCTACTGAGCCTTTGGTCATACAGGACATCTAAAATACATGTTATAACATGATTGTTCAATTGCCTGCTGTCTGTTTTTTTCCCTTATATTTTTGTAGATTTACAAATATATGTAGTAATAAATTCTAGAAATGACTGGTGATTCAAGTATACAGTGGTACCCCGGTTCTCGAACTCACTAGAACTCAAATTTCTTGGAAGTCAAACAAACCAGTTTGACCTAGAATATCAGAAGTCGAACCGTGAACATTGACCCAATACAAATTGTATGCGCCAGGAAATGAGTCGTACTGCAATGCAATTCTTACTTGAATGCCTTCTTCACAGACTGGACGATTAACCAAATAAAGCAGCGCAACATTACAGAAACTAACAATAAATAAACCACTAACTTACGTGTACTATTACAGCATTTATGTAATTTATTTAAACTTTCTTTTACCAGGTAAATTAACTGAAAACCAGTTCTCACTGCTTTACGTGATATTCGGGAGAAATAGCAGAATACGCATTAGTACTGCCTAGGATACAAACGTCATGCATGTAACTAAACTCTTCAGGCAATAAAAGAAAAGATGTGTCGTCACGGAGGTGGTTCCAGTTTGTGCAGCCAGGTGAGAGGTCTAACCATAATGCATTGCATCGGGATCAGAATGCATTGCTTTAAGCGCTGTAAGCAAGTCGAACGCACCAAATGACCGGACTGGGGAAACAAGCTGAAACATGTACTTAATACAGAGGACTAATGACAACAACCAGAAACAGCTGATCACATGGGGATCCCACACGAGATTAATGAGGGGGCGTGACACACGGAAGGAGCAGACGATTGGGCCAGGATAATGTTGGAATAAAATCTTTATTGTTTTGGAAGCCATTACGAAAAAATGCTCTTCTTGTTTTATTCTGTTCATTTTGAGTTTAAATGCCAAAAAACACATACTTAGGTGTAATTTTAACCAATTAATTTGTTTTTCATTATTTGTTATGGGAAAAATTTGATCAGAACTCGAACTTTTTAGGATTCAATCTTGAGTCCGGAATGGATTAAGTTCGAGAACCGAGGTACCACTGTATATATAATGTTCTATAACAGCCTTTTCAGGAAGTAAATGGATGTTATTTTAGCTTGAGTTCGTAGCATCCACTAATCATTGCTCTCTCTGCTCTCACTTCTGCACTGACCCAATTGATCTGATATAATGCAACATAATTCAACACGTCTGAATTAACTGCAGCCGCCACTAAGATGGAGATGGGAGGGTGGGCATTTCTGGGAAGGGAAATGTGAGGAAACAATCCCATTACTGCTAACCAAAAATCTGGAAAAGGAAATTTTCTATTATATTTTTAGTACTGTTGGTACTACTCGAGCAACAGTTATTACTACAGTTACTGATACTTGTACAACTATTATTATTACTATACTGCTAGTGTTACTACTGCTATTACCACCAGTTTTGCTACTGGGACTACTGCAATTACTAGTGTTACTGCTACTGTTACTACTGCTATCATTACCACTCATGGTACTACTGTTACTGCTAGTGTTACTACTGGTATTACTACAATCACTCCTAGTGTAACTACTGCTCTTACTACTACTGTTACTCTTATTGCTACTGGTACTTGTGCTATTACTAGCATTGCTATTGTCACATGTACTTCCGCTATAACGGAAAACTCAAATTCATTTATGTGTAGGGGCAGCAAAAAGCTTCATTCTGACTGGAGTGCCCATCGAAGGAAAAATACATGCTTGTGTCTTATGTCGTCTCTGTCTGGGATTGACAGGTCGGACAAATCCCCGCCCATTGGACCTTGAGGAAGTCAAGATTAGGCACAATGGGGTGGGGGGTGGGGGAGTAAGAATCGAATGAAGAGCTGCAAACAGTAAAACAGTGTTTATGCAAATCCCCATAATGCTCTCCCTTAAGGATTTTTAATACCTTTCTTATTTTAACTAGTTACTTTAATTAGTGAACACATAAGGTGGACCTAGAGAATAATACATTTTTATTTGTCTGCCGCTCGCTGCTGTCTCTGCAATAAAGCCACCAGTGACAAGGTCTCTAGACATTGGCCCCCTGGCTCTTACCCTTGTATTTTCCCATCATACAAAGCATATCCAGTATTATTTTTTGTGAAGCTGAACTATAAAGCAGACATAGCATGTAATCCAGATGTAAATCTCCTACACGATTGTATTTATAGATCTTATGAGCTTATGCTATCCATCCATCCATTTTCCAACCCGCTTATCCTACTGGGTCGCGGGGGATCCAGAGCCTATCCTGGAGGCAATGGGCACGTGGCAGGGAACAACACTGGACGGGGGGCCAGGCCATCGCAGGGCACACTCACACCTATGGGCAATTTCGGCACACCAATCAGCTTCAGCATGTCTTAGGACTGTGGGGGGAAACCGGAGTACCCGGAGGAAACCCCACAACGACATGGGGAGAACATGCAAACTCCACACACGTAACCCGGGCGGAGACTTGAACCCGGGTACCAGAGGTGTGAGGTAACAGTGCTAACCACTGCACCAATAAATACATCCATATATGACATCGTCTCATAAGACTAAATTTAAAATTCCGTACATTTGTTGTATTTTGGTTTTACTGCGTTGTGCAAGTCACGGATACTTTATAAAGCACAGGAATTCTGCCGCAGGAAGCATCCGTCAAAGCCTGCGGGTTTTCCTTGATATTCAGAAATGACAGCCTACTATATGTAAGTGTGTCAGAATCACAGAAGAACGCAAATAACATTTGTCAGGTGCTGCTGCTGTAGCGCCGGTAGCTGAGGCTCAGATCCTGAGTCCTTTTCACGCATGTGCGCATGAATGGGGATTTGCCGGCTTCCCGTAGGGCTGGCCCTTCAGATGAGTTCATCACCAGTGTAAGCCTCCTCACCTTAAGCGATCCCACTGTACGCGTAAGTGTTCACGACAAGGCACAACTGCGATCTTTAATAGTAGGCGTTTTATTACCTGTGTATGAGTAGGAGGCCAATTACCTTCACGTAATGAAGATGAAATGCAAGTCGTAGTTCCATAAGTGCACTGGTGCCTTATAGGTACTGTATATGACTAATGATAACTGTATCCAACATTAATGGATTGCAATGTGCAGGTGAATAATCCACAAAATAAGAATACTCAGACAAGTGGAATAAAACATACTAGGACTGAACGATTTGGGGAAAATAGCTAATCGAGATTTTTCTGACAGACATTTCTATTACCATATTTGATTTACGATATGATTTTTTTAATATCAGGCTTCAGTTCAATATTCGGTGTGCAGTAAAATTAAAACAAATGACGTAGCATTACCACATGAGATACCATCAAAATATTGACTGGTCTATATATTCCAATGCAAAAAATTAGAATTTATAAAGATGTGGTGTATTAACAGAGTGACTGTTCTGTCCTGAAACATTAAAACTGGAAATTTTTAAACATAGTATCGATTTTATAAAATGCTGAATAAATAGAAGTAGTTTATTGGTGAATTTCATATTGGTCTAAGTTTCCGCTTTTTAACGACTGTATACGGTTATTTTCTATACAAATCAATTCATGTGAAATAAAAATGTTCAGAGTTGCAAACTCTTTCAGACTCTTACGCAATAAACCTTGCAGCAAATCTATATTATTCCATTCTGAATTTAAAATTAGCTGCAACAAAAACGTTTGGGAAGTTTGCAAACCCTACAGACTATTTACAAGGTAATTAAACTTTTACATACATGTATACTATACGTGTGTGCAGGAGAGAACTGACCAAATTTGGCATTATTTGAAATGATAAGTAAAATGCAGTTTTCGACTGAAACAGCTAGTGTATTATTCCTTTGCTTTGTTACTCGAACAAATACAAAATGAATGAAAAAACATTATATGCGTCTCTTTTTGTATCTTTTCTGAAAAATAAGACTGCGTGCCCATACCCAACTATAACAGCGATTAAAGCGATCTATTGTTTTAGTATTTATGTCAAAGCAAGGCTTTTATTTTATTACTGTTGTGGGATTAAGATTAATTTCACAAGATTAATCTTTGGAAACACGTACATTATTAAGCACAAAAACGTATGATATAAACACGACTGTATTGTGGGTTTTACGGCTCTCCTGGGGGTCACAGACTCTGCTGCTCTGCGGATTACCGACTGTCTCATTGTTGTTTTGATGGGTTAGCGCGGTATGCTAATGAAATTTCCCATTAATAAAACCAAAAGGAATGATATGATGAAGTATGTCGCGGCTGGTGTTTAAAAGGAGGTCGACTGTTCTATTGATGATAGGACCTTCCTGAAACAATCTCGGACCACGAAGTCATGCAATTTACTTACAGCTCGGTAACAGAATTAGTATTTTTTTGCATCCTGAAAGCAACATTTTTCTTGGGTTTCACGTGTTTGCTATTTATGGGCCTATACCAGAGGTGGGCAATCTTATCCGCAAAGGGCCGGTGTGTATGCAGGTTTTTGGGATAACCTGTAGGTCAGCTGTTC
>JABFDZ020000039.1:11627065-11637131 GCA_019775955.2 Pollimyrus isidori
GGAGATTTTATTCAGGTTAATATAAAAACAGAGCTTGCCGGTTGCAGTCGGAAATATCCAGATGGCTCTTAATGGCATATGCCTGTTTCACGTCCGTTCATGATGGCTGCATTGTGAATTGAACTATTAAAAAAAGCATATTAGATCCTCAGTATATTGTCCACAGCAACATGACTGCTGAGAATGTCACATTTTCATTGCAGCTGCAGTCTTACGGCAAAATGAGTCATACAACATTACAGGAATCCTAGTTTCCTGGCGCAGAAGGCCTGCTGTGTAGCTGCGAACCGGGAAACCACCCCTTTTTCATTTAGAACACTCAACCGGCGCTAGCGGTCTTGAGACGTGGCATTACAGTTTAGCGATAAATTAGCTTTGTATGCTAAGGGGGCATTAGCACGCATAATTGAAATGGGCATACTACTGCATGCGGCACCCAGACATAAAGTGGAAACTGGCGATGATATGTGTGAAACTGGCGGGTCTTCTGTTTGGGAAACGGAACAGGAAAGTTCAGCTAAACTCTGCCTAATAAATGGTGACTAGAAGGTATAGAATGTTCCTCTATCTATTCAGACTCTGGGCTCATTTCCTAAAATGCATTCTCGTGTCTTTTTTCTCGCCCCCGGTGTGTTAAGAGACACTTGCTTCATGATATATTGCAGGAAGCATCTTCCTGTCGTGTCTAATGAGCACACGGTGGAGCGATAGCTCTCTGTGAGTCCGCAGGCAGCTTTACAGATGCCTTCGGCGCTTAGTGTGCAGCTGAACGGGGGTCGGGTGTCCCCGAAGCATTTATTTTACCTTGAGTTTCGGTTCTGCATTTTTGCCGGGCCTGGTGAACTCTCGCACTAGTAAGACCAGTCTGCAGTTCGTTTCAGAATCAATGTTACGTTTGATAAGCAGGACCTATGCATCGGCTATGGGTTAACTGAAGCCCAGTCCACTATCGCTTTAACAGAGAAGAAAAGGAGAAAAAAAAAATTTGTTTACATCAGAATTCTGATCGAAGTACTAAGTGTAACATAACATACAACAAGATTACACAGGGCATGATGGAGGAACAGTAGGACAGTGTAGCTTACTGACAAAAGTAACTCAAAGAAATAAAACAGAAGGAACCACAAGGGGTCAAGACAAAGGCAGGTTAGATATACGAGGAGCAACACTGGGTGGGACTACAAGTGAGGGCAAAGAGAGGGAACAAAATCAAAACAAGAATAATAACTGCAATACTTACAAGTCACCTGTATACATCAGAGAACATGCAGAAACCAAACACAATGACCCACCGAGGCACAAAGCAGGGGTAGGCACATATATACACACAAGGGTAACAAGGGCTAAACAGGGAACAGGCGTGAGCCATTACACTCAACCCAACACTAAAGACTAAGGGAAACTGAAGCATGAGGAATGGGATGGCCACCGCCATCTACTGGCCAAACAGGAAAATGACAAGACAGGGCAGGGACTGATCCTGACTCTTATTTATGGAATAATAAATATAATATAAATAGAAGAAATTTCTGTAACAGAAGATATGACAAAATATATGATAGATGTATGAAATAAATATAAATGAAAATAATGGTTGAAAGGGGAAAGCAAAGTGTCACTCTGTCCCTCAGAATTCGCCATGGTGTTGACCTCTGGTTATCACTCTATGCTGAGCTGCGGAACTGCAAAGGGGTAGGAAATGTTCCAAAACTGGCTGATGGCAGCTCTGATGCTGATATATCTTTGGCAGATAAAAGATGCCATCAGCCTGAACCCTGCTATCTACACGGTGGTGACGTCTGCACATTAAGAAACCGCATGTTTAATTTCTCTCATTGCCATATTTAAGAAGAGGAAATCATGTTACACATATAATCATGTCTTCAATCACTAAGCTATTTTGTCATTAGTGCGTTTCAGGGTTTGACTCATTTTCCATCTGCAGGATATTGTGCCAGCAGAGTACAGTCCTTGGTTCCTCCCTACAAGTCGGAAAAATCTAACCTCTTATTTTCTTTTATTATATGTGCATTTTTTTTTCAGAGAAGTAAATAATTCAGCGCTGTCAAGTGCTCATCTTCATGGCGAAAGCTTTGCATTTGTTCTAAAGGTCAGACTGGAAAATAAGATCTGTGTATCTAAAGAAATGTCTAGAAATATGATTAATCATTTAAGGAAGTTTTAGTCAATATGTGTTTTTCTATTATGTGATTATAATTCTAAGGCTTTATACTCACCAGCACTATTTTGTTTTAACTGAGGTGACAAAGCAGTGGCCTGCAGCCTCATTCCTCTGTGGATTGGAGCCTGAGGATATGAGTCAGGTCCTGCTAGGGACCGTATATGGGGGTGGAGCCACAAGGGCATTGGCCCCAGACAAAATCTAATTGGCCCCCAGAGTGCCCCTCACCTGTCATATCATTGGCTAATGATAAGCTTGACCCATGTGTGCAAACTTCTCCTCTTCTCTTTAAAAAACATGCTAAAATCCTCCTTAGGTCTTGCTTTATCTATGTAGCATTTTCTGGTCTGGACCGGAATAAAAATTTGCCCCCTAGATATTGGGGTCCCCCATGATGAATTTTGCTGACTGGGGGTGGGGGGACTCACATGCATTGGCCCACCATGAAAACGCCTGGCGCCTACGCCAGATGGCCGCTCCAGCCCTGAGCGCTGGCATGATTCCGCTCGGTTCCTTACTCCCATGTTCCCTATAATTTGTTCAGGAGGACAGGTGACTGTAAACTGCAGGTAACATCGTGCCTCTTACGTCACAAGACTTGGCACTATACAAAATGGGTGTGTAAGCTACGAAAAGGGATTTGGACATAGTGTTCATGCACTTGCTAATAATATCCATTGTCTTTCTCCTTCAGGAAAGTCAAGGTTTTTCCGATTCCGGCTCCCCGCCTTGAGACTTTTGGGCGTCAGCAAGCAGTCGCTTCCTCAGGAGGACCCCGACAGTGTCACCATCGACTCCCCGAAGCTCAGTGATGACGTCGACATCACGAAGGACCTTAAATCTCCCGCCAAGGAGAGCTGCTGCATCTCCGACCCCGATGACACTCGAGCCCTCATCGCCTCGGGACAGCACCCCCTCGCTGTGAACGAGTCTGGTCCCCTTGACCACTCCTCTCCGAAATGGCAGTGGGACAGAATGTACCTGGAGCAGCCCCCCTCTCCCGGGTGCCTGGGACCCTCATCTTCACGTCAGAGCATGTGCAGCATGCGGAGGGCCTCCTCCGTCCAGGACATGGAAGGGTTCAGCTGCAACTCGAAGAGCACCTTCAGAGACCGGCATGCCAGCGAAGGTAGCCAGGGACACGCCACGTCCACATTCTCTCCTAGAGCTTCAGATAAGCCTCTTCCCATAGATTTATGACAGAGGTACCTCTACAGACAGTGTTGTCCATGTGACCTGCCAATTATCATAAAATGACGAAGGTTTTGTGCCATTACTTACATCACCCTCAAGGATGGCAGCATAATGGCATCAAGCTGTTACGATAAATTATCTTTGAGGCTGTTACAGGATGTATGACGCATAAAGTGACTGAGAAATCCATCTTATCTGTCTGTAGTATTATCTATTACCCCCCCTGCCCTCCGTCTCTTCTCACCATGTCTTTCTAAATTTCAGACAACGGTCGCAATATCAAAGGTAAAGACACGCTTCTTGCATGAGCTTTCCATGCTTTCTGGCCGGCTGGCTGCATGAATTTATTGCGCAGTGACTTGACAGTAGAGAGGGTGCTTGTTCTCTGCATTGCTGCGTCTAGCTGATAGACACCCTGACATTTCTCAGTCTGCGTCCCGGAGGCTCTTCATGCATCTTTACATCTTTCCTGACAGAATTGTTCTTGAAGTAAAGTTCCCGTTACCCCAGTGTAACTATTTTGACCCTTTTTTCAAAGCTTACGTGAGAAAAACAAGGTCTGCTTGAGATTTTTTTTTTTAAACCAAAATCAGCAAAGCAAAAATACTGTCTGTCCCCTGAAAAAAAAATGACTTTAGTTTCAGTGACAATGGCAAAATGAAAGGAACGACATTGGGATGTTTTTTTTTGTAGGCGTTTTTCTTTTTATTTAGTGTAATCCATCTTATAATGCCATTTCCTCAGACGTAGACACAAAAACACGTAAACATAAAAGAAACCAGTTATCTCTGGTATGCAGAAATTCAGCTACCCCAAGTTTGTCCTACAACACAGCAGCTTGCAAGCCGTGTAACTAAGCATGTTCTGTCATGTGCAGAACTTTCCCTTGCGTTATGTTGTTCATGAATAATTAATCAATACTAGCCATTTGACACTGAATAATGAGCAAGTGGCCAAGACGTACTTCATCCCTTCGCGATGTGAAAACAGTTTTACCTATTAATGTAGTGATTATGATGCAACGACACATTTTTATTAGTAAGCATGTTTAAAAAGTGACCATGTAATAAAGTCATGTTTTTAAATACATTTATTTGTTAAGGTCTTATAGTGCAGATTGGCTACACTGAAAATAACGAACCGTCCGCCTGGTTCACACTAGATCTGACTATATTCATTTATATTTCGAATTTACCATTAATTCAAAATTCAGAATTAGGTACGCCATAATATGTCGCATACTTTTAGGAAATCAAAGAACAGAAAGCCTAAAAAAGAATAACGTTACTGGAAATGATCACATTTGGTGTCTGAGTGTGACTGAGCATTGTGGACTAAGGGAAATGTATCAGTCTTTAGTAGAACATCAGGAACATCATTAGCTTGTCCGTTATAAAGGAGTTTATCTTTATAAATACAGTGGACAGTCCTCTCTATCCTTCATCTGACTCTTTGGAGACTTGCTTGTACCAAACCACACTCACCATAGGGTCCGCACGAGTATTACAGTAACAGTACTTTCACACCCCCGTTACCCCAGTGAATGTTGCTACAGGTCTTCTTGCTTGTGGAAGTTTTACTTACACAAAAATGTCCTGAGGGCAAAAGGAAAAATGGTCCAGAGAGATAACTAATCAGATTACAGATTACACTGGAAGATGTGGGACCAAGACATCTGATTGGTTGGTCTCGCCTTCTCTAGTTGCTTCGACCTGCCAGTGCGACAATTTGAGTGATTTTCTCTCTGAACTAATCATTTTTACTTCTGCCCTCAGAACATTGTTGTGTAAGTAAAATTCCCACCAGCATTCTTCTTCCAGCCCTCTCATGGATGCGGAGCTAGTGCTAACGGCTTGCTTTTAGTTTTTTTTTTTTCTGGTAGCTTTCTTTTTACTCTCTTTCCTTTCTTTTTCCTTGAAACACTAGTGTCCCGCTCCTGGATGGCAGGGGGTATGGCCTGAGCTTTTACTCTGTGTATCGTTTGAAGCACTTAGCATGCGGTCCTCAGTGGCATCGGACGTCGTTGTCTGTGTGATCTCTCCCCCACTCATGCTCCGCATACTCTGGTTGCATAAAGACAGTGAAGCAGGGCTTTGTGGGGCCTCAGGGTAGGAGATCCTCCACTGCTTCCAACAACCGCATGTGCTGCCTGCTCCTCCATCTCATCACCCCCACCCGTTTTGAACGCCTGTGTTGACAGTTCCTGGTACCGTAAAACCGTTCTTGGTGTTGATGTCCACGCCTCTTCTATACCTTAGAACAGCGTTTCTCATTCTGGTCCTTAGGGACCCACAGGCAGTCTGCATTTTGTTCTGTCCAAGGGAGCCAGGAGGGACTGAAAATATAGACCAAGGGTGGGCAGTCTTACCCAGAACAGGTCGGTGTGTATGTGGGTTTTCTCCACAACTTGCTAGTTAAATTACTAATTAGAGGCCTGATTGGCTGAAGAGTCCTCACACATGGGTTTGAGCAGCTGACCTAAAGATTACCCCGAAAACCTGCACACACACCGGAAGGTGGTTGGTACGATTGCACAGCCCTAGACTGTGAAGCAGGCCGCTGGGAGGGAGCGAAAATGTGGACCATTTGTGAGTCTCCACAGACTGGGTTGGGAAACGCTGCTCTAGAGGAAGACTTTTTGTGCAGTTGAATATAAACCTTTGGACCTGCAAGCTTTGTCAATGGGATTGTCTTACTGCTTTTTTCAAGTTTTTTCATTTAATTCTGAAGTAATATTGCCGTTTTATTCATATTCAGAGCACGTTTTCAATTAAATTCACATTCATTTCTGTATGCTTCTGCTCAAAGTGGCCTCAGTACACGTACTCAACCCCTTTCAGACAAATTAAATATGTACTTTTTAAATTCTAAGGGGCTTGTCTACCTAAAACACATATGTGCTGTTTACTACTCCTCACTGAAAGCCTTAAATTCGAGTTGCCAGTGTAGCGGTTCTGCTAATGCCTGTTCAAGAGAAGGGAACAGGATTCAGGGACAGATAGGTGAAGAGGGCACTTCTTAGCTTCCACATCAAAGCCCCTCTGCGCTAAATCAGAGGATGTTCTTATTTGTCCCAGTGCCCATTTCCCAATGCTCTGTGTTCCCCAGGCCCATTTAGCCATATGAAGTCCAGTCTCTTGGGTTCCACCTCCGACTCCAACCTGAACAAGTACAGCACCATCAACAAAATCCCTCTGATCGCCCTGAACTTCTCGGAAACGAACAACGACAAGAAGACCGTTTCTCCCCCGTCCTCCGAAAAGACCATCATCGCCCCAAAGGTCAAGGACAGGACGCACAATGTCACAGACAAAGTCACACAGGTAACACTGCGCCGGCAAGCCTGTGATTGTTCAACCAAGGTGTGGTTCATTCTTTTTTAATCTCCCCTTATATGTAACTTTTCATGAAGTAAAGAATGGTTTTGTCACGGTGGCTTCTGTCACATACATTTTTCTTGGTAATTACCAGGAGTCAATGCAGCCAGCTACTGCTGATGATTGGTGGCTTGTGATTTTTCCCATGGCGCCCTGGACCATGTTAGGCTCTTTCATTTTAAGTGGTAAAGTCTCTATAGGTCCGGTTGTCTAGTTCATTTGATTCCCCTTGAGTGCCCAATCTGCCAACTGCAATCCAAAGAACGTGAAGTTAGGTGGCTTGACCTGTCTGAGTTCTAAGTAAAGGCGATCCTGTATTTCCCTTCTTCTTCCAAAATTCATCAGCTGATTTCTCCTTAATTCTGCAGGGGTGCTTCAGCGAAGGGTTTATGCAGATATTTCCCCCGGGTTACAGTACAGTGGGGCTGCCTCACTTACCATTCGTAAGATGGACGAGCCTCTCGAGGAAGGCCACACTCTGGCTGTACCTCTGGAAACCATGAGCTTCTGTCCTTCTGTCCCCCCCCCCGTGTTCAGACCCCCAGCGTCACCCTCAGCCGTACATATGTGTGTATAGGTGGGATTTGTGAAAAGAAGCTAACCACCTGATAATGACTTGAACAAGTATATTCAGAATTCAGTAAATAATGATGTGCGATGAGTATTATTGGTCCCTCACCCAGCCCCGAGCAGCCAGAAGACGCCCCGGCCCAACCACATATTGCTCTGGGCATTTCCATGCCCCATCAGTGGGGAGAGGAGCACTTATGTCGAATCGTTTTTTGTTCTGAGACCGTCTTCATGTACTGTGTTCAAGATATACTCTCACGATACAAAGAGCGACCTAAAAAAACCCCCATTCTTCTAAGTCCCCCCCCACCCCTCCAAAAATCCCGGTGCTTCATTCATGGACTGCTATGTGATTTCACAAACAAATCTGACATTTTCCCTGCGCCTCCACACCCGCTCAGGGACTTCATATTATTATTTATTCTGTGGGAGCCAAGTCTGAAAACAATGACTAGATGTCGATGCCAAATAAAATCGTGACTTGAAATATATTGGCAGGATGCGTCACATTCACAAGTTAATTATGTACCTGCTATTTCTCATAATTCCGAACCTATATATTAGATGTTCCCTACTCCATTATTTTTGCCTTTAAATAATATAATGATTAATGTAAGCCCACGTCAGCTGTTTTCCAGATTAGTGTTACTGCTTGGTGTCTGCAAAGGCAGTCAGAAGTGAGGCTTGCCTTACAGTTTTACTCCTTTAGCATCTGTGATGCTTGATTTTTTTTTTTCTTGACAATGACAACCTATTAAACCCAGAAAATGCTTTAGTGGGTGACAGGTTTTTGTACTCAGGAATGTCCCGAACTCAGGAATGCGGTCCTTAATCTTTTTAGAATGGCTTCCTCCTGGCCGAGAAAAGACATTTACAGTCCTGGCTGAAATCTATAGGAAAACGAATGTATAATTCATGACTCCCGATTTCCGAAATGTGCTGAATATACACACGCATCAAAGTGACACAGCCTTGAAATTTTTTTGGAGGACAGAGTGAGAGGACTTATGGTGACTGAAGCAGCTAAATGCTGAAGGGCAGCCTGCCCCCAGAAACAGTTCAATGGCACAACCATTTACGATCTTATGGAGATACCCATGAACATCATTCACTTCATAAATTTCAGTCCACCCTTAGGTGCACTTACTGTAGCTCACCAGTGTGAAATATAGAACAGTTGGAGTCAGTCTGGATGCAATTAAAATTTTATATAAAATTATATCCAGTAGCCTACGTCAGTCTCAAAGGCCAGGCTGTAAATTTAATGAAAAAAAATATACTGTATGCGTCAGATTATTTTTTTTAATCGCTTTGCATTATTTGTTCATTTACTCACCGACAGGTTATTCCTGGTAATACATGCAGAGAAGGCATTGCCGCGTAATTTATCTTCATTTTTATTAATATGACAGCTGATGCTGTTACTTTGTAAATAAAAATGTTTTGCTGTCCCATATTAATGAAGTTATTTTTACATGACGTGCAAAAAGTTTTTCCTCACATGTAATTCTGCCCTAGGGTAATTTTGCGTATTTTTAATATGCAAGCCCACAAGTGTCTCTTTCTAGATGATTACTTCCTCTCAACTTTTCCACATGCGTATTAGATTCATAAATTGTTCACTCAGCAAGCTATTCTTTGCATTACAACTTAAATTTCTACTGTACACTTTATTCTATTTTGGAACTTTTTGCTTACTGTACATACCTGATTAAGCTACCCTGAAGTGTGACGCTGTGCAAAGTTTTTATAAAACAGCATGGATTTAACAAAGGGAATCACGTCTCACTGTCACTTATTTTGTAACTCATTATCTATACCCTGCCGCTCGTATATTCGTGTGCGAATGCTGACGCGTAGTTTCGATTGGGTTTCAATATGCTTCCTTTGATGGAGCCGCTAAATAAAATAACACAAGCGGAACGAAAAGCAATTCTGCTATATAATGTAATGTAAATGACATTCGCACCGTCCCGAGAAGCGTGCAAAGAGTCGGCTGGACGCCTTGACGTGCTCTTGGGCTTTGCCTTGCATCCCCACACATCTCGTAATTATCGCCGTACCCTTGAGCTGGGTACTTTACCTGGATTGCTCCGGTAATAACCTGCTATCTAAATGACAGCCAGAGGGGCGAACATCTCAGCCACTTACCATGGTAATTACCTCAGTATCACTGTGAAAGAAAGTGGTGTTTTTATTGCTCCTCCCCTCATCAGAAAATGTTGTAATTTATATACTAAATCAAAACCTCCATGGTAATTGCTCTAAACAGGGCATATAAGCTTATCCCTTGCTCTTGCTTTGTTAAATATGTTACACTTCACAGTAATCCGCATTCTTGTTCACAGCCAAAAAGATCCACAGTGCTCCATATACTACCTTCTGAATTTAAATATGTTTGGCACACTAGCGAATCTGAACAGCAGTCCGCAGAGCTGCCAACTCTCACGCATCTAGCGTGATCGACACTCACACTTTGACTGTCGCGCTCGCGCAAGAAATCTTATGGCAAGTTTATATCATTCCGTTATAAAACTAAAATCGGCTACATCAAAAACGTTGGCGTAGTTTGCAAGCCCTACAGACTATTTACAAGGTGATGAAACTGTCACATACATGAAAATGAGTGCGTACATTGGCGGTTCTAGACGGGGGCCAGGGTGGGACAGGGCCCCTGTAGAATTGCTCTTGGCCCCTGTTATGGCCCCTGCACCGATCAGCCAATGATTTAAATTATTAATTT
>JABFDZ020000039.1:11663078-11676844 GCA_019775955.2 Pollimyrus isidori
ACACACACTTGGCATACCTATCTAAATGGGGAATCCTCATTCATTTCCATGGGGAAAACTCTAATCCCTACATGACACCCCTACTCTGTTATCGTAAGTAACTAAAAATACAACACTTTAGACATTTTAGTTTTTTGATCCCCATTACACAATTTCTGTAGAATTGAGTTTGACTGAAAATATGGTTCCCGCCAATATCAATGGAATGTAATACTGTATATACATAACCCACATGCACACACGTCAGGTAAACATATCTTTATGGGGATCGCTCACTCATTTCTACAGGAAAAATACTAACCCTAACTCTGATAACAATAACCCCTACCCAGCTCTAACTATAACCATAAGTAACAAAGCAAAATATAGGGGTACCTCAGTTCTCAAACTCACTAGAACTCAAATTTCTTGAAAGTCAAACCAGTTTGACCTAGAACTCGATCTGAATATCCTGTGCTACACAGACACAATATCCAATTTACTGAGCCGAATAAACACAGAGCCCAATACTATGGGCGCACAATATATACAAACGCATGAAAATAAATTGAAACATTATACTTTTTCATCAGCATGAACGTGGCATTGAGTAGATCTTAAACACTGAGGACCAATCACATTTATTTCAATGTTACTGAATACCACAGTCCATAGCCTTCACTATGGTGAAGGATTGGCTTGTTGCAATTTTACTGGTCACACTGGGCTGCTGAACTTCTGCGCAGTGATGCATCTAGTGTGTGGCGTTTGGTAGAAGAAAATAGTTCCTACATCAAACTGCTCACTACATCATGAGTAACCAGACCATGGCTTCTGGATAGAGACATTACCGTCAGATTTTCTGGCGCCTTTATCGCCACAGAAAGAATGCCATTCACTCCCATTATATTCCAGAGAAGCGCAACATTTCTACAGCCAATACCTCCAAAACTACTAAACTCCCAGAATAATGACCTAGGTGGACAGAGAACACTAAAGCTCCCCCAGAACACATCTTTTTCAGTTTTGGGTTAAACTGCCCCATTAAAAGTGAAGTGGGAAAAATCAGCAAAACCCACTCAGATTAATCTAGAGAAATTAATTTACATGCTTATACTTTTTTGTACAATCTTGTTCTCTGGTCAGTACATTAAATGAACCTGGAGCACGAGATCATGGGTTCGAGTCCCACCTCTGGCGCTACCATCATGGGGTCCCTTAACCCCAACTTGCTCCAGGGGCACTGTCTCTGAATTTAGAAAAATGGAAGTCGCTCTGGATAAGAGCGTCTGCTAAATGCTGTAAATGTACCTTGTTAATGCAAATAGCAAAATGCACATGCAGCAAACAGACAGTCCAGCTAAGTGTGCTTTAAGCATTAAATCAATTCATATTGAGTGTTCTAATACTCATTTGTTTATTAATAATTGCCATGCAATTGTACATTTACAGCCAGTAACTTTAAGACAACTGGGCCATTGTTTATAAAGTGCACACACAACCGTTGAAATATCCGACCGGTAAATAAATCTGAAAAATGGGTGTTTTTCACTTTTGTTGAAATATATGGAAAACTGAATAAAGTTAATTTTATTGCGGTGCCAGTGTTAAGGTTCAAACCCAAACCCCCTTTCCAGTACGTCTCCATGAATGCTTGATTTCAACACTGCTGTACAGTTCATTTTATATGCAGTTTTCCGGCTGTAATATGTTTCAATGTGTTTTTTTTTAATATATATTTCAAAGTTTGTCTGCGCACTTAATGTTCAACAGCCCATCTGTCTTGCTTAAATTCACTGGAGGTGAATGAGTATAATAAAAGAGTATAAAAACACATAATATGAAGACATGATAGTATGCATTGTCCCCCATAGTTTAATGCGTGAAACACACGTAACAGCACATGTCTGTATGACTTAGGTTTATACTTATTAGTCGATAAATAGGCCAAAATTCCATCTTTTGTATTTGAAACGGACACGGCACAGTTATTAATGCATTATGACATCTCACAATTTTTTTGCATCATCTTGCAGTTGTGTTTTTTGCAGAATCTTGCAATTGTTTTGTGAGATCTTGCAATGTTAACTTTTTTTTCTCCCATCTCCCCTCCTGGGCTCCGTACAACACAGACTCGGATCACCAAGGGAAAAAATATTAATCTTTATCAACTATCGAATCTTACCGTACATTGTTCAAAACAGGTTTAGAAGCATATTGTATATTTAGGAATCGCGAACCTCTTGCGTACGACATTGCTTCATTCAACCAACTCTGAGTTTGACAGCAACAATGACTTTGCCTTTTTCGCAACTTGTGAAAAATAGTCATTACACAAGTTCCAAATGCATCAAAAACTAGCACCTCCACTCTCATGCATGTAGCTACATAGCATGGAGTTCTTTCCTCGCAATGACCGTGCAGCAGAAAGTATTTCTGAAATAAGGAATCTCTGAACAGTCCAAACTTACAAAACATAGGATGACTGTAGAGAGAAGTAGAAACAGTATGTGGAAGGTAACCGGGGCGAGCAGCTTCATTAGCTGCTAAGTGCTAAGCGTGAAAAAGCATAATTATAGAAAACGTTCACAACGCATTAAGGAACTACTTACTATAGAACTCTGCCCTAATATAAATAATGTAACTTACATGGAGATAATGAGTAATAAATAATGAATAAACATTAATAAATATAAAAGTTATTTAGAATGAAAATACTAAGATACAATTGGCAACATTGGTTCAAAAGTAATTATAAATAACTATGTGTAGAGCATGATATAAAAGACGACTTGGCTGAAATTTTAAACATCCTCCCAGCAAGAGGAAACACACATTCTGGTCTGTGGCATCTTCATCCTGAGGGTTTTCCAGAACTTGGAATCTGACTGGCTCAAGTCTCTGGCGGTGTAGCAGATGGCAGGGAGGACGCGGAGTGCCCTTCTGACTGCGTGTGGCAGGGGAAGGCCAGGAAGCTTACGGGGAGGCCTGCTGCTCCACACCAGTACGATCCTGAAGTGAGGGTCAGCCTTCAGGGTCTTCAGGCCAGTCTCCAGCTCAAAAAGACAGGGGCTGCGGAGATAGAGTGAGCTGAGCAGGCAAATGATCATCCTGCTCCTCTGGATGGACTTCACCACCTCCTCAGTGTATGCTACAGTGGGGTGGGGGGATGGGGGCGGAGGAACAATGGCAAGTATGGTGAGAAGATACTGCAGGAAAACTCAGCTGAAGCTTCACCGAACCGCATTAACGTCAGCTAACAAGATGGTGAGATAACAGCTTCTCACTGCTGAAGGTCTACAGTATATAATAATCAGCAACACGGCATGTGATTACATCCAGACTTCTAATACAGTCAGGCAGATGATGGAAGAGACTGTGTGCGTCTGTGGGTGTGCACTCTGTGCCTACAGTTGGATGGTCACTGGTTCATATCCCACAATCGACAAAATGATTTCACTGGTGGTCTCCTAAGCGAGGCCCTTAGTCTACAATTGTTCCAGGGAGTCCCTGTCTCTGCTTTCTCAAAAGTGTATGGATGCTTTGGGTCGAAAGTGACTCTAGTGAGGAAAAACATTACATGAAACTAAGCTCTCATTGTAGCTCTCACCTCCTCCAGGTATCAAATCTCTCTCCCGCAGAAAAAGTCTATAACCCCACTGTTGCTCCAAAACCTGGGGAAAGTGTTGAAGACCTAGGAGTTCTCCTGTGAGGTCGGCTTCTTCATCGTCTGAGGAAGAACCACTGACGTAGGACACAAAGGCATCATACTCCTTTCCGACTGCAGAAATTACAAGAAGAGGTTCATCTCACCTTTAATAATGTCACTTTATGTATCAATGAACAGACAAATGAGTACAACCGGTCATTGTGGGTTTGTAAGTAAGTCACTTCCTGTTGACAGTTATCTGGAAGTGAGAGGTAGAGGGAGTTTTGTGGTAAAGGGGGAAAAAAAATATTTGTGGTTTTGTGTTTTCCCACCCAACCTTTGACACACACTAAAAAGGCACTGCGAAGCTTCCTGTTCTAGTGAGCTTGTATTTTTTTATGCCCGTGAAAAAGCAGAGGCATGACCTCGAACAGACAATCTCTAAGGAAGTACTGTTACTGAAGCAATATTTTAACATGGAGCAACGCCGTGACAAGAACATAGCGCCATAATTCACATCTTGCAACGCTGCTTTACAAACAGGAGAAGGGCAGCACATCACATCGAATAAGAAAATGCTGTAACACTGAACCGCTGATGAGAAATTGAACCAGCTGCACCAAATACAATACCGCTGAATGTGATGTATATTCTGACATGACACATGTATTCTAGTAATCAGGTTGACCTCATCTGATAACACACTTTCTGGAGGTCTGAGGGTTGTATGGTGAAGGCTTCAGCTATATGTTCAGAATAAATTTTCGGCAGTTTAGGTGACGTGAACAGCACCAGCTGCATTCATTGTGTCGATCTTTCGTGGAAATTTGCTTAAACAATTATCTGTCTTTATTTGAATTGTTCTACTCTTTTTTTCTATTTTTTGTATTTTAAAATGATACCAACTCTTATTAAAGATATGAAACGGCGCACGTGGAAACACACACACACACACGCGCACACACACGGTTCTATCCATATCTTTGTGGGGAATCTCCATTCATTTTTAAGGGAAAAACCCTAATCCCAGCAATGAAAACATAGCCAGGCCTAACCTTAACCACAGGTAACCATATGAAATACAAGACTTTCGGAATTGTTCATTTTTTGATCGCAATCATCTACACATAATGTTTTTTTTATCCAAAATTAATTTATACAACAGTCCGTACTTACGGTGGCTGATAAGGGTCAAGGTGATGCCAAATCAGCTATAACTGAAAACTGTAATACTCAACTCCAAATTATGGAAATACATACATCATGTTGAGTACTTGGAATAGTAGGTACTGGGGCAGCGTGTGGCTCAGTGTGTGCCTGTAATCTTGTGGTCGCCGGTTCAGACCCAGCCTCAGCACGTCTGCGGGTCCTTCAACGAAGCCCTTAACCCCCCAGCTCCCTGGGTGCCACTACAGGTGGCTGCCCTTCGCGGGGAACTTGCTCCACAAAGAGCAAGTTGAGGGAGGCGTAAAGACAATTTCCCCACGGGGATCAATAAAGTACCTATTATTAATTTGCAGTTTTTCTCGGCTGTTCTGGTGGATTTTTCAGATCAGAATAGAACTACTTGTCCAAGTTATTTGTGCATAAAAGCACAGTCATACAAATGATTATGTTACATTGTGATAGTTTGCTGTTTCTTACATTATTAGTTGCTTATGTCATGTTGATTGAAAATTATTATACTGGTACTGTGTGTGTGTGTGTGTGTGTGTGGGTGTGTGTATGTGTGTACTGAATTAATGAATTTCTCTCAACTGACTCTTGCAATGTTTGAAGCATTAGATCAGGGGTGTCAAACTCCAGTCCTGGGGGGCCGGAGCCCTGCACATTTTTGGGTTTCCCCTCATTTAACACACCTGATTCAACTCCTTGTGCTAATTACCTCACAGCTGTTGAGCTGAATCATTTGTGTTGGAACAGGGAAAGAACTAAGCTACACAGGGCTCCGACCCCCCAGGTCTGGAGTCATACACCCTTGCATTAGATCGACCAGTGATCAACTGGTCCTCTAAAATATCTCAGAGGTGCATCTCGTAAAACAGTTCAGTTGGCAAGTACATATTGGCAGAGCACAACACAGTGTTACACTTTGACGAACGACAAGGAATGAACAAGGTGCGAAGAGGAGGACCGAGGCTGCATGATGGAGGGATAGGGAGGCGAAACACAACAAGAGGTAGACGAGGCCAAGAACAGAGGCGCCTTTCTGATGAAATAAGGGTCACAATTATCAACCATGTCCTCAATCATTCAAACATTTCATAGAGATGACAGGCATGTAAGCCAACAGTGTGCACTGTACTGAAATATTGCACACTTACTGTGATGCTTCATATTACAATATTCACTTATACTTTTTACTATATACATTTTATAGTATACAAAATATACTTTATACAGTATACTGTAAATATACTGTAGACCACACGTATATGCATATTTGCATGGTGTATATATACACAATGCGTATATGTACACATATGTGTTGGTGAGCTACAGTAAATGTGCAATATGTGCAACTTTGTACTGTTGAAATTAATATATGGCATACAGAAAAAGAGTCATCAAATCCTTAGAAATAGTTTACATCTTAAAATACTTAGAGTACACTGTTATGCTGACAACAAAACCAATCATTTTACCATTTATCATAGCGTATATCTTGCTTGTACACAATGACAAAAAGACTTATGCCGATGGCACCGACATGTTCATTGACATAAATATTTACTTTTCAGAGATAAAGTAAGGATTTTGAGCAGCTTACAGGTTTGTGTGCTGCTGTTTGTACAAATTTTTTTGAGAAGCGCACTTACTGTTTTGCAAACGTTAAGATTTGAGAAATGTACCAATGAGTCTGCGAAAAACCGCAATGTTATCTCATGACAGCAGTTCAAAAAGGCAGCTTGAATGCGTAACTGACCTGCAATAGTGTGCGGAAATGGAAGATGCATTCGGTATAGAAGGAGAATCTCCAACCAATAGGCACGAACTAGGACACTGACCCCAGTCACAAATATCAGGGCCACGACTGGTCCAATGATAACCAGCAGAAGTTCTCTCACTGAAAGAGATCCTGCACAGGGCATTCATAACATTGCTCCAGTTATAACTTGTGACTTGTATAACTCTGTTAGCATGTAGCATTCGGTTAGCATGTAGCTGTAGCATTCGGTTATCGAGAAAAGATTTTTTTTTTAAAAAAGAGATTTTCAAAATAACATTCTGCCAATTTTCTTGGGTATCTGTAACTCATTACTTGGAATATAACGTCACAATAGTAATGTGTTTACGCTGGAATAGAGTACCTTGCAACTTTCTCCTCAGCCTCATTGTTGCAGACACGTTGCCTACGGAGTTCTGAGCAAAGCATGTGAAGGTAGCGTCTAGGTCCTTCTCTGTGACCTTGTGGAGGCGCGCCACCTGAGTGGTAGTGTGCTCCCCAAAACTTGGCCGCACCCCCCTGGAAATATTTTCCGAAACATCACATTTATCCATTAAACAGCTCAGCTTTCAACCTAAATGTAATTTCAATATTTTGCTGAAACGGCTTCCTCAATGGACAAAGAATTGAATAAACAACATTCTGGTTACAGTCCCCTTATTCTGGAAAACTCCGCAACCTGCCACTCCTATACTTATAATGTAGTTAGGTAAAAATGTGAACAATGTAGAAAATACAACATTTAACATATAATATCCTTGTATCGCCTTAGGTTTAATCTATCAATCCTGATTTCTTATGATTTCATAACTATGCATATCAAACATTACAATATCACGTTAGTGCTTCCACAATACATGTCCAAACTGCATTTCTTTGCAGCCTCCATACTGTATAAACCCACACCCAAATGCACACCCAAGTCATTTTACTGCTGGGGAACACAAACCAATACTCACATGATTTCTGAATTCAGCAGTTCTTCGCTGCCATAACCGCCATAACTGACAAACCACTTGATCACCGGCTGGAACGTTCTCTCAAATGGAAACTGCACCTTACAAGTCAGATTCTTCGCCTTCCCTATATGGCAACAAATCACATAATACCAGACTTGAAAACTTTTCTTATAAAATAAAGGTCATCGATTTTAGACTTATCACAGATATCCGGTATCTTATAATGTTAATATCAAACTGATCTTTTCTACACTGTCTACTGTCCTGAGAATAAATACCTTATTAGCATCTGTCAGATGTTGTACATATTATTTGACTGCAGACATTCAGGGAATGAAGCTGACAATATGCTGCATGATAGACCATGAGAAACACATTATTACCAAGCTCCGTATCTTCAGTACAGTCTTCGTAAGGGTAAAGGATTCTGGGCAGAATGTCCCTTTCGTCTTCTGTTGTGGTACAAATGCACATGACCAAGTTTAACTCTCACTGCTACCCTGGGATCAGACTGACCTCAAAGGCACACGTCAGGCGACTTTGCATAGTAACATAATTATTATAGGAGCATATAAGAATTAAGATTACTTAATGGCTATTATTAGGTTGCCTATACATGTCAAAAAAGACATCTGTTTGCCAATGTTAATGTTTTGTAAAATCTAAACATATTAAAAAGATTTTACATGACAGGTCTGCTGACTGAACAATATCTTACTTCTGGTACAACTTACGGATCACTGTCACGCGGACTGATCTTCTGACTGTCCACATCATTCCATCCATGTGACTGACATCGCAGGTAAACACAGCGTGGTCTCCGACATACACCGTGTACAGTTTGAGTTCAGTACCTTCTATATCTAGGCCTCGTTCTGCTTGTGTCAAATATTTGTTTTCCTAATGTAAAAATAAAAAGAATAAATTCTGTCTCATATTGAGTGAAAAAAAAATTGCAGAGACCATACTGTCTTCAAAGGTCCATATACAGAACCTAACATGCAAATGTATCAGTGAAAATCATAGAACATTTAAAGGTTACATTTGAAAGGAGACACGTCAGACAAGAATCATTATTGGCGCCCTAGATTACCTTGTACCACCTTATGTCCACCTTGGAAGCCTTGGTGTAGCAATGCACACCTGGACACTGGATCCGGCCACCACGTCCCACTATAAGTGTGACGTCACTGTCTCCATGTACCTTGCAATCGGTCCCATTCCTTGGCATCACATTCAGGATAAAAGACAGCATCTTGCTCCTGTTGCCCAACACCGATCACAGGAGAAGGCAACGGTGAATGAACCGGCCGCGCTTACCAAAATGATTATTATTATCAATATTTTACAGACTAATAAAACTGATACAAAACTTACAATACATTTTAATGTATACAAAATAATTGCTCGATTTTCTCGACGTAATACGTGATAAAACGTCAAAAACAGACTCACTCGTTGTAACAAGAATAATTCCCAGCATGTCTTTCTTCGATTACAGTAAAGTTCAGGTAATTTCCTTGTTTGACAATGGTGCCATCTTGCCCAGGAATGGTTTCATTTGTGTGTCCTTTATGTTTTAACCATATGACATTATTCTCAATCCTCTTAGACTGATCGAATAGGTAAGGCTGATGCGGAGAAGCGCACTGCAGTAGGTATCCCTCTCCAGCCAAAGCCTTATACCCATACGGCGCGGAGCCAGAAGAAACACCTGAACCGGCATTTAGAACACAAATTAACGGCAGAGATGACAGTACAGGTGATAAATCAAAATAAAACCGACGGTGATGATTACGATGATGAGGGTGATGACTATACCTTGGGTCCGCAACAATCCAAAAATCACAACAGCCAAAGTCAGTCCGCAGCACATGCTGAGCACGACATAGTTGCAATGCAGTCCCTGTGTGACAACAAAAATATCCAATTAAGAATCATTTTGAAGTGGTGGGAAACCCATAGATAAGCGTGATAAAGCCGGTGTAGTGATCTTGGATGCACCTCTTATTCGCGTTAGTCACTCTGGGCCTCGCTGGCAAACCCACAGATGGAAGAACAAACGACATTAACTGTCAGTTCATTTTTTCCGATTTTACGTCGGGGAGCCACTTCGGCACATGGGTTTCCTGTGTTACCCTCTCCGCTTCTCTTTTTATGCTTTCGTTTTGCTAATCATTTTCTGACCCTCAGTTTCTAAAGAAGTACATTAAAAGAAGAGGGGAAAACGTCATCCCCCCAGAAGCTGTGTGAATTGAAGCGGTTTAAAACAAAAGCGCTTAGCGGAAACCAATTCACGAGTTTCAACCATCCCGATTACAATTACTCTCGTTTGCTTTGGCTCATTTCTCAAATGACAATTATCATATACCAAACAGCAGAACGTCATTTCTTATTGTTTCTCACTAATTTCCAAATGTTTTTGTACGTATATGCAAATATTTTGTAAAATGTCATCATTTGGCATTACTCTCAATTACCGTAGTCTTGTCTATATTTAGTGAAAATATAAATTACGTAACTTCCCATTGTAATAGTTTTACACCAAAATCTTTGTATTCGTGGGATCATTAGCCGAGCACCACGTGCAAAACAGTTCAACTGTTCGACGCGGTGATGCGGCAGCTGTATTTTTAAATCTCACAGTATCATTTTGTTGTCCCTGTATAGCCGTTTTGATGTTTTTGCATTACATTGTGCTGTGTGACTTGTTTGCTATTGTTTTTTGTCTTGAGATCTGAGTATTATACACGCTAGTGACTTATAGCAACAGTGAACTTTACATACTGTAATATATGGAGCTTTAAAAAGTTGAAACGGCTGTCTTTGACATCAATAAGTGTAAATTTGCTAAAGAAAAATAATCGGTCAGTGACCGGAATAGGAAATGGGTATCATTGAGAATTGTGTAATTATAGAGGGCAGATTTACGCTGACATTTATCTAAGCATTTTGACTCTCTTGGTTAAAGCGATGTATATCGCACTTTTCATTTTGTTGGCTAATTCATGGGTGGAATTATTTGCTTTTGAGACATGAGTCAATTGTTTTGGGTAAGTTGCAGGCTTTTGCAGCAATACCATAGTATACCATAGAACTGCATATATGCACTTCTCATCTGACCGATGCACATTTCTGACAATTTTCAGGTGGGTACTTGCCATATACCTGAGTATACCCTTCACTACAAATCTGCGGCACATTCACCCCCAACACCCAATGGGTTCACAGTTAATCATTCACACCTGCAGTTATTTTAGGAATCTGTTTACTTTTTAAAGATCACTCCTGTTTGGGTTCTAGGTTTCCTGGCTTGGGGTTTGTATCAGATTGTATCAGTTTATATCAGGAAAGAAACTTAGTGTTTCCAATATTGTTACTTACGCTAGAGGCAATCTTGCAGTCCCTTAACAGCTGGAAATCTTTGTTTTCCACTGGTGCTCCTTTGTTTGTTCTATGCCAGCCAGTGGGCTTCACAGTGTGAACAATATGATTTGTTTCAGTTCATCCTTTGTTTGGATCTTCTGCTCTAGTCTTCTGACTGACTTCTCAGTGGACAGGCGGCTGAACGTCGAGGCTCCGTTTGACGTGCGCCGCTCACGCACCGTGGTATATTAATTTGCCCATCATTTGACATCATCTCACAAGTTTGTGGCGTACGTTACGTGGAAGCTCTTATCAGTTCCACCGATGGGGCTGTTGCTTCTCTTCACACTTCCTCCACGCGTCGCTCCCGTGTGAGATGCGTCTTGCACACACGTTCCCCAGCTTCTCACTACGGTGTGCATTCATCCAAAGTGACCGACAGGCCGTGTGACACTGATTTATGTTACTGCCTATTAGATGAACCGAGGACCAGAAGTTGGTTTGGAAATGGATACTCTGCAATGATCCTGCTGCGGTTTGGCATTGCAGCAGCGTAAATGACGTTATAGGCAAGATAACACAAGAGAGCCCCCCGTTTACGTTTGTCTTCGATTCTTGTCACAGGTGCATTTTTAATGAAGACCCCTAGCAGAAACGATCCAGTCATCAAGCTGCTCGTGTGTACATCAATCAATGTTTATTTTGCTTTGATTTGCATCAGCATATTTTAGTTTAACATTTTCCCCAATAATCTCTATTATACTACTATAATATCTATAAGAACAGACGGTGATAGAATCCAATTAAACAAGACACTCCTTGCTTCCACTCTTGGTCAAATCAGGTAGTTATTTCATAAAGAAAATACAATGTGAAATTCACAGATAAATGATCTCAGGAAAGCCAAAATGTAAGTCAAGAATTGATTGACAGGTACAACAGTTACAGGGAATCCTTTTCAGCTTTTTGCCGAGATGTTCATTGTTATATCAAAACCGGAAATACATCATCTAAACAGGTACTTATTATTCATTTTTTTTTTTTCGCCATATAAAGCTACTCACAAATCTCATTGATTTCACATTTGATATCTGTTCTTATCGACAACAGCAGATTGTAAATAATCAGATTTTTTTTTTCCCCAAAAAAACCTAAAGACAAATAAATAAAGCATATATCCCACTGGAAATTCGATCACAAATTATTGCATTGAGTCTGGGAAAATGAACAGAAGGCTCATGCTGGCCGGTCTGGAAATACCTCCTTTGGAAGGTGCACCAGGGGCTGGAAATCCTAACCGACTCCGATCCTGAACACGCCATCAGAAATGTTTCTGAAAACACCCTCGACCATTAAAAAAAGAACAAAATACACACATTCATCCATAGGATTTAAGACAGATTGTACCCATATTTATCTGTTGATGACTGTTTTGTAAATGACTCTATGATGAACTCCTGTCCGCTTTACTCTCTGGCTGGGATGATGCACTTAGGATTTGAGACCCAATATTGATCTGGTCCACATATACATGACATATAATATAGAAGATTCTATGTACACACATATACATTTAAAGGTTTTGTTTTTCCCATTATGAGTGTCTATGACTGGATGTTGACTGTCTTTTACCACAGAAGGTGCCTCAAAAGGTGACGATAAAACAAATTGTCGATGCAGAAATTTCCTCATTTATGTCATTAACACTGTTGTGTCACACCAGTTTCATGTTTAGTCACTTGTCTTACATGGCGACCTGTGTTCGACCCATATGGCAGCGTTACATATTGATACATAACCAGACTGTGCATGACGATGAGTCACCGTTTGGGGAAAGAAAAGCTGCCCTCTTTGACGTATTAAAGCAACAGGTTCACAGCAACACTAAAGCTGTATGCATGGCATCGAGAGTTCAAAGGTAGATGGCTTTGGCGTCTATACATCGGCTGGGAGGCAAATCTGCGAGTCACCAAATGAATGTGGATGTATAGCAATTTGAATTTGAGCCAACGGAATAAAAAAAAAAAACCAAGGAAACGATAAAAAAAAAAGCTAAAGAAAAATGAAAAAGCTAAAAAAGAAATAAATCGTTATTTGGTTAGTTGTGAAGAATAATTGTCTCATTATATCATATACCCCTAAAGGTATATGTCCTGTGTATTTGCTTTCGCTGTGTGTGCGTTTGTCTGCAGGTACGCGCTTGCGGATTCACACTTTAGGGCATCTCTGCTTGTATTTTGGCTGGGAAGTTCTTTTTCGTTATTCTCGGAAAATCTAGCAGCAGCCAGTGTCTTGCAAGTGGGGAGTGTGGTACCCAGGGTGGGGCGAAAGCCCAAAGGAATGTCTCCCTTCGCTTGTTACCTGGAAAACGCGGAGCTCCATTTCATTAGACTGTTTATAAATGAAAATCTCTGTCCAACCCAGGTCTGCTCTTATAGGAAACCAAATACTCTTTTTTTTTTTTTTTAAAGCTTAGCTCAACCGCTGGGAATAAAGGGCTGTGTAGATAGGAATACAGCAAGAAGTGTATGTGAAGGTATTCTAAAATATAAACCAATACATTAAATAAGAAAAAAAAAACGGAATATTTTGGCCTTTTTAGCAATGCAGGTACACATTTTTTTAAGTGATTTTTTTTTCTTTTTACTATCTCAAAAATATAAAGTTTTTGTTATTTTCCTTAATTGGCCTATAATATTAAATAAAACCTTTTTTTCTTTAAAGTCACATGCTGCTTTTCATATGGCAGTTTTACGTGGTATTATTCAAACCGTTTTTTGTTTCATGCAATCGGTGTGTATTATTGTAGTTTTAGGGTGTATCCTCACAGCGTGGTTTTGCGTCTCGTCTGGGGAAGGGGGTCCCC
>JABFDZ020000039.1:11677895-11691050 GCA_019775955.2 Pollimyrus isidori
CCTAGTCAAAAATATCTGCCACTCTGGTCCCGGAAAAGAAGCGGTAACGGAAATATACGAAAAACACGGGAACGATAGAAGATTTTGTGAAATTTGACGGGAACTAACGGTACAGGAATGACATCCCATGGGACGGGACAGGACAGAATGGGTTTTGAAAATTTGGCGGTAAATCGGACGGGAACGGAAAACTTATACTTTTTTCATAGGCTATTTGGAAAACACATTTTCATTCTGATACTTAATGATTTGCTTGCGGTTTTCAAAATTTTGATTAATACTTTTGGCACAAAATTAACCCCATAGATAGGCCTATGTCATTAAAGAAAATACAATACAGCTTCTTGGTCAAATCACTACGTAACGCATTTCCTCTAACAGCTGCTGTGCAGACTGTAAAAAGGCGCTGCGAAGGCAAGTCAACCTCAAATCTTTCTTGTGACAAATTCCTTCAGTGTGCATAGGACGCGTTGTGAGGGCGATTCGGTCGGAATTTGACTCGAAATGAAGTCGGAGGGTCGAGGGTATCGTTTGGGATTCGGCCCAGGTGTTCCGGCAATTCAGTTTCCCTCACCTGTCGCGCGCTGATTTGTGCACGGTTTGCTGTTGTTTTCATGTCTTTTTACGAAGCTCTTGAGGTAAACAAGCCATATATTTTAAAACATCACATGCCCTTTCGATGTTTTTTTTGTTTTTACAGATAATAAATTATTTCATTCGCCTGATGGAGATATTTCTTGATGAAAATGGTATCGTATTGCTTATAAGACTATTAAGCATGACGATCTGCTGTATTCACATGTAATAATGTACCTGAGTGATTTTCAGACATTTCACATATCTCTTTGCTTTAATATTAGGGGAAACATTATTTGCTGACAGGGAAACCGAATTGCCGGGAACGCCTGTGCGTAATCTGCTATTTCTCCCGAATATCACGTAAAGCAGTGAGAACTGGTTCTCAGTTGATTTACCAGGTAAAATAAAGTTTAAATAAATGTCATAAACGCTCAAATAGTATACGTAAGTTGGTGTTTTTTGTGTTGATTACTGTAATGTTGCGCTGATTTATTTGGTTAATCGTCCAGTCTGTGAAGAAGGCATTCAAGTAAGAATTGCATATGTATGACTCATTTCCTGGCGCGTTCAATTTATATTAGGTCAGCGTTCACGGTTCGACTTCTGATATTCTAGGTCAAACTGGTTTGTTCGACTTTCAAGAAATTTGAATTCTAGTGAGTTCGAGAACCGAGGTACCACTGTATATTAAAATTGTTATAAATGGTGCCATTAAAACATTATCTAAAGATGGATTTTTTTAGACAAACCCAGTACCAGTATACTGGAAATGTATGTTAGGGCCGCCTCCTGACTTAATGACCTATTCCCTTAATGATTTAATCATAGGAATGAAAGTCAGTCGTTAAGTGAAGAGTGTCTGTATTAAAATGTCCTGTTCGCCTCCGACCGCAGTGAAATAAGGAGCCACTGTAAGACTTACAGAGCTCCTCCCTGTCAAAGGTCTGTGCGTTTCCTCCGAAGAATCCTTTCAGGAAGCCCTTTTGAGCCTCCGGGGTCTCCACTGGTGTGAACAGCTCCCCCAGCATTTCCTGGCAACAGTCAGAATTAACAGTTAGTCCCAAAAATGAATCACCGTGTGCAAATATTCAGGAGACCTCATATAAACTGTCAGTATCTCCTTGGAATGTATGAACAATATATGAATAATATGGGTTCAAACAAAGAAAACACACACATACACACACACATATATGGAGGGAGAGAGAGAGTGAGGGATGTGTCATCACATTGGAAAAAGAGGAAGTGTGCAGTATTAGTCAGAAGTATTTTTAATGTATTTGTCTGTATTTTCCCTATATTATTCACTTCATAGTAACTGGCCACCAGGCAGTGAAGGAACAGATTAAATATTGTAATTACCAAAAGAAATGTTCAATATCTGAACATTCTGTCAAATCTTTTACTCTTGAAAACACTGTGCTTCTTTCAACCAATGTCCAGATGTAGCCAACTAGAATATTTCTCCAATAGTCCTGAAAGTGTTTCCACTAGTTATGTGCATACATTAGCTACCTTGCACTTACTCTTTGGTCTAACTCATCCCAGACCAGCTTGTTAAGGTTTAGGTGGAGGTGGGGGGGGGGGTATTGGGGTGCCTGGTTATCTGTCATCTCCTTCCTTGTTCACAAGATAATACTTACTACATAACTTAAACAGTTGTTATCTTTTTAAAAACAAATTATTTTCCATAGGTGGGTCCATTGGAATGTTGGTGCACATATCCATCAACAGGTGGCAGTAATCAGATATATGAAAAACTGTGCTGCCACCTAGTGGATGCTCAGTATATCAGATTGCAGTGACTGAGATCAAGCAGCGGAATATTTAATTATAGGATTTTTTTTTTTTTTTGGATATTTACTGCAAGGTAAATCAAGTACCCAAAAGTGTGAGGTGGCCAAAGCAAGATTATATGCTTGCAATATATTTTCTGGGTACAGTGGAGCTGTGATGTTATGTATATGCATGACATATCGGTGACATACATGTTCAGTGTGTGACTCATTTTCCATGATAATTGCAGGGATGGGTTTTGTGCGACAGGGATTGCTGACCTGCAGGCTGTCACACATGTCCTGGCTGTAGGCAATGCGCTGGATCTCGGTGGGCGAGCTCAGGTAGAGAGCCTGGCCTCCTTCCGCGAAGCAGAAGGTGCGAGCGATGCGCATGTCCGTCAGGGGCAGGAAATTCACGTCCAGCAGGGGCCTGAGGCTGGGCAGACTGCAAGCACAGCGGCGGCGGGACGTCAGCGGGCGTCACAGCAGAAGGCAGGGGGCAGTAAGGCATGGTGAAAGGCGGACCGACTGCTCCCCTCTCTGTACGGGACTCATAACATACAGGCCTGGGGCTAGAAATGAATTTCATGTGGGGTCTGAAAACCCTACCACAAGCTTCTTCTCGGTACTTATTTCTGAAGGGGGGCGTTGAAATGAAATCTGTTATTTTACTACTTCGCTATATGCCTGACAGCATCTCAGACTCAGGACTCCGAGGAAACTGAAGTCAATTTTATCTATTTATTACACACTTTTTCCATCTGTTCATTCGATTACATTGTCCTGTTGTAGCTCTTATAATCAAGTGTTTTTGACAGTACTTTGGATCTTATCTATTCAATTGAATTCAGTTCTTTACTGTTATAAGCACAATGAGACTAGTTTAACAACTCCCTAAGCAGTGCTAACAAAAACCAAAACAAGACATGTAAAGTGTAAGCAATTGGTCTGTAAACAACAAATGCAATAAATGGTATGCAGTGCATGGGAGTCACGTGTGAGAGGTCTTAATATGTTTTATATTTTGTATGTCCAACATACTTAAATTTAATTATTTGAACTATGACCAAAGAGAAATGAAGTTACATCTTAATGTATGACTCAAGCATCATAGAGCTGAGGAGGCAATAAAGATACTTTGAGGTTGAGTTTACTTTGCTCGGGATGGAGGACGGTGCCTGGTGATGAAGGCCTGGGTACCTGAGCATCATCACGTGCCCATTGGCACAGAAACAGGCCAGGCAGACGCTGTTGCAGACGGAGACGACGTCGGCACGCAGCACGAAGGAGGACTCGGTGATGTGGTGCACGTAGAGGCAGGTCTGCGCTGGCATGAGGAACACCTTGGCCTGCTTCTCGGAGCAGACCACAGCCAGGTGTCCCTCCCCGGACGTCTCCTGGGACGTCGAGGGTGAGAAATTGATGAGCCTGCGCCTGCGGGGGCAGTCGGAGTCCTCAGGGGCGTGAGGGTCCCTCCACACCTCATAGGGGTTTGGGACAAGGGAACCGTTGCAGTCCAAAGACCCGAACGTCAGCACCGATCCCTTTATCGTCAGCACAGTACCTGGAGATGAAGAAATAACAGAAAAGGTGGTAGTACATTATGTAACTACAGCTGTGTTCCTTCTCCCTTGTTGTCTACAGGAGGCAGGGCAGATCAGTTGAACAGGAAATGCAAAAAATAATAATCTAATCTACAGGTATACCACTAGGGGGCAGATCTTTGATGACATGCACCTGTGAAATCGCAGCAGTTCGAAGGTGCATCCAACAGCAACTCACCGCTGGGCATCACTGCCACAGGTTCCTCCAGGCGTTCCTCTTCATCGGTGGGGATGGAGAGCGCGATGACTAGCACGACCCCCAGGCTGGTGCCAACCCACAGGCAGGCTGAGGGCACGGCGTCCACCTTGCGGGCATAGGACTCCATAAATCGCAACACGGTCACCGCCTCCTTCGTCTCGCGGTCAATGCTGGAGACGCTGGAGCTGCGTGAGCGGCTGAAGGAGTTCTCCCGGCTTTCTGTGAGGGCCCAACCGTGGGGGTGGAGGGGAAGGGGCAGAAAATAATATAAAGAAAGGGAGCACAGGTATTACATGTAAAAGAGAGGAAGGAGAGGTGCCATGTAAAAAGACAGAAAGGGAGAAGAATGAGGCCGGGAGAAATAGAGAAGATACAGAAGCCATGGAAAGAAGCACAAAGTCACACAGAACAGCGGGAAAGAGCCGTGTAACTCACGGACATTCAGAGAGAGAGAAATTAGCGTAGAACATAAGACAGAGAGACCATGTGAAAGAGACAGAGCAACCCCACGCGGCCCCAGAGAGAGACGTCACATGAATCAGAGAGACCAGGAGCGTCACATTAATCGTGGAATTGAGAAAGGAGTGTCACGTGAAACGGGAGGATGGAGAGAAACGTCAATGGGGAGAAGTGCCGGAAGAAAGAGACAGAGAAACCCCACGCGGCCCCCGGGGAGAGACGTCGCAAGAGTGAAACAGGCAGAGGGGCATCACATTAACCGTCACGTGAAACGGGGGAAACGTCAACGTGGAACAGAAAGCAGAGAAGTGCCGGAAAAAAGAGACAGAAAAAAGCCACGCAAATCGGAGGGGAGAAGTCACGCAAAACAGAGCGACGGAAGAGTGTCATATTAATTGGAGAAATCAGAGAGATGTGCCGTGGGGAACAGACGGAGAACCACATGGAACAGAGCAGATGAGGAGAAATGACGACATTAAGAAAGAAAAATGGCACGTAAAAATAGAGGAGTTGGCGAGATATGATGTGTAAATCGGAGAGGAAGGACACACAGAGGGGACAGAAACGCAGGGTAAATGTGCAAGAGAGAAATGCCACATAGAAAAAGGGAATGTCGTGTAAAAATAGAGAAAGTAAGGGGTGGGAGAGAGGCGAGAACACACACGATTTAAAGTCTTTTTAATGCGGTTTATACATCATCAACCAGTCAGTCATCTCACATAAATAAACCTAGAAGAAATAAATTGACCAATAAACTCTTCATATAAAGAAATAAACAAGAATTCAAAATATATCAAAGACACAACAAATCAATGCTTAACCATGTATATTATCTGTTTCCCTCACTAAATGTGCTAAATATAAATATCAACAAACACTCTGGAGCATTGGCTTGAGAACCTCGTGTGATCCACACACAGGGCCAGCCCAACTCCTTTTGGGGCTCTAAGCAAAACTCCATTGACTTAGTGGTCATTGCTCATCTTCCTTCCCATTCTTACGGGCCGATCAGATGGGGCACCCCCTGGTGGCAGCTGACCTAGAAGCAGCCAATCAGTCTACTTTTGACTTGAAGTGGCCCTGTCGCTCTAAAGGCGCAGGCCCTATTTGTCATGTAAGCGATTCGAAAAGTCCCAGTGCATTCAAGTGCCTGTGTTGGGCATCTGTGTTGTACAGAACTGATGCTGCACAGTCCAAAGCTTAAAGACTTGTGCAAGATTTCACATCAGCGCCCACTGCTGGAAGCTAATGAGTCATAAATCACAATAAAAATTGTTATAAAAATGTTTCCAATAAAATGTATGGCCATTATCATTTTATAGTCACTGCGATGAATTCTAAACATTGATAATTATATTTATTTATTTGATACCAGTCAAAAGTCTGGACATCTGCCTTTAATGGATTTATCTCTGTTTTAACTCCTCGATACGTAATATCATAATATGATATTTCAAAGTACGTGAATTTACTTTACTTTATAAATTCTCTTTATTTCATACATATCAAATATTGCAATAACCAATTTTCCCAAATTTGAGACACAATCAAAGACAGCATTGCAGACTCTTGGCATTCCTTCAATCAGCTTCCAGATGTAGCCACCTGCAATGCTTCTCCAACAGTCCCAAAGGTGTTTCCACAAGTTCCGGACACATGTCGCTACCTTGCTGTTACTCTTGGATCAAACCCATCCCAGACCAGCTCTATAGGATTTAGGTCGGGGATTTGTGGGGGCTTGGTCATCTGTCACAGTACGCCACCTTTGTCTTTGTTCACAAGATAATACTTACTACATAACCTTGAGGGATCATTATCTTGTTGAAAACCAAGTGATTTTCAGTAGGCGGTTCCAGACTTTTGATAGGTACTGTAGCTATGTTCCTGCGATTTCGGACACCGAGGAGATGGCTGTATGACAGCCATGAATGCTCATGCTATCAGTCAACCTGAAGAGCCACAAGACAGTGGGAGGCTGATCCACTGAGCAGAGAATCACTTGGGAGCTGCACTTAGGCTATAGGAGGCCAAACACAATATACACTATCCTATAAGAATCAAATTGCCTGTTCGTTGGTATCACACTTGTAGCTGCAAACATTTTATCAGTAACCCTCCGCCCAGAGTAAATATGCATTATCTTATTAAAGAATAATAAGTGACCATTTAATTCTGTAGCTAACCAAACTAATGCATTGTCAATGAATCCATGTCATAAATGCATACAAGCACGCTAATGTTACTGTAAACACACTTCAGGCTTAATATGTCCTGAGACCGCAGACTGAGATGAATGCTGGTCTCGATCACTGGAGAGGCAAATTGCCAAGTCTGCCCTATCAGGTTCTAGCCCCGCCCCCTTACCTCTCTCATTCCAGGAGTACGCTGTGGAGTGTTGCTCGTCATGCGAGTATACACTGTATCCGTGCAATTGCTGAAGCATTGCCCGCCTGGAAGCACAACCTACTCCCCCCCGTCCCGCACCAAGAGACAGACAGACAGGCAGTACCCAACGATCACAGAGAGGGAGAAAGAAAATCAAATTGAGTGTGTGAGCAGTTATGGTTAGAGAGTGACCTTTGCCCTTTTTACAAGACCGCGTGGCTGTTTCTGCATACTATTTGCTTTAAATGCTTTAGGTATGGGCTAAACAAACACAGTACCACTGAAAACAGACCAATTTCTACAGCTACTTGATTAACATGCCATGGGTTGATGGAAATGTCTTCCAGTGCTTTTGCAAATGAGAAGGGTCCAAGGCGGCCTCAGATACATATGAATGCATAATGTTGCCTTTTCACTGGAAGTTGAAGCCCTTGCTGAAGGGTGGAAATCATGGTCGTCATTGTTATTTCACGCATAAAAACAGACAACTATTGTTCTCTTGATCAATGTTGCAGTAATACCCCATGGCTGACTAATTGCATATTTGCTTATTTATCTCTGTTACAATGTGTTAGCAACTGAGGAACATAATGGCTCTTTTGTTCACCGGCTTGAGCAGAAGCAACAAATCTGACAGGCAATTTGGAGGCTCCTGGTGTGTTGGTACATGACCATTCCTGAGATGTTTGCCCTGGAGAGCTACACGGACTAGAATTCAGACAAAACATAGAGGAACTTGGAAGGGATTTGGGGCAGGAAGTGGTTGAAGGGTAGGGATGGATGGAGGTAAAGGTGGGGGCAAGGCCTCAGCAGTGCTCACATAAAGGACTGTAAAGATGAAGGTGCACGAATGACATGGTGATTACCACAGAGAGACACATGCTTTCTCCATCCCCAATAAAGTCAGGACAGCATTTCCTATTGCCAAGCCAAACGCATTAAGAATTTGGGATTATTCACCTTCTACCAGTTTCTCTGATTCAGTATTAATATAAGAGCCACAAAATGAATGGGGATGTATTATATAAATAAAGTCTCATCATAGCAAAAGACTGCGTGCAAATCAGGCATGACTGCTTTTGTTTACATCAATAATATCACTTGCCCTTTTTCCCTCACTGTCATGGCCTGTTGCAGACCTAATTAGAACTCGGTACCCTTTTCGCCTAATTGGCCATTAATTATTTTAGTTTCCCTGCTGTGGTAGGCTGCTTTAATAATTCAGACAAAGTAACAGCAAAAGAACTGGAGGGAAGCATCTCAAGTCACAAACAAAACCTCGGTGGAAGACAAGACAGCAGAGGAACCACCAGCTTATCTCCATCGTCACCATATCGGCTCCATCTCCACCAATACATAGCAGATTCTCCTCGGTGACAGATTACTGGGGCAGATTAGCAGGGAGCAGCACGCTTCATGATAAAACATTTTGGGTGATTCTCACAACAGTACTTTTCTGGTCAGAACACTCAAATACTGCACGTTTAAGCAGATTTATGAGATAATGTGACATTTCAAAGTATGTGAATCTACTTTAAAAATAAATTCTCTCTATTTCGAGGCTGGATTTACATGACATTGTAAATTGAGGGGAAAATTTCAAAGTACAAAGAAAACGATGGAAGCTGATCTTTTGTTTCATGTCCAACTCTGTGGGGATTTCCGAATATACAATAATAGAACCATCTATGAAACATCGTAGCATTTCACAAAATTTAATTTGAATTTGCATTTATAAACAATTGGATTGGATGACCTTTAATATTTTCCAATTAATGAAAAACATATTGAAGCTATTGGTTTACCCTAAGGTACGCTGCCTTATCACATACATGAGTATTGATGTCTCACCTTCTCGGGTCTTCACTGCATTAGAATCGGTATCTTTTATAATTACAGATTAAAGGTTCATAGCACTAGTGCAGCAGAACAGCCTAAAGGAGTCTTAATCTTGCTGTACTCAGTCTGGCATCTTTTACAGAAATACAGTAACTTTTCGTGTGAATTGAATTCCCTTTAAATGCATTTCTGTTCGAGTGCTGGGACACGTGCACAAAACTTCAATTAAATTCCGTCTTTTTTTAATGGAGCTTGAAAGGTAATTCTGTATAGCCTTTTCAGGGATGCCTGATTAAGCAGCCAGGCCTTGCACTGTGACTGATTCACAAACACTGAGCCTCTGTCTCGGCTGTTTGTACTAACAATCTCACAACCGGACTACACAACGCGTCAATCTGCTTTAAGACTAATCGGCCATCCCAGACACAAAGTCTGGATACGTCCCTTGTGGCTTTGAGTGGCCCTTCCTGGTAAGAATGAATATTTGCCACTTCAGCCTCCTCATTATCAGGTATCTTGAGTAACCCACGGATAAGGACGACATCAAAACAGAAGAGTTATTGCCCATATAGCAATTCAGTTTCCCCGGTGTCTTGGGTGCATAAATGAGACCCTCTTTTGATGTAAAAGCAGGGCTTATTGCACCAAACAAAGTCAGCCCCATTGTATTGCCTATATTAAAATTGTATACATGTTAATGGTCATCAAGGTGTTTAGTACTCAATTGTTCAAGTTGTGCTTTATTAACATATTAATTGAGGATTAATGACAATTCTTTCAGTTGATGCATCTAAAATCCATCCACAGAAATCTCTAGACTGTCATATGGAAAAAACACAAGGTCAATCCAGAGACTGTAGAAAACGCTTTTGGTGACACACTAAGGTCAAAATGCTGAGTATTTTAAGTAAGGAAGAGAGTCAATGACCTTCATTTAGTAAGTAATGTGGAGCTCAGTAAATGACTCAGTATTCTTAGCCTTATTTGGGACTCATCACTCCTTCAGTCCACGTTTGAATCGCATTAGCATCCCGTTGAGTATTGCGGTCAACAATGGCTCTATCAGGGAGTTTTATTTTGTCATCCACCCACTATAGTTTAGCCATTATTACACAAAGTATTGAAACCCAGGTATGTCCTACTCACAATGGAAAGTTTAATTCCATTCATACTTTTGTAAATTAAACCTCACAGGAGATGTTAAAACAAGCCTGTGACTCCCAATCCTTATTAAAATGATTCATATTCTGTTATTTAAAATAACTTCATAAATAGAGTTATAATAGGACCCATAGACCTTGTCACCAAATTAAACTGACTTTACATGTGCCTGAAACTTCTATTTAAACTCTACAGAGTATAGTTTCAAAAAATTGCGTACTCCTCAATACTCCTTATGATTATAGCAGGGTGTTACTAGGAGATGGAAAATATTGTGAATGTTTAAAAGCTTTGATGCTATTCAAAGGAATGTTCCACAGAGTCTCATTTGAACTGTACTAGCTATATGTATTTGCTCTCCACCCTGCAACAAAAAAACAGCACTACAGCAAAAGTCCAAAAAAGGCACGATATGACATGAGGTTCAGGACAAGCGACGACCCAGCACAACCAGAGAGACGTGTACGGAGACGGGGACAGAACAGGGTCACAGGATGGGTGGCAGTGTCACCTGGTCAACACAATAAGGGAGAGGATGCGATGCGTGTTTCTGACAGACGTCCTATTGAACAAGAGAGGCGCTGACATTGCTCAATGCTCAGGGCCGTAGGAGTTTTTCACAGCTTTTGGGAGAAATGCTAAACATCTATTTATGTAGAAAGCAAAACTAACTGAGAAACAAAAAAAAAGTAGTAGCTGGCAGACAGCCCAGGTCAAAGCACTGTGTTATGTAGACAAATCATCTCATGGTGCTTGGATGGAACGCAGTGACCGATGACCAGTGCAGCCTACTGTCCGGTACATGGGCAGCAGACGAAACACTCAGCGTGAGATGTGTGATGAAGCGTTACCCATTTTCAAATATCTTTGTTGCTTTAACTGGACTTCCGTCGACCTTCAGCCTTTGCCCTCGTTTTGCAAATTTGTATGATGACACAACAGTACAGCTTTTCTGAGTTCTGAATAATAATTCAACATCATTTTGTTTCCTCTTAATTGACCGTAACGGGAAGAATAACAGCAAAAGCTCCCGTTAAAGCACAAGGAAAGCAGCGCAAAGGTCAATTCCTGTCTCTTCTGGGAAAAAAAAGAAAATATATATATATATATATATCTTAATATATATATATATATATATAAATATATATTGTGCAAGCTGCATTAGACGATAAATGGAAAACAGGTTTGACCACATGGTGCATAAAACCCAGGTGAATGCTGAGATCCTTTTGAGTGGAAGAGATCCTCTTGGATAAGCATGCAATAGAGATGAAGGTGGATGTAAAGGGGGGGGGGGGCGTGAAGACAGGCACACACCTTCCGTGTGGGGAGCAGGCAACGAGACCTCCATGCATGCGGCCGACTGGACCTTTCGGAAGGGCGGTCGGCTGGGGCCGCGCCGGTTCTGCTTGGGCCTGCCAGCGCCGTAGGGCTGGGAGGTGGGGCTAGTGCAATGTCCATTGACATGATCTGCAACAACAACTGCAAAGCGTTAGCGGAGAACGAACAAATCCAGGGCAGAACCGACGGATCCCAGGCCCTAATGCGTCCGCAGCCATCTTGTTGGAAAAGAAAGAGGCGGATAAAGGAAGAGCGTAAGGGGTGGGGGTGCAGGAGGGGGGGGCATTCGAGAAGCTTCTCTCAGGTCGTGCCAAAAGGAATATTAATAAAGAAAAAATATATAGAAATAGAGCAGTAAAAGCAGTGGGAAATATAAATAAGCTGCATTAGTATTTCTCGGTGTTTCTTTGTAAGCGGTGAGTAATGTGAGCAGGCGCTCAGGCAGTGTAGTGCGTCTCTTTCGGCTGTAGACCGAAGTGTAGAATTCATGCAAATTCAGGCTGCCAGACAATGGGCCGGGGCCCCATTGCGGCTCCCAGCCTTCGCTCAACCGGATATCACGGCTAATTCACCGCTTATGGCTTCTGTGTGTATGGCACAGTTTATGTACGTGAGAGTGTGCGTGTGCTTTCCCTTTTCTGCACTAAGCTTATTAGGCCTTGGATGTCACGGATACCTTAGCGTTCCTTGTAAAACCTCTTTTTTCTCCCAAGACAGTAACAATGCAGCTAGCCTATATGTCACAGTGAGGATGACAGTCTCCCTTTGATTTGTCGGTAGAGGGGAATATTCAGGCCGTAAAGATGACAGGTAAATGAAATCCTCTCTTCTGTTGACACGCTAGTGCAGTCCGGAGGTGCACCGCGAGCACCTTGCCATTTGATGTCACCTCAAAGTCTTCCCAATTAGAAAAGAACGACAGATTTCCGTCCAATAACAGGAACCCGGGGCCTCTTCCCTAACCCTTCATCAGTTAAAACCTTACAGTACTCCAGCCAGACTACAAACACAGGCACAGAAGCTACCGTCCCTCAAGGTAATTTAAACAAAGCTGTGAAGAGTCTGAAGGCCAATGAATCAATGCATTAAGTCATAATAGTCACTGCAAAAGAGTCAGAAATGCCTTTTTGGCTTTGTGGAGCTGACAGTGGCGTGAAGAATCGTCAATGAGTAAATGGGCATGAATAGTAGCATTTCAGCGATGACAAACCAAGAAGAAAATCGCACACAGGTACAGAACTAAAGTGATATTTCTAAATAAGCAAATAAAGTGCACACTCAAGTACAAAAACAGCACACAGGCGTGTTATTCTGTTCACGTTAAGAGCCACTGGGCACATCATGGAGGAAACTCATAGTTTCTGCAAACCAAGAGGTTGAATTAGATATGCCAGAATAATTCATATTTCAGATAAAGGCAGCTTTAACAAGATAAACAGAAGCATAAGTATGCTTCATACAACCCCCAAAAGGCACAGATATGCCAATTATGCAAAAAAAAATGAAAAGGTAATTGAAAGAGACGCTATTCAATAGGAGCCAAATCAATTAATAAATAAATGCAAACATAATGACTTCTCAAAAATGAATACCCAAGACTTCCCGACCAAGCTAGTCAAAACTATATATCATTTCATTTAAAAGATACAGTTGGCTTGTCCAATATTTTAAAAGGAAGCTCAAGGTTTTAAGTCACCTGGCTCCTGACTCGACTCGGTAACTGTATTACTCAGTAATAGAATGTCTGAACAAAAAATATAAAAGCGCTTATGGGGGGGGGGGGGGGGGGGGGGGGGGGGGGGGGGGGGGG
>JABFDZ020000039.1:11712059-11723402 GCA_019775955.2 Pollimyrus isidori
GGGTCGCGCCCGCGTGTCCCTTGGCTCCCCCCGAAATGGCGGCCCCCAGACGCCACGTCCCCGGACCCCCCGCCGGGCCAAGCCCCCCCCCCCCCCCCCCCAAAACGCCCTTCCAGCGAGGACAGCGGTTGGAGGAGGCAGCCCCACCCTGCCTTCTGAACAGTGACCCACGGATCGGCAAACTCCACCTGGCTCTGCTCTCCCAGTGTGCCCTACTTCACTCTGTTTGTTTTTGCCCCAGATCAAGGTACGAGTCATGAGAAAAGGAAGAGCTAGGTGGTGAACACAAGCTTAAACTTCAGGTCACATGCTATTAAGAGCAGACATGTTCCACAATATACAATCAGTCCCCAGGTCACAAGTGAGATCTGTTCCTTAAGTCTGTCTTTAAGTAAAATTTGTAGCTAAGTAATAATACAGTACATAATAATATCTATTATTATATAGTAATAATAAAAACAGTTACATACGGTACTGTACTGTACCTCCAGCTGACAAAACACATAATCCAATTTTCACAATGTAATGCATGTGTTCTTTACTATAAACCACTGTACTTAACCTGACTTTTACCATACTAGCCTTTACGGCAGTCCGCTTGTAAGTGCGAGTTTTCCGTAAGTTGGACGTTCTCAATGCGAGGGCTGCCTGTACTGTCTTTTGATGCTCCTCTTTCTCCTTTTGTTTCCCTAGACTCTGTCCTTCCATTATCCTTGATTCGTGAGTCACATCGTGGTGCCGTGGGCGTGAAAGACAATGAACGCCTTGGTGTCTGCCGACGCCTGGCATCTGCAAGATCCCGAGTCTCTTTTGAAGTCGCCGGGAAAAGCAGGAGACGCGTTTGGTCGCCCTACTCTCGCTTTTTGAAGAGTCGCGGGGTCTTGCCATTAACTAGAGTCGTTCGTCGTCACGCGGCGACTGATTGCGCGCCTCCTTCTCCCCCTCCCCCGGGGAGGGAGTGCTTCGGAGAGGGCCGGAAGCTGTGGAGGGCGCGCCAGTTTGGGGGACCAGAACCTGGCAGACGGGCCGGAAGAGGAAGGAGGTCCTACCGTGGGGAAAGGTGACCTGGAAGGGCTTGGCAGTGTTCCTCAGGCTCCACGTGGTCAGGCTGCCGTCGGAGTGGCTGCACATGAACTGCTTGCCTTCGTGGTGCCAGCTGACAGAGTGGATGGCCTGAGGAGGAGATGGGGCGGGTAGAAGAGCAACTGGGGTCATAGATCTGCATCCGAAGAGCCAGCCTCACCACCCACAAAGCCAACAGGACAGTCGAAACGCAACAGCCGGCGTAATGGCAAACCATGCCCTCGTCAGCATGCCTGGATGTATATAAGTCATCATTAGGGTGTTCCTGCAACTAGAATCTTTAGACATGACTCAGGTGCGCATACTGTAAAATGCCCCCAACTGCTTTTATAGCAACAGAGGCCTTGTATTCCATTTGATCTTTAGCTGAGGTTCCTTAATAAAATTCCCCCGTGGCTAACATCTGTGACCACATTAGATATGTTTGACATTGTTTATACTCTGTTGTGCCAAAATCCATTACGGGGAGCACATGGAGGAATTCATTTTAATAATAAGGTCCTCGGTTTTCAGAGGAGATGCTGGCTTTAAAAATATCCAAAGAAAAACCAAATGTTATGGTACATGATATATGGGAATAATATAATTGTACAATGATATAAATCAGGAAAACCATGTTGATTCTAGTACCATATGGTGATTGTAAAAACAAGAAGAAATGTAAGGAGATGGCTTTCTACTATGGAAGTTTCTAATATCGAAAATGTAAAATTATGGATGTAAAATTAATACTCTGGTTAATGGAACAATATATACAGTTCAGGAACTGGAAAGTGATATTGCGCATTATTTAAGAAGTTTCTGGTTTATTGTTGTATGTACTTCATAAGTTGCTCAGTCATCTGCCCCCTACAGACTGTCTGCTGACCATACAAATAAAAATAGCAGAAAATAGGCGCATTAGACAATAAAGACACAGTGAACATATGCAACATAGACAATAGCTAAAATAAATTATGAAATGACACAATATGACTCAAAACCTTGTAGCAAAAGAGTAGTGATCAGTGAAGTGGAACCTCACCAGTAGCTTGATACACAGTGTACTTATATTTTGAATTTGCGTTCACTGTGTTTATTCTTCAGAACAATAAGGATTGTTTAATTATAATTTGTGTGATTAATTCAGACTAAGTCCTTTCATGTTTTCCCGCTCAGTCAGATGAATCAGAATGCGCTGGGGAATAATCAGAGCCTAAAAAGCCTATATGAATATAGAGAAAGGTGTTGGCACATCTTATCTCTGAAATATGATTGCTTTCCTGCATAAAGGGGATTTCATGCAGGGAATCAGAGCTCTCCCCCATGCCCGGTACCCCGCTGGCTAGCGTGAGCCAAAGTGATCTATTTACCTTCATACATTTATTCCTGAGCACTTCCGCTGTGATCGCATTTGGGTCCTTTTTTTCTAACTCCTCTATACGTCAAGATAGTTGATAACCCTTGACTGGAGTCCTTTGTTTTAGCTGTATTGCAGTTTTTGTGTAATTTCATGAGCAACAAAGAAAAGAAACCAGCAACCCATATTGTTTATACTCATGTAAGACAAAGACAAAGAAAAAACATCAGTTTATCCGTATCCATCCATCATCCATCCATCCATCTTCCAATCACTTTTTAGTATATGGTTACAAGTTGGCCTGTAGCCTATTACAGGCAGCATAGGGCAGATGGCTGGGGAGACCCAGAAAGTAATGCCAATCCAATGCAGGGTAAATATCCATATATGCAGCACCATAAGGGGAACTGACAGACACTAATGCACCTCAATACATGTTTTTAGAATTCTTAAAGAAACCAGAGTAAAAACAAGAACAAAAATCTAAGTAACATGGGACTAACATGCAAAAACACACACATTGATGCGTGAACAGCAGTCTAAACCCCAACCTTGGAGGTCTGAGACTGCAGTGCTACTGAACTCCCTGGGCAAACCCAGCTGAATGCAGGAAATACAGATTACAGTGGGACAGCTATGATAACAGTAATATGTATGTTTCCGGTAAGTTAGGGGATGGGGTATGTCAGTAGACCAGATGTACTGTATGGTGTAGGGATATTTTATACGTTATTTACATCTATTTACATTAGGGGGCGATGTGGCTCAGCAGATTAGAGACATGGTGGCCCATGGCTGGAAAGCGAGTGGCTCAAGTCCTGTGGTTGGCAGAGCAACTTAATCGTTCCTGAGAAAAACCCTTAACTCTAAATGCTCCAAGAAGTGGCTGAACCTGCTTTCGCAGTAGTAGGTCACCTGCTAAATGTGTAAAGTAAAAGGACACCATCACACTCTACTGAAAAACACAATATCTCCAAAAATCCATTTTTTTCAAGAATGTGGAAAAAAAACGCGTTTTCTCAGAAACTGCTTTACAGAATAAACCATAACAGAAACCTGTCTTTACACAGCTATCAGTGAAGGGTTTCATGTTTTAAATGGACTGATGTGGATTGTTGTCAGAGAGCCATATATGTCAATATCAACAATATACCAACTAATTTGCTTTATATTCACAATTAACAATGATGTTAGTTAAAGAGCTATCTGGCTATCAATGTTAAGTTCTTAAAATGAGCAATATAGAGTAATGCATACGAACAGCCATCATGTATACAAATGTTAACTAGCACAAACACAAATATTCCATCTATAGTAAAAATACACAATTGCCAAAAAGTGGACAGTTTTCATTGGATAGACACTTTTGTCCGGAGTCTAATAGCACATTACAAATATATGGTTGTCAATGAGTCAATTAAGCATAAGTGCAGCTAAGCTTAACACTCAATGAATAACATTCATTGATCAACAAATCCCCAGCTGTACAAGTGTAAACAGTACTGGAGCAACACCTTTCAAAATAGCAGGACGCTAATAAAATCTACTACTCAAATCAGTAACAACATGAAGGTCCTCAAAGCAGTCCAAGGTGATATTACTAGATCTTCAAAACCGACACCAAAGGTATGTAACCAGTATACCTGTATTGCAGGAGTATTAGCTATCTTTCTATATCACATTAAATAAGCTCATTCATTTATGTCAGTGTTTCCCAATCCAGTCCTTGGGCACCCTAGACAGTCCATGTTTTTGCTCCCTCCCAGCTCCCTGCCAGACAGTCCACGTTTTTGCTCCCTCCCAGCTCCCTAAGAGGGAACAAAATTGTGGACTGCCTGAGGGGACCCCGAAGACCGGGTTGTGAAACACTGATCTATATTATTTTAATTTATATTAATGCATTTGCTTGAACTGGAGACGCGGACCTACCTCGTCGTAATAGATCCTGAAGTCTGCTTTCTTGGCCCGGAGATCCCATTGTACCACTGTGCCGCTCTCAAAACCGATGAGTAGCTATGAGAGATGGTGGAGGAGCAGAAAAGGATGAAATGGGAGACCAGTTTCTGATCAGAGGGCTATAAACAAAGTCAGCTTGGGCAATGCATTTCTGAATACTGGTATATGGATAGTGATTCCCACACGGATGAAGCCATTGGCCCTATAACAAGAGGGTGGGTTATAGCACATGGGCACAAGGACATCATATAATCAAACAAGTAATTGCCTCTGATAGATAATTAAAAATTGAATTAAAATTAAAATCAGATCGCTTTTAGCCTTCAAGGGTCATGATCTTCCATCAGCATTCAAATGGGTATGGGCCAGTATCTGAGAGAGGTGTTTTAGTGGATTTGGAATATGAGATCAAAAAGTTTTTCTTTTTTTTTGTCAACTTTGAATGAACTCAAACTTCATTAATGGGTCAGGAGAAATTGGATGCACTTTTTATGACATATTAGCCAGAGGGTAACATAATTACACCCGGCGCCTCATTCAGGACTGACACTTCCACTATAAAGGCAACTACCAATCCATCCAGTGGTCACAGGCGGGATATGACCTAAAGTGTTCCCTTGAGTAGGACATTTAACCTGAATCTCACCAGCAAATCGACCACAAAAAAGTAATTAAATATAAGAATCTGTACAAACCAGCAATACTGTAAGTCACTTTAAATAAATGTGTCAGCCGGCAATAAAATAATAATTAGCAAAAGATAGACTCAGCTTGGGGCAAAAGAGGTACAGCAGGATGGCAAATATTATGAGAGACGAGGAGATGTCCATCTGCAATACGTCACACAACTGTAGCTACGTCGTTAAAGTAGCTAACGATACCGTGTATTTCATGGGACGTGCGAAGCCATTGAATAAGACACCCATTTACAAACACCTTTGTTCACACAAACCATCCCCATACTTATATCTTAAAGACGGAGAGAGGGAAACTGCTAATTCATTTTGTAAGTAGCTAGATAAACGCCCTACATTTCCATCAGTGTGCTGACATACACCCACACTGCAACGCACAACACAGGCACATGGAGAAGATTCTCACTGAGCAATTACTGTACAACACAAAATGTTTTTCCTCTGGCATCATTTTGATATCTATATTTTTTTTTTCTCACACCAGGCGAGGTGCCCTAGACACCCTGGAAAATCAATTCTTTAATGTTCGTGCTCGTGACTGATGCCTGAACCGAAAAAGTCTGACTTCCTCGCCGTAAAGATAAGGGATCCAGCTAAAAGAAAAAAAAAAAAAAACGATCGGTAATTGTCAACCATGTTGTTGAAATATCCCTGAGAGCTAAAGTGCCAGGATCTGTTTATGATGGTTCTGAGAATAACAGGTGAATTTACAGAAACAAAGTGGGGGGTGGGGGGGATTTTGCCCCCTCCGCATACTCACCTTGCCCTCATCACGTGGACTGTCACTTAGGTGAACCACTGGTCCAGGATGTGTTTTGGTTGATCTTTAAAAAAGATAAAAAGTTTATGGGTAGTCTATAAATACTGGAGAGTTCTTCTTAATTTCTCAATAGCCCTGGGAGAACACATTTCTGGCAACATTATATTGTTTTTATCAATTCATCCATATTCTGTAACCACTTGTCTTATTAGGGGTCACAGGGGGGTCTGAAACCTATCACAGAGGCTACAAGTACAAGGCAGGGAATAAGCCAGGATGGGGCACCGACCCATCACAGGGCACAAGGCAGGGAACAACCCAGGATGGGGCACCGACCCATCACAGGGCACAAGGCAGGGAATAAGCCAGGATGGGGCACCGACCCATCACAGGGCACACTCACACACCATTCACCTATGGGCAATCTGGTGACTTCAATTAAGCATGTTTTTGGAGTGTGGGGGATGAGGAATCAGAATAGCCTGAAGAAACCCCATGATGACACAGGGAGAACATGCAAACTCCACACACATGGAGGCGGCTAACCCAGACTCGAACCCTGGTCCTAGAGGGGTGAGGTAACAGTGCTAACCACTGCACCATCTGTCCCATTTTTCTTCTTCTTCTTCTTCTTCTTCTTCTTCTTCTTCTTCTTCTTCTTCTTATTATTATTATTATTATTATTATTATTATTATTATTATTCTTTAGGCATGCTTACTCTCAACAACCCACAGAGGAATCTAGCTGTATGCCGTGTCACACAAGACAGAAAGGGAAAAGCATTTTAGGAAGACATCGGAACATCGGAACATGGGGACATGGGGACATTGGGACATCGGAACATGGGGACATCGGAACATGGGGACATCGGAACATGGGAACATCGGGACATTGGGACATCGGAACATGGGGACATTGGAACATCGGGACATAAGAACATCGGGACATGGGGACATCGGAACATGGGGACATGGGGACATTGGGACATCGGAACATGGGGACATGGGGACATTGGAACATGGGGACATGGGAACATCGGGACATGGGGACATTGAAACATGGGAACATCGGGACATGGGGACATTGGAACATGGGGACATCGGAACATGGGAACATGGGAACATCGGGACATGGGGACATTGGAACATGGGGACATGGGAACATCGGGACATGGGGACATTGGAACATGGGAACATGGGGACATTGGAACATGGGGACATCGGAACATGGGGAAATGGGAACATCGGGACATGGCGACATCGGGACATGGGGACATCGGAACATGGGAACATGGGGACACCGGAGCATGGGGACATGGGGACATCAGAACATGGGGACATGGGGACATGGGAACATGGGGACCATGGGGACATTGGGACATGGGGACATCGGAACATGGGGACATTGGAACATGGGGACATTGGAATATGGGGACATCGGAACATGGGGGCATAGGAAAATGTTCCTGGACACAGCTGCTGTACCTGCGGGCATTTTGTGGGGGTTTACATGGTTCTTAGAAACGTCACCCCCTCCACCCCCCCCCACCCCCCAACCATGATGAATGATAAAGGGAGCGGCAGACACAGAGACGAGGCTAACAGATGGGGCGGCAGAACACAGGCTCTGCTCACATCCTTACAAGGGCATTCAAAGTTTGTTTTGCACAAATCTACAGTTTACTTTAATGGCAGCTTGTCACTTAGTGACTAATTTTCTTTCCATTTATTATCACTGTGGCCTTGCATTTCAGCATAAGATACATTGAACATATATTATCGTCAGTATAAAAAAAAAACAACAAGGATATAGTAAAGGGAAAGCAAGGCTTTTAAAAGCAATGCTTGATTGCAAGTGCAGGAAAACATTAACCTGAGCGTGAATGTTAACAAAGATAATGACAGAAGAGACTAGCTAATGAGCACAAGCTGACAGTGAAGAGATTAATGCAGAGAGTACAGAGTACCTCTGGCCCGCTGAAGGGTAACAGAGTCAGTCACAGCAGAAGGTAATTATGAGTGAATATTCATTTATAGTGTAGGGTTTATGCTGGACATCAATCTGGACGGAAAACAGGCCCAAGGGAGATCTCCATCACTCGAAAGCATTCCTAATAAGATCATCATTCCTGCTGAAGTCTTAATTTTGTTTGTATTCAAGAAGAATTAACATATTAACCGCCATGAAACAAAAAAACCCACTAATAATACTAATGTTTTCTCATCTAGTCGATGTTTTGTTATATCCTAGAAATTTCCTGTCACCCCCTGTTTCCTTTCTCATACTGTTTTAGGTTATTAACTGTGCTTTCCAAGTGAGGGATTTCCCTAGTTAATCTGTAGTTATTTAATTATGTTCATTTAGTTGGCTCATTTTTAGCTTTCATATTTCTTATTTTTATATTTCTTTCTGTCTTTGCTACTTGCTCATCATGTTCTTTGCCTGTCATACAATTTACTGTCACCAAGGCTGTCTGACCCCCTGCCTGCAGGAGCCTGTATGAAGACTATAGATAAAAGGGCTGTTTCCCTCAGGGAGGCAGAGAGACACAGACAGACACTGAACCGGTCGTGTGAAACATCTTTCTGTAACATCTTCATTCTCTCTGAATAACCTGCCTAAGCTTAAGGAACCTGCCTCAGAATTCGACTCCAAAAGGACCTGAAGTTTCACTGAAAAGACATCTATCACAAAGAAAGCCAAAATATTATATAACATGAAGCCAGCTTTTTCACAGTTGTGTACATACCACAGCGGAAATTGAGGTCATGAAACAAAATTTAAAGTCATCAAAACACAAAGCAGAACTGTTTTAAAGCATTATAATGTGAAATTTTGTAAATATTCATGATATGGAGTAGCAGAATCACACACTACTGCTACAGCGCATTTTATTGGAAGTGTGCTATTTTAAAATTTTTCTCCTGCTATAGATATTCCACATTTCATTCTGGAAAGTATAAATAATTTTCAGTTGAAGACACAATTTTTACAGTTTTGGTGAATAATGCACAGATCAGTCACGATGACATACTTATAAGATGAAAATTAGCATTAACAAGTATTTAAAATACAGACTTAAATGTCAAAAACTAATTTCATGTTCTGTTACAATGAATATTTATGAATATTATGTAAAATTAAATTTGGAATTACTCTGACGTGTTCTCACAATGTCTCTTTGTTCCCGAAACCTTCAAATGACTTTCAAACAAGTATAAAATTCAGCTGTCCCAAGGCCTCAGATGTTTCCCAAGCTATATCAAAAAATTCAAGTTTAACTTCAGAATTTATTGTGATAGAAGCTAAAAAAAAAACCTGCAAATAAACCTTGAAGACAGATGAGTGGATATGCGGAAGAAAAAAAACATACAGGATTATTTTGTTTACTTTTGTTGAAATAACCCACTTAATTCCCCCAAAGTTAATATAGTTTTTCCAGATTTACAGGACATGTCTCACCCTGCTCAATAAATGATCCCAATATTGGTACCCAGTAGAGAAACAGCAGTTTCATGTGTTTATTTCAGTATATTTCAGCAGACAGTCTTACAGTCTTATGTTTATGGAATATCTAGTACTTTTTTACAACTCATAAAACGTGGAAAAAAAAGTATAAAGATAATATTTTTAAGAGAGTAGAATATGTTGCAATAACTTCTTCAGTATTTTTTCTGAAATGTGAAAATAATTAATCCCCAGAAAGCATTTTACGAAAGACATATACAGTATGTGGGAGTTTAAGACACTCGATCGGGCAGAATGTGACTGCTGCGTGGAGCTTAATACAAAGAGGGCTGTTTTCAAACTGTCCTACTTACACAGATAATGTTATTGCCATGATACGATATAATTACCTAAACAGGAAAACTTGGTTCCACCTCATCGGAAACATGCTTGATTTTTTTAAAACCTTTCTTTTATCTTATTTTTCCTTTAGGATAATTGTCTTATTTCTCTGATTATAAATATATGAGTATTGCCTTATTTTTGTTATTTGCATATATTAGAAGGGCTGTAAAAGTTGAGTCATGGAAAAATCAACGATGAAACATCATAAATATGTAGATTTGTCTTAATCTGCATTCCGTATGAGGAACAAATTTAATTGGAGTGAAAGGGGAGCATAGCTGGCTGTTCGAGTTACCAGGGACACACGCAAGATAATTCCACATTACCGCCGCGTCGTTGTTTGTCTGTTTTTAAATAAATCCAAAACATATTTAAAAACCAGAGAAATAGGGCGAAAGCCAACATCTTGTAAAAGTAAGTTTCAAGTTGGATAACTAATTGTTAACTTTAGTATAAAATTTGACGCATTTAATCAAAGTACAGATTAGGTGAAATATTACACTAACCATCTGGGGATTTTGTTTCACCATTAACATATTTTTCATCAGAGACTTTCTCATTCAAAGGAAAAGATATATTACAAATCTATATGTGTTCTGTGGTTGTTGTATTATAGAATATTATGCAGCCAAACTGGCCAATCAGATTTGAAATAAAAAGTGGAACAAAGGTTTTTCTTATTGGCAGAGAGAAAATCTTAGAGGAAGTGCCCCCCCCCTTCGGTCCCCTTCCCCTCTTACAGCTGGCCATGGGACAGAATCTGTGAGACCCGTTCAAAGTAGCAAGTGGATTACAGACTTAAATGGTGGCCATATTTCCTGGAGGCAGCTCGGCTGAGGCAGGGTGAGCAGAAGTCCCACTGGAAGGTCCATCGCGGCCATTATGGCCAGTGTGTCACAGATTATCCCACAGTAAATATCAAACACCGAAACACACAAGCAGCCCCTGTGCTCCGAAATGCCTGTCAGATAATCTCACGTTTGTTCTCATACCTGGTTCTGGCAGTGTAACGGGAAATGGGAAATAAAACGAGCAACGTAATGGGTCAGGATGACCCACTCCGCAGAGCAGCATGTGTGCTGGACAGACGCTCATACGTCTCAATTCTGCACCTAGAAAGTCTCAGAACATCTCAAAATAAAGGGTGATGCGAAAGCGGCCGGACCACAAACTCAAACGCTACAGCATCCGTGAGGCGATGCCGTTTGCGGGAAATGCATCATCGAATCTTCCTCCCGTGATTCCTCTCGGTCCATGAGGTGCCTTATGAGCATAAGCCCTTGGGAGCAGACTTAGACTGGGAAAGGAGGTCAGTCTCAGTCTCAGGTCATCATAGGTTATTCACCCAGTAACCACTAATGTGCTTGGGGATATTGGTTCAGTTATATTCTGTACACAGTCAGACAAAGATATACATGCTACATTCCTGTTAGCACCGTTATTGATGTGCATATATATATAATATAATATATATCTCACATCAATAACAGTGTTAACAGAAATGTAGCATGTATATCTACCTATCTATATATATATGTAGATAAACCTGAGTGCAAAGACTTCGAAATAAGAATGTGGAGGTAGGGTAGGTGCTGGGGGGTGGGGTGGGGGGGGGGGGGGTCGGCATAGGCTGGCTCCAGCCTGGTGCTGTCACACC
>JABFDZ020000039.1:11726501-11751717 GCA_019775955.2 Pollimyrus isidori
ATTGCGTAATATTTGGGGGAGGGGGCACAAAAGTAAATTTCTGCTTAGGGCACCCATTTGGCCGGCAGCGGCCCTGGATATGGGGCACCTTAAGGGAACTCGACCGATGAGTATTTTATTATGCTTGTCATAACGAGGGCTGATTTTTTCATATCATTTAACTGAAATTGAGTTGAAAATTTTGGTTCCACAAAATGAATGCAACTTTTTTTTCTGTTCTTTTCTTCTACATATCAAGATAAAGTAAAATATTTTTGAAACGGATTTTAGGGCTTAGTGAGAAATGTTGGAAAATCAAAACGTTCCATATTTATTATTCAGTTCTGTTACATTCAGTTTAATTCAATTTATTGTAGAAGGTGCCCTTCTCAACATGCTGTTCCAGAGAACTTTAGATATACATATTTAAATATAGATAGCATAGTGTGGAAGTAGAGAAAGTCAGAATACAGCAGAGTAGATGATCAAAAAACCCTTAGGTTAGGCTAGTAGCAATAAAAACCTCAAGGGGAGCAAGGAACCTTAAAGACACCATGCTCTCTATTTCACCAAAGTGTATTTAAAGGATATAAAACAATCACAGCGACACTTTCATTGCTGCCAAATGTTTTATAGGTCATTCGTTCCGCCTGCATTGGTGATTAAGTTGTCAGTGTGTTGGATCTGAATCCTTTTTGAAAGATCTGCTTTTTCCCCCTTTAAACAAATCGACCACTTAAGACTATGAAACGAAAACACTGTGTTGATGTGACGTCTGCATCTCTTCTCCTTCAAACACAAGCTCTATTGTTGCTTCACGTGGAGAAGGCCAGCATCATTTTTAAGAGGTATTCTATGGCTTGGGAAACACGAAAAGAGATTTCACATCGGACAATGGAAAGTCAGCCAAGATCGCCGCTTGATAATTGACCATGAAGGCTGGTCCTTCAACAAAGATTCAGAAATGACTTTACATGGACATTTTAGCGCGTGGGGGAATTTTCGGTGAAAAATGCGGTAATAACAAGACTCAAATAAGCAGTGAAGAATATATCTGCTTCAGACCTTGGAATGTATTTGGAATGTGTCCTTCTGAAAATCAAATTTTACAAAGGTTCTCTCTCCCATCACATTAATATCCAAAATAAAGGCATTCCTGATTCAACAACTACATTATTATCAGCCACAATTTCACCATTTTAATACAATAAAAATAAACTGTTTTAGTGAAAATAATTTTCACTGTATACAAGTGTAAACGATGCACTGGCAAATTTTTCATTCAGTAATTTGTAGCAATGCCATTAAATAAGAATATTCAGAACATTCTTAAAATTGATTTCAATTCAACCACGAGATCAGTGTATTAATGTTTGAGTGGCAGATCCAGTGAAGAGTAATGATGTCGAGAGAGAAGGGGAGTTTGAATGTCCGTGCTACTGGTCTGAGGTACACAAAATGAAGTCCCGTTCATGTAAAGAATGCACAAGCCCAGAAGCATCCTGATAAATCTTTGTAAAATAGCAAGCCGTTTAGTATAGAGAGTGTAGCCTGTTTATATAGATATAAACGGAGAGAGGTAAGGAGCATGCACTGATTACAACACCCTGCCACACCCACCAACTCAGGGATGAGAACCTGAGTGCAGCCGTGTGGCATGTGGTACTTCAGCGCCACACCAGTCCGAATGAGCCAGTGTGAGTTTTTTTTGTGGTGGCTGCAGTGCCAGTCCTGCCACCAACCCCTGCATTTTCCCCCGTAAGCTGGAGGACCTCCTTATAGGGTTTGATGTACATTAACATCATACCCAAGATAAAAGCAATTGCAGGTCAAGAGCCTTGCTCTAGGGTCCAAAGGAGGAGAATCACTCCAGCCATTCACGAGGTTTTTGAATCAGCAACCTTCCAGTTGTGGGCGCTGACCCCTACCCTCAGAGCCAGTACTCCACCCCATACATAAAAACAATAAAATAATCATAGCGCTCATGCCGTACGTTTCAACAAAGAAACAGTTTTCAATTGCGACTCTGTATACATTTACTATACAACACCGTAATATTTATATGTGCAACCCTCCCTATAACATAAACACAGATTTTACAGAGCTTCCAAATTCCTTAAAAACATACATTTTCATATTTCATTTTTCAAGAGTGAAATGTTGTGATTCTTATTCTCTTTTATATCAAATATACTGAGTGGAATTAACATTTCCCCAGCCAAAATGGGCATACTGTCCTTTTTATAACTGTAACACACTCTGTACAAAAGGGAAATTGGTAAAGCAACAGATAGGAATGTAAAAATGGCAGAAAGAGGAAAAGCATACTACCTAAGTGAAATAATGACTACTGAGCTGCTCTTGTCATTGGCTCACACTGGTCAAATTATTTGCAGTGTGCGAGCATGTGCACACGTGTGCGTGCTACTCACCACTCTCTGTTGAACTTGAGCGAGTGCAGGATAGCTGGACGCTTCTGCCGCAGGTTCCAGAGGTGCAGGGTGTCATCTGCACAAGCGGTGACCAGTGCCCCCTAGGGAAGGAAAGCGGGATATGCAGTGGCGCGTCAATGAGCTGGCACAAAATCATCCATATATAAATTCCATTCCAAACATTTGGAAAGCGGCGAGACGGTGGCTTTCTAGGGAGTCTGTAATTAGTGCCTTCAAACAGCTGCTAATCAACAAGCCTCTTATCTCGCTAGTTAGCATATAGCGCTGTGTATGATTCCGGTAATGCAATAAAGTGTTTAATTGCAGATCTTTGGAAGTTATAGCCCACAAGTATACATTCTTGGCTGGAGGGGGGACTTGTTTTGACTGTGTCAAGTTCAGGCGAGCAAACAGGGTGCAGCTGAGCCGACATTTACGCAAAGATTCTGTGTGTTTTAGCAGATTATGGAGTCTATGGGTGTTTAAGTACAGGCCCAAGACCGCGAACAAGTAAACAATACAGTCCCACAAAGGGTATGTGGTCATTCATATTTCTATTTTCAATCAGAAATTCTGCGAGTTGCCTGTGAAAATCTCATGTTTGTAAAATTCGCGGATTGTTTGAAGAATGATTATTGTTTATGTGATTTCACATGCTGTACCATTTGCATTATGTTTGGAAAACATTGCTTTTATTTGATATCATGTAGAGTGCAAATGCTGCTTTTCCATAAGTACGGAGGGATTTATGGAGGAGGAAGCCTGAAATGAATCAGAGCACAGCATGGAGGAATCCTGACGAAGAGTTAGGCAGAGAGGGGAAGTCAGTGTCAGATTAGTGAGCATATTATCCTCCGGAAGCCCAGTAAATTAACAGGCAAGTCTCCTCATGCTCTGCGAGACCTGCCCGCACAGATATTTGTGTAAACACACAAAGCTGTGAGAAGAGGGATGGGAATTCGTGAACGTGTTTAAGTGTGTCTGTGCACTGATGTGGGATTTGGAATGTCACTCTCTGGAGATCCCAAAATTTACTTTACGATTTTCTCTATGAAACCTTCTGTCATCTGCAATCTTAAGGGTGTTTAACCATAATCAGATTCAATGACATCACAATCCTGTTGTTTATGCATCCTGTTATTTTATCCATCCATGCATCCATCAGGTTTCTGTAGCTACTTGCCCAATGCATGGTTACAGGGGTCCAGAGCCTATCATGAAAGCTACGTATGCAAAGCAATAATCCAAGACTGGGTTCCAACCCACAGCATAAACAGAAATTTACAGCAGAACACTTATAAATTGATTTAAGCATGTTAGTTTTGTACTCTCGGATATGATTAATTTAGATATGATCAATATGTGTACGTCAGCCTTGATTATGTATGCCGTAGTTATCGTAACCAACCTGAAATCTGATTTATTTATTAGGTTTAATATCATTTGCTGAAAAAAATCCTCCCCAGTCTTAATCACTGTCTCCACCAATCACTGCTGAGTCCCAGACACATTCTCAGAGAATTCCCACTATGGAGTCAGCTATAGGGAACTCTTAGAAGGACATTGTCAAGTTTCATAGAGGTAAGAGAAGTAAGGAGGAATTTTTGGTGAGGTGTTCAATGACACCAAGAACAAACTCAAGAAGAAGAAAACCCTGGTCAAAACCTGGCATCCATTTCCCAAAAACCAATCAGTACCCTGACAATTGCTAATAAGCCCCCAAGAATCACCGTGAGAAGTAGGTGTAGGTTTTTGTTTTTTTGGAAAATGTAGTTTATGGCACACAGGTCTAGAAAGAGAGAAATCAGATATCTGATGCTTACCAATTAACGGGCATCCTACTCCACGGTTATGGTAGATGTTCTCCAAGAGATGCAAAACTGATTGAAAATCCAGCTAGATAATGTTATGACTGGGCTGTGGTTCATGGATATAGTCTACGTTTGACGTATTGAGGGAAAGAGGGTGCTACTAGGGAGATGAATACCCACAAGCGTCAGATTCTCATACACTGGCACATCTCACAATGTCCTGTAATCTAGCGATATGTAATATAAGATTTTTATAATAGCTATTTTCACTCTGAATCAGGACACCGTAAGACGAGTTGTTTCATCTCTCTTGTTGATACGGAGTGGAACTCAGTGACTCCTCTGAATCTCACGCTGGTGAAAACAAGGTTTCAAGACAGAGATCAGTCTAGCCGAGGTCCCAGCTGGCCGTCATCCAGTTCTTTGCATTACGAATTTCTGGACCACGTTCTATTATACAATAATAGGCACATTTTTTCTTGTTAATTTGCTAAAGGCTAAAAGCAATTACGCATTATGAAATAAAGCTACTTTAATGGCCGCGTTCGACAATTTTAGAAGCCTTCTCGAACAAGCGTCGCATGTGCATATCTGCGCAGAAAAATATGGTTTTGTAGTGAACACACTGCAGTATTTGACTCGGCCGGGCAGCCCGCACATCTCCATTACCCTGCAAGAGTGCCCCCACCCCACATGGCCCCCAGACTGCCTTATAAAGTACTGCAGGTACACATCTGCCAACAGCCTGCTGACTCAGCATTTTGCAGTGTGTGTGTGTGTGTGTGTGTGTGTGTGTTTGTGTGTGTATGTGTAGGGGAAGGGGGGGGTCCGTCTCAGATAAATAAATGGCAGATGTCCCGGGGGTGTTCTGGGGTGCAATGGATTGTTTTTGTGTGTGCAGGGAAGGAGCCGAGAATGGCTGCAGCAAAGGGGGGGGGGCTTTAAAAGCTGTCACTGGGGTGGGTGTGGCCTCCCTTTGGCATCTCACCCAATCCGAATACAAACCACCAAACCAGCTGACAGGCAAACAAATGTTCTGATCTTCTTGCCTGCCTCTTTCACATATTCACATCCCTCCTTTCTCAGAAAGACAGACTAATGAAGAAAATGTGATTTATAAGAAGTGCAGCCACATTCGACGGTGGTATTTCCACGCTCTCGTGCGAGGCCCTCGGTTTTCAGTGACACACATAAATAAGAGTGTATTTATAGCACTTTGTCAAACCGGAAATACATCCTCCCTGTGTCTGCCCCCCGCCCTCACACTCCCCATTTCTACCCCACTACCCCACAGTGTAGTATAGTGGAACGCTGGGCAAACCAAGCATAAAGCGGTCCCTCCCCCCCGCCCCCCCCAGGCAGCACGGCTGAACCGTTTTCACTGGCAGGAATCACGCTAGCAGGGCTGCAATTACGGCTTGGCTCCAATTAGCTCACGCCGCCATTCCGTAATTAGCCCCTTTCCTTCCTGTCAGGATTATTAAGACATTGTTTATTCTGGCATCCTGCAGGCTAGTGCTGGTGGGGGGGCGGGCACCCCATGCCACAGCACAGTCATGCCTTCCTGGAAATATGAAGGAATGAAATGCCACGGAGGAGACAGTATGAGGCGCTGTCCATCCCAGGTGGGTGAGTCTTTTATTATTTGTGTCTAGAGTACCTGTTCCCCATTAAGATGCCACTATATATGCCTGCTATGATTCTGCTGCCATAGTAACCCCAGATCACAGCCTTGCTTTATGGAAGGACCCAGACATTCATGCTTCAGGGTGCCTGAGCATGTGTCTGTCTTTTCCTTTCCCCACCAAAGCAGCACCGTTTATATTCACATGATCTACAACTGGCTCAGTCCCCTGCTTCTGTATGCCCTTTAAAGGGGAAATCTCAAATGGAGCCCCTTTGCCCTGAAATGCTTTGGGCTTCCCACTTGCAGAGGCTCCTGTCATGCTTTTCTTCCTTTAAAGGCCATTTGTTGCTTTCCCATAAACTGCTCCTCCTGCCTTGTCGAATAGCCACTCTCCATGCAGTTTACAATGTGAGCTATTCATCCGTTTATTACTTTTATGGCATCAGAACACACCAAAGCCATTAAAGGCTAGTGCAAGTGACTTGACACATTGCATAAAGCATAGCCAGTGATGGGAGAAATGAGCTGTCAGATCCCACCATTGACAGGTGCTGTGAGCTGTCAGTCGCTGCTGGCGTTACCCTGATAGGCACCAACAGTAAATCAACAAACACTAAACTAGCCAATGAGATGGCAGATGGTGTCTGACATCATACAGTAATCTTAACCAACACTGGGGTTCAAAACCTCATATCTTCCAACTACCAGTTGGTTTTAAAAGCCTCTTAAACAATGTAAAATCAGAGAGAGAAATGCAATTTGACAACTTAAGCAGAGCCAGAAAGGTTGTTGTCTTACTCTGCAGCCAAAAATAACATACGTGTTACTTTACACTTTTTCCAAAATAATTGCAATCATTAAAAAAATGAAAACACCAATCAGCAGATTTCTACTTCCAAAACAAACATTGAGATTTTACCCTGTTTTTAGTTAGTCAGCCATTAAATCATGTAAATAGATATACAGAAACAAGGACGGATCCTGGCAAGGACAGGGTGGCATATTCTGAGGGGGTGCCAGCTTAGCAAACCCAGTCACCCCCAACCCTTGTGGGTCAACAAAGGTGAAATTAGGCGGTGAAGTTTTTGGGGGGGCTCGAAATTTCCGAGGGCTTTGAGCACTACTGCACAGAAACATGCTATAACATTTTAGAAAAAAAAATAAAGAAACACATGTATGTATGTACAGTATTGGGTGAAAGCAAATGTGCAACTCTATTTAAGTGGGCACTGAGTCATTATTTGCTCAATAAAAACACCATTTAACATAAAAACATATGCAAATAAAGAGAAACAAGGAAAACTAAAAAGTTCCGTGTTGTTTTCGATACTGAAAGCTAGATAAACACTGCTTCAGTTCCCAAAGCACTCCTCAGAGGCAGGCTAGCCATCACAAGTACTCGATACATTTCATCACCAGCTCACTTGATTAATTAATTCAGGTATTTAAAAAAGTCAATGAGGTATTGATTAGCCATATGAACTGTGCCAGTAATCAAGTAAAAAAATGCACAGGTGTAATGGACGGTTGATGAAAAACTGGGGTCACTTTAGCAGAGGGTTTATACCGGCACACTTTGGGTTTATACCGGCACACTTTGGGTTTATACCGGCACACTATGGGTTTACACCAGCACCCTTTGGGTTTACACCAGCATCCTTTGGGTTTACACCAACACACTCTGGGTTTACACCAGCACACTCTGGGTTTACACCAGAACACTATAGGTTTACACCAGCACACTCTGGGTTTACACCAGGACCCTTTGGGTTTACACCAACACACTCTGACTTTACACCAACGTGAAGATCATTTAAAAATAATTTTCATTGACTCCCTAAGATGCTTGCAGAGTAGACCTCCTGTATGTATTGTTGTATGCATATGCATATGTGCACACATCTATATACGCGGCGCTTAATTGTTCCTCAGCTATTTCCCAACTCATTCTGTGACGCTCTGTTGACTAATGAAGTTAATTATAACGTGAATCCATTGAGCTTTCCATGCTAAATGTAGGCCGGCGTGAACGCTGAGCCGGAATGGTGCATGTGCCTCACGCTTTTCTTCATTAATAAAAACCGGGTCACCAGGACAAACGAACGGCAGCTCGTGACAAAGAGCACAGTGTGAGAGAGGCACCTCTGCTGTTCCTCTCAGCACACTACTATGCTAGCTGGCCTCCATCTTCCTTGTTTACGAGAGGCCCTGGGGTCCCGTGTTGACCTAATAACCCCACAAGCATTAACAGACAGCCTGCCGGACTGATACTAAATATTTTATTTCTGAGCTGATAATAGGCAGTGTGTGGTTCCCCAGGTCAGGGATTCATGCATAAAAATTTACTGGTTCAGAATAATCGTATTACGGTTAGACTTTATAGTAAGCACCCATAACAATCCATTTGTGGGAATATTACTTATACAGAAATGTTCAAAGGGCAGAAGGAACAATTATTTATTCAGAGAGATAACTAATCAGGTTGTCGAGATGTCAGATAGCACAAGATATCTGATTGGGTGGTCCCTCCTCCTCCAGTTGCTTGAACCCACCTCCTGTACAATTTGATTGGATATCTCTCTGAGCCAATAATTGCTCCTTCTGCCCTTAGAGCATTTATGTGTAAACAAAAATCCCGTGAGCTAAGGGTCCAATCCAGGATGCAGCACAGGTGGCCACCCTGGGCGTCGTCTTCTGAGGGGCCTACAACTCCTGGAACCTCTAGTGTCACCTCCAGTCCCCACCTCAAGTGAGGAGCATGTAGAGCGCTGGCCGTGACAAAGTGACATGCTTGTTTACTGAAGCTTGCCTAAGGTGTCACACGGCCGCTGGCCCCTAAGCCCCACTGCTGCAGGGGTGCAGAATAATTGGTTCACTGCGCGCTCTGACCCCGAGCTCTGCTCCCCACTCTGTCCGTGTGTGTGTGTCTCCCAGGGAGCTGGGATATGGACAGCCGGACGCTTCATCATACTCTCTGCCCGCACAATCACCATAATCTGTCCTGTCGTTTGCGGGAGAACCTTCACGTTCTGCAAAGGCGGCTTATTTCCTCGAGCATTCTGATGGCGTCCATCAGATACGGCGACAGGGGAATCGAAGCGGTAATAAGTGATGCTGTGGGGGTCACCGGCCGGCCCCAGCTGACACAGCGTATATCACCGGGTGCATTATCTCGAAACCTGGCCGGTGCGGCCTGCCCCAGGCCGCCCTGACATATCCTGCTGTTGATAAAAGGATGCTGGGGAGGAGATGGGTCGCGGAGGACAGACAGATGCATCAGTGATTACCGCAGGGCACCGCCATGCAAGAGGCATTTAAGCATGGCGTGATGTCATGCGCCGGCCTCCATGAAAAATAAAGGCATAAATAAATAAACTCACACATGCATGTTATATCCATAAAGAAAAGTACTGAGAAGAAATAAACACGTTCGTACCGTGGTGGTGGTATGGAATGTTATGGCTTTTGACCTTCAGCAATCTTGAAAATGAGGAGTGCAGTGCATTCTGGGAGACGATCGCGGGCAGTGCGTCAGTCCATTTCTGCAATTTCTGGGCGTGTTTATCTTATGTTAAAGTTGCATTAATACAAGACGAAATGCAACTGGCCGCTTGAACATTACCTCCCGCAAGCGCTGAAAGACAGCGAATCTGAATTCTGAAGCCGAAGCCGTTTCAGGACTAACTGAAAAACTGAAAATAACGAGAATAACTAACTATATATTAACCGTCAATCCATGGTATCGATCTATTTTGAATATTTCAACGAAAACTGTGTTATAATGTTCATAAATTAATTGTTGCTGTTACGATTGAAACCATTATTATAATTGTGCGATGCGATAACTGCTAACATATAATAGTTGCTCATTGTCGCTGTTACTGCAGTTGTCGTTGTTGTGGTCGCTGCTGTTTAACTGGACCTTCACAATTATAGATTGTGGGTGGTGCGATCTCCCTCACCACTAGGTTATCTGCCCTTATCCTGCACCTGCTGACCCTGAGCAGGGACCGCAAGTCAGGCGTCTCCAGCTCATTTCCATGGGAGGCATAGGGAGTGCTGGATGGGTGCACCGCACCCTGGTCCTGACAGGTGTTTTTGGGGCGCTGATTTGCTGCCGCACAGCCGCACATCTCTATGACGATGATGGCAAGGCCTAGCAGATGTGGCTAGCAGGGAGCCATGTGCGTGCTTTATGACCTGAGATAACGCATGCTGCAGTAAAATAGCGCAGAACAGCTACACACATAGTCCGGTCATTAGTCAGTGATACCAGAAGGCTGGGAGGCATTAATCTGCCAGGTAACAGCTGGCACCAGCGCAAGCTTACATCGACGTCTACAAATAAGCCTCCATGTAGACGCTTCACCATCTGCAACACGTCCAACCTTAAAAGCTCATCTGTCAGCTAGGCCAGTGGAGGCAATGTGACGTGGAAAATAACACTCTCGTGACACGACTGTCCCACTAGCCCACGGCAGGTATGACACGAGGCGCCCCCTACCTCATTGATGAGGAACTGTAGCTGAAGGACAGCAGCTCCGCTGTCATGCTGGCAGTAGCAGTCCACACCTGGTCGTCCCAATCTGATGATGTCATCAAGTCAAGGAGGTCAGAGAAAAGTCTCAAACAGCACCACGTTGGGGCAATAATAAGCTTAATATTATATGAAATAATCCACCCATGCATTTTGGTTATATATTTTTAACATGCGTAAAGTCAAATCAAATGGGCCCAAACCAATATCTTTTAATTACCACCACTGACAGCTTCTGTTAATTTTAAGGTAACATGGTTAATGTACCATTAAATAGGTAAGCTGACATGCTTTGACTTGGAAATCAAATGGTTCCCAAAGCTTGCAGGAATCACATTAAACATCCATTCGATTAATCCAGACCCCTTTTATAATCAACTCTAGCATGAAAAAGCTTTCTCATATTTCTAAATACTGGTCCATTCACAGGGCAACCCAGAAGATGTTTAGAAGATGTTTAGAATTCAATGCCCTGAATGTCACTGAGCAGAACTAAGGGCTTGTGGGTCACAGCTTTAGAGACCCATAAGGTCTATTTAAAGCTGCCATGAGTCAGTAGGAGTGTGAGACAAAGAAAATATAAAAAATCTCCCAACTGTCAGATGGCTTAAGATCAACTTTTTCTGTAAAAAGACAATTCTGTGTCCCAGCCGTACTTTTAAGCAGCTGCTTGAAAGCTTCCTAGGGGATTCACACAGATAAAAAGAATGGCCCCTTGCCTGTCCTCCCAAGTTAGCAGACCCTTAAAAAGAAAAAGGCACAGACATGGTCAGTCATATGAATTCACACAAAAAACTTCAACAATGTTCTGCTTGCAAACAAATATACATTTTCTAAAGTGGGATCACATCGCTCATTTTCAACGTTGTCTTCGTTGATTAAATTCATAGATACAGTATAAACATATTAACGACATCACTGAAAATTGTCTTGGGAGAATCCATCACATATCTGCCTCTGGGATGTCAGCCACAGTGTAGGGCATGTCCATGCTTCACCGGTATCAGGATTAGCCATTAAAATACAACGATTATTGTATCCCATCTCACGGCACTGCGGGTAAGTAATGTGCAGAGTTTGCCTAATTCCATTCAGAGGGATTACAGAAGGGCCCCATTTCAGACTGTCGTTTTTAAAAAACAGCTAATCTTTACAACTCACTCAACACACAGAGTAACATAACTGACTAATAAAAGGGCTTGCACGTTAAGACTTGGGTATTTTTCAGTACTAAAACCAGCTGTAATAGGACATGTAATACCAAAACAAAGTTAGCGACATCAGCTCTGAGACGATTTCTGATAATACCCGGATTCCGCATACTCCTCACTGCTAAGCCAAGTGCTTAAATCACAAGACTCCACGGAAGGAACATTCATATCATGAGACAGCAGGTACATTATGCGATTTCTCTCAATATCCAGCGATATTACAGTATGAAGCAAAATAAGAAAAAATGAGCCTGCAATATATAATCAGTTACATAACCAGAAAATCAGGCGAGGGTGCGGGCTTAAGTATATTACTGTACATTTTAGCGAGACTGATGTGAAAAAAAACCTTGTTTATTGTACAAATATTTGGATCAGTGAACTTGATTTTTGATGGAAGAGTGTTTTGACAGAAAGCATAGCAATGATGTTAGTGCAACCCATCCATTTGGCGATCATGCTATGATATTTCTGACAGGGTCAACTTGAAGATTATCTATGGTGGATAGGCATCAAATATAATAATGTCCAGAACGTAAACTAAAACGATACAATGTCACCATGAAGACTGAGCAGACCATGCTTATGGGGACACTTAGGGACTTCAGATTTTTGTGTACCCTTCCACCTCGATAATTTTCGTTTCTCACTTAGTTTTAAAGCTCTGCATTAAATTCACAACCTGACCCTGGACATTTAACAGGGATGGATGTTTGGAAATGAGATGAGAGTTAAAAGAGAATACCTTTACGGCATATACACAGAGGTCTTTCGAATAATTCAGTGGCTTGTTAAGTTCTGAACCGTAAATTAATTTAGGATCATGAAAGCAAAGGTTTTAAGTACTTTTCTGGTTCTAACAATTTTGTAAAACCCCATACCTTTATATTAAGTACACATGTATGCCCTTTTATATTAACGACTATGAATCTGTCATAACAAATAATAGAATATAAAAGAATGAATACAACATAATCAAATATTAATTTCCACTTTTAACTGCGTTTACAGTTGCAACTTTACTGCAGAAAAATATGCAAATTGTAGATTTACCATCATAACAATTTACCATCACAATAGTTTACCTTCTGTAGTTTTTATCATTCTGTGACTGGCTTTTACTCTGTGCTGATTCTGGTGTTTGGACAGGATAGCACAGGCTGACCTGAATAACTTGCAAACATGTCTTTACTGTAGATAATCAGTTGGATTTCTGGCTCTAGTTCCCAGATTTTTGTTTATCCCACGTATTAGTTCCTGAGTCTGTTGGACCTCCCTCTCTGGGCTCCCAGTGCGTCAGAGTCTTCTGCAGCTTCCTGTTTTCAGGAGCTTGCTTCCTGATTTCCATCTTCTGGTTGGATTCCAGGTTCCTGTCTCTCCTGCTTTCCCCAGTCCTCTCCTGAGTAATCCCCTGAACATATGGTTCAGTCAGCAGCCCTGAAGCCTCTCACTTGCCTGTTTCCCACAGTGTCTTTTAACAGACGTGGGGACATTGGGGAGCCACAGCTCAGTTCAGGGTGATACCTTTTCTGGTTAATCCTTTCCTGTCAGATACTTGGAATATACCTTGCTGGGAGACTTATTTATATGACCGATTAAAAGAGGCAATGATGCAAAAAACGTTAAAAAGTTAAAAATAGAGATGACTACATACAATATTTCCTTGCCTTTATTTTAATGACACACTTGAGTGGCATGGAATCAACGGAAGAAACACAAATTAGGTCAGGTCAGAACAGCCTAATGAAAACCAGGTCTATGAAGGCAAGACAGTATCCTAAAATGGATGTTTTTAAATCCACATCCCTACTCGGCAGGAAGATGCGCTGGCCTGATTTCTTATTAAATTGCAATGTGTACCGCCAAGGAAATCTTAATGAAACATGTGGAGGCCGAAGACTGCAATCCATCTCCTGAGTTGTTGAGACCTTTCCTGTAGGACAGGAGGCAGGGGGCAACCTGGATGGGATGCTAGTCCATCACAGCACGGCACATTCACACACAGTACTGAGACACAATCCACCTGTACTACGTGTCTTACACTGTGATAGTATACTGTAGCTGAGTAACCAGGAGTATAAAGTATTGGGAAGTAACCAAGAACATAACGTATATGACAGCAACCAGGAGCATAAAGTATGGGGGGATAACCAAAAGTATAAAGTATAGGGGAGTAACCAAAAGTATAAAGTACGTGGAAGTTACGAAGAGTATAAAGTATGGGGGAGTAACTAACAGTATGAAGCAGAGGAGAGTAACTTTAAAAAAGCACAGGCAAATCATGTAGACATCTCACAGTTAACCACAGTGGGAATCATACCCACAACCCTCAGAGATATGAGATCACAGCGTTGCCCACTGAGCCCCATGCCGCCCTACAAACTCTTATACCTGCATGTCTTTTTTTTTCCATTCCAGTTGTCATGACCTCCTCTGGGTACAGAGTGGGAACAAAAACTGAACTCGGGAGGTCCTGATTTGAAGAACAGTGACAGCTGGGGAGGTTAGAGCCACTTAAATAAGCACTCCAGGATGTCAGAGAGAGCCCCATTGTACCCTGACCACCCAGGGGGTGGTATCTACTGACGAGTGCCAAGGAGGACTGGGAACTACGATCGCCGCCCCCCTGCCATTCTCGCGGACGATGGCTCATCCACAGAATGCAAGCTAACATGTAGCACATTAGCAGCCAAACCGGATTTCCAGACCCCAAACTTCAATTGCTCTACTTTTTCTTCGGCAACAATTGTGCCATTTATTTGACATGATTTAAAACTCTCATATCATCTGCTGTCTATTCTGTGAGGAACGGAGGATGTTAATGGTGCCATCAGGCATGCTCAAGCAGTGCTATCAGGAAGCTTTTGACCCTCTGAGGCAAGCCTTGGGACAAGAGGAGTTTGGGGCGTCCATCGACTTACATTCGGAATGAAATTTTAATTGTCCGCGATGGTTTTTCAGCTGTCGATTGTCCTTGGTTTAATTATCTTGCTAAGTAGCATAACTTTGGATTCTCCCCTTAGGAGGATGAGCAAAACAGATATTTTTAATGGTACACTGCCTCTCGTCGCATCTTCATTATTTCACCATGAATCTTGCCAGCCACCTTCAAGATGCCCTGCGATTCCTCCGAGGCGGTGGCAGAGCTGGATTTGTGCCGGAGCTCAGCTCCGGTGCGTCTGACACAGGGCAGTCCTCGGTCCCTTAGGTGCACTCCACCACCTCATACGCTGCGCCCAATATAATTCAACTCTGAAATTAATTTGAGTAACACTTCAGAAGAAATGCAAATTGAACTAAAGAAATATATTCATTAAATGTTTTGTTGCAAGATTTTCGACATCTGCCATCGCACCTAAATTAGTATGTTTCACTTATCTGACTTTTGATCTGAAAAGACCCAATATGCATGTGTAGAAAAATCCACTTGTTCACCTGGTTGTTACAGCAAAATATCCATCCATCCATTATGTGTTAGAGCATGTCCTATTCAGGATTGTGGGGGTCCTGAGCCTTTCCGGGAGGCTATGGGCACTAGGCAAGGAACAACACAGATTAAGGCACCAACCCATTGCAGGGTACTATAGCAAAAATAAATAAAAGGAAATGTCTAAAAGACAGAGTAATATTTTGAATTCTTTTGGCAAAGCAAAAGAGCCGTCGGAACCCAAGCAGACCATTTATGAAATAGAAAAGCAGAGACAGCGAGGAGAGGAGCAACATTTGTGGATGCTAATGCTAATGAGAACAAGCAGAGATGGCGAGGAGAGGAGCATCATTTGTGGATGCTAATGCTAACGAGATCAAGCAGAGATGGCGAGGAGAGGAGCAGCATTTGTGGATGCTAATGCTAATGAGAAGAAGCAGAGATGGCAAGGAGAGGAGCATCATTTGTGGATGTTAATGCTAACGAGAACAAGCAGAGATGGCGAGGAGAGGAGCAGCATTTGTGGATGCTAACGAGAACGAACAGAGAATGGCGAGGAGAGGAGCAGCATTTGTGGATGCCAATGCTAACGAGAACGAGCAGAGATGCCGAGGAGAGGAGCAGCATTTGTGGATGCTAATGCTAACGAGAACAAGCAGAGATGGCGAGGAGAGGAGCAGAATTTGTGGATGCTAATGCTAACGAGAACAAGCAGAGATGGCGAGGAGAGGAGCAGCAGTTGTGGATGCTAATGCTAACGAGAACGAGCAGAGATAGCGAGGAGAGGAGCAGCATTTGTGGATGCTAATGCTAACGAGAACAAGCAGAGATGGCGAGGAGAGGAGCAGCATTTGTGGATGCTAATGCTAACGAGTACGACTGCAAAAAGATGCAATAAAAGTGCAAGCTGATGAAAAGTTTGTCGATAACAGGGGCATAGTTAGAAATGAATAGATAGGGGGGCTGAGTCATTACTGGGATGGGCAAAGGTAAAATTATTTATAATATAAAAAGCTATTCAAGACTTAAGCCAATAAATACACATTTATTTGCAGGGTCTAAAAACATGTTATAAGCCTTTTTAAAATAGGCCTAACGATGTCCCTGGATAGTACTGCATTTCTGCAGTCTGCATTTTTAAGTGATTCTCATTCTTAAACACTAATTTGTGTGTATGACATCACCGTGGACTTTATGATCTCAAAGTATACAAATTAAGCACTGGGCGGTGGCATTATGGATTGGCGCTTACTGATACGTGACACTTTAGACATCACACGAGGTGCAATGGTAGATGTTAATTCTCATTAATTCACAAGCATAGGCATGTCCAGTCAAAAAGGGCAGGAAAATATTTGAAGTGTGATAAACAAATTTTTGGCCTTATGAAAAAAATGACCAATAACGTCTGTTGTTATTGCACTCTGACATTGTTGCCTATTTTTAATGCTTTCAATTTTAATTCTGAAAATCCTTACTGAATCCATTCAATGAACTAACTATCCAGATCCAGTCGTTGTAATTGAGCTGTTTGGAATACGAATGACTCATATATCACATTATATTATCTGTAAGTGTCTTCAGTGCGAGTCTCAAGTTATCTAAATAGGGCGCAGTGTCTCTATACTGGAAAAGGGGCAATTATTGAAAATTCCATTAAAAAAGATTTTTTTCCCCGCTGACCGCAGGCTTGTAGCTCAGTAATAAAGGCACACAAATTAAATAAAATGAATGTGGTAGGGTACAAATGGAGAGGGAATTTACCCCTTCTCAGCCATCCACCATACTTGTATGAAATTTGGATCCCCAATGAACTATATTTTACTGCCCTAGTTTATTTTTTTGCCCCTGCAGGAAAACTAGGAGACCATAGCAGTGCTCTCCAATCTCACGGCAGTGATTACAAACCTGTCCTCCTGCTTTTGGTGCCTGCTGATGCGATGAGAATAAGAGATGACTTGGGGAAGGAGCATGCATAAACGCTCGTCTCCATAGACCTTGTGAAGTATGTGCTCACTGACAAGCTTTTCACCTGCAGTAAACGGCAGCTTGGAGTCTTTGGGAGCAGCGGGAGACGAGATGGAACAGAAAGCCAGAGAGGGAAAAAGAGAGTACAAAAAAGGAATTTCAAACCCCATTTTGCGCAAACCGGGCATTCACAACAAGTTTGCATATTTACCTTAATTGAAACAAAAGCCTAAGCCACATAAGTAAAAAAAACTGGGTATGAATATGATTTTGAAACACTTTATTGGCATATTTGTTTTAAATTACCATTTTTATCCTTCTGCAGAACAAATTAGTACCATGTGACTAACATTCAAACGTTACAAGTAGTACCGGCTGTATTACTTCGGAGTGGTTAGTATTTGAAAAGAAGGATCCTGCAAATTTCTCAACTGACCTATCAAAATCAAGCATTCCAGAGAGCCATGTAATAAACTAAAATATAGGCCTACCACAAGAACTATTCAGTTTGTCAGAATATCTATACAGTATATTACATAGTGGGGACCAAAAGTCTCCAAAATGCGACAAAAACCTTCGACTTTGATGTCGTGTAGACCATTTATTCAGGGAGAAGGGAAATTTATTTGAAAAAAAAAATGAGTGACTGCAATGGAAAAAGAAAAAAGCCAAACATCTTTTATTTTGATTTGTTGGTTATAGTTAAGCGGTTAAGCTTAAGCGGTAAGAGGGAGAGAGAGAGAGAGAGAGAGAGACAGAGAGAATGCATTGTTTAGTCTTACTATAGGTAGTACTGAATTATTTATGGCCAGCAGATCACCCTGATAGAGTCACTGTCAACTTAATCTATGTAATTTTGAAACTAATTTTTTAATTACCACGTGAATAAAATTAATGAGAGATCGATGGATGCGGCGAGCTGGCTGAGTGAGTAGAAAGATCGCAGTGTCGCACCGAGGGACACAAAAAGAGATGAAGATGAAGAGGCAGAAAAAGAAGATGAAATGGAGAGAATATAAGTGCACAGAAATGATTTCTTGTTCCCTCTTTCTCTCATTCTTTTCCATTGATCTTTCAGGGCAGCAGAACTGTGCAAAGCAGCTATTTCACTGACTCATTCGGGTATAAATTCAACTGCAGCTGTTGATGTCGGGTGTCTCGGTGCAGCAGGGCAGCCCGTGGGAGAGCAGCAACCTTCAGCTTCAGGACGAGGGAGGTCCTCAGAGAGCACGGAGCAGAGCCAAATGGCGTGTGTGTCTGTGTGTGTGTCAGGCGGATGGTCCTGCATACTGTATATCTGTGAAAGCAGAGGTCCAATGCAGAGACAAAGCGAGTCACTAGCTGACCTGCATTAAAATCCCAGCCAGTTTTACAGGCAAATTAAAATCACTGTTTTTAGATTCTATTGTCTAAATATATCTTTAAACATAGCTTGTGCCATTCTCACTTCATCCGTCCACTAACCTCCTCTCCTGTTCATGGACACGGGGTCAATTTGATTCTAACCACTAAATGAAAGTCTATTGTAAGACCAGAGAGTGGCTATTTGTGAGGAAGAGTCAGGTGACCATATCTGTTTTGAGTCACCCTCTCGTTCCATTCAAGACCGATTTCTCTGTAGTTGACATAGAGTAGTCTTTGATCTTTTTTTTCAGTCCATTGAGGTTGTACGTGACATAACTATTGGGCGATCGAGGCTCGACGAAATATAAAGCGAATCATCAACCAGCAGAGCTGAGCATCTTCTGAAAGTTCTGCTCATCCTCACTGAGCTGACAAACCGGTGAATCTACAGTTCGCATTTACGGCACGTGCCTCTCATGTTGCACACATACGTAAAGCACAATCCCCGCAACAAACACGCATTGATCATCCTCTGTCTACAATATTGATTTGCTTGTCATCACTAATAAGCACATCCTTGTACTTGTACATTCAGCAGAACAAACCACAATACACACCCCAGCTCTTTTCATGACACATTTTTAACAGCAAATTATTTCCTTCTTTCTTGAAATGGAGGGTATAGCAGTCTTTTGCCCACTGAACAACTCTAGACATACGCATTCACAGAAAGCTGGAGGGGATGGTTTTCTTTAAAAGGCTGCAAGAACTTGGTCTGCATTGTGGTGAGGGATGAGACAAAATCCTGGAAATGTGTCTCTTCAGATGGGCCATTGATGCCCTCCTGTGCTGCTGAGAGATCATTCAGACGCTGTTTGTCTAAGAGGCCACATCGGGCTGCAAACACAGGGCATCAGTCCCTCTTAAGAATGTTTCCCCACTAACGAGGCAGGTTTTGAGCCAGCTTCCAATTTTTTCTGTGTCGTTTTTTTTCTCAATGGAACATGGCAGATCAAACTAAGCCGACAGCAGTCAGAAGGCTTTCAGTGTGATCGCCAAATACTTTCTTTGTATTCAGTTGTCCAATAAATCCCGAAAAAGCGAAACTTCTCCTATTTCTTGAATCTTGTTTTGTCATTATTTCGCTTATCTTTGGAGATCATACGTGAACACTTTTATTTTAGCGACTTTAGCGACGTGCTAATGCTTTAAAAGCATCTTCCCTTCTTTTCACTTTCCCCGGAAATCGACGGGAGCATGAGGTGCAGCTCACCAAAACTCTGCAGCGTTAAATCAGCTGTGAGGAGCTGTGTCGGGCCCATGGAGCTTCTCTGAATTAATTTAGCCCTGCCCTGCGTGACGCGTATCTTCTCTCCCCACCCACCCTTATTGCTCATACTAACTGGCAGGGAAACGATGAACTGGGGAAATTCACAGCAATCCATCTAAGACAGAGGAAGCTGCAATCACTGCCGGCAAACCGTAGCTGATGCGGCGGCGTGATCAGTCCACGCGGGCGAGCGTGGGGCCGCCTTCTGAGAAGGGTGCCAAGAGAGACCAGCGTGTGTGTGTGTAGCACCTCTTCCGAAATGGAATCTGAGTCTGTATTAACAGCCCGGAACCATCCAAACTGACCCCCCCCCCACTCTTTAATGAATCTCCTGCCCCCAGCTGACGTACTGCTGGCAGTAATAGCATCTGCAAAGTACTTTCTTTTGTCATTCTGGCAATCACCAAAACACACAGTTTTGTCCTTAATAAACGCTGTATTCGGTGTAATTTCATGACAGGTTGCTAGTTTATCTAAGCAGTTGGCTATGATTTATTTCCTAATCACCACTATCTATAATACACATACCTGTGCCATTATAATAATAAAGGTTTGGCTTTGATCATCCTGTAATTTGCCTGGTCAGACTTCATGTGGCATCCCATGCTAAAAAATAAGCCCAATAGATGTGAAATCAGTGGTGTGTCTTTGCTACCAATTTGATTCAAAACCCATTTGCCGCCTGGTTGGCCTTTGGCCGAATTAATGGCCTAATCTGGCGCAAGTAACCTTCCAGTTGATCTGACCTGGCAGCTAAATGATGACACTCCTACTCTTATTTAAATGGAGATGAATGCCGTCCACACGTGACCACGTGACACGAGCAGGCATGGCCAAACTAAGAAGGAGAACAACAGCCGGCGCTCTCCGCAAACCTCCGCCGTATTTCATATGTATCTTCTGGGACCTTGCTCTGCTGCTGTCCTGATATGTCGCACGCTTCGGGGAGAGCCGGTCCATAACTGAGCCCCTTTGGAATGAAGGCGTTTTTTTTTTGGTTGAGACGAGGTCCCAACATCCAAGGACTGTGTTAAGAGGCATGGCAGAGTGTTTTACCAGAGGCATGAAGTAGGGAGACAGAATAAGGCAAGCATGCCTGAAAGGCCATCTTCTGTAATCACTCACCACAAGGAGGTCTGCGGCCCGCCTGGAGCCTATCTCCAGCAAGCATATGGATACATCACAGGGCACACGCACAAAAGACATTTTAGAGGTATCTAAGCCGCGTGTCTCTGCACCCGAGGACCCGGGAGTATACAGAGGAAGCCCAAACAAACATGCAAACTTCACAAACACAAAGAACCAAGGTCAGAATAAAACCCACAAACCCGGCACTGTTGCGCAACATTATAACCCACTGAGCCACCCAGCTCTAAAAATACCTCCCTGCTTTTTCAGTAGTCTAAAGAACTATGTACATTTTTCCCTTAAGCGAAAGAATTCCCAGTAATATAACATAAAGTCACATCACAATAACATAACGTAGCCCACCCATCTATCTGTCCATCCATCTATTTTCTTTAACCGCTTCTCCTATTCAGAGTAGGGGTACAGTATACTCTCACTCTCACGCATCACACACACGGACAGTTTGCTAACGGGAAACCAGAGTACCCAGAGGAAATGGCACAACCACACGGGGCGAAAACGTAAACTCCACACATGGAGCCATAGGTAGAGACTCCAACCAGCAACGTGAAGCAACAGCACTCACCACCCTGCCGGTACGTCATCCCTGTAACGTAGTCTTAAGGTAAAAATATCATTAGCATGCATTTCTGTACCCAGGGGCTAATGCAACCACAATGTCGTCATACCAAGTACTCAGTTGTTTTTCCTCTATTTTTTTTTTATATCTCACTTCTCTATAAAGAATAAAGTTATCATTAATATTGAAAATGCCATTTGTGATTTTCAGCCTACAAAAAAAAAAACACTGCATCTCTTTGAGGTACAGCTGAAACAAGTACATTAATATTTCACGAGGAGATAAATATGCCACAGCTAGCTTAGCAAAAACACAAAGTGTGGCCCTCGGCCGCATTTCAACCGGGAAGTTCAAAGCAAACAATGACTTATAATTCACCATTGTTGGCAGATAAAGGACGGCCTCTCGAGATTAGGCCGGGGCTCATTACAATCCACATCCAAGCTGTCTGACGCCAAAGAAGCGCATAGTAAATACTACAAACAGGCGTAAGTCCACTCTTCATAAGGAATACATCAGCTCAAGGGCATTTATTATTTATGCATGCGGTTCTCTTTATCACATATTTTTTTTTATATGTCATTATTTTAATCTGCAAAAATATTTCAGATTTGTGGCTTGGGCAGTTCATACAGTCTTGTATTATGATCACTATCAGGTATCATATCTGATAGGATGATCTACATGTTTGAATCAGGAGATATGAATTATTAGTATAGCTCTGTATAGTTGACCACCTGAAGCCACCTTCCAGATGATGCAGGGTGAACGAGCCTGACCTGGGACCAATCACATGCCTGTTATCAACAGCATCACGACACCACTAGCCTGGTAGCACCTTGGATTTCTTAGTGCTGCACTTTCTGGCTATTTCTCTTATTGGATTCTCGCTCTGCTCAGAAGACGCTGCTCCAACACTCAGAGTTTCCAACTTTACTCAGCCTGCCGGATTTTCAATATGATACGTGCAATTTTGCACATGCGTTAACATGAACGTTTTATTGCCTAGCAAACAGTCTATAGGGTTCTATAGGGATTTTGATGTGGCTAATTTTAGGTTTGTAATGGCATATCGATTCGCCGTGATATTTCTTGCATGAGTGTGAGTCCGACAGTGCGGGTGTCACGCCAGATGCACGAGAGCTGGGAACCCTCAATGCTGCTTATGCTCATAACCGGGCTTTAATTGGAGGCTCAGCCTAGCTGCTCTTATGCCTATCCCGCTCCTTAACTGCTGTATATTAGCAATGTGCCATCTGCCTCACATAGGGTGTACTCACACTAGCTGACCCATACCATGCCTGAGTCTGTTTGACCCCCAAAGTCTAGTTCGTATTCCAGTGTGACCGTTCCCTGCCGTGCCCGGCCGCCGTACGCTTAACCGTGTTGAAGTGTGCCAGAGCACGATTAGTCAGACTCAGGCATGGTGCACATCTAGTGCGATTGCTAAGCGTGCCCGTGTGTGGAGCAGAGGCATGACGTGGATGGCACTTTCGACAAAAACATCTACTAATTAAAAGGAAATATAACGTAAAGCGACAGGTCATAGTGGTGGTTTGTCGTAAATGACAACGCCTGACCATAATCTGCATTTGTGACCCTAGTGTTAATGGCAGTCAGGCCTTGAATCAGGAGTGTTGTTGTAATATAACTAATCACACCAAAGTGTGGCCGCCTGCATGCGCGTTTTTCCCCCGTCTTTCACGCCTGAATTTGTATTGCACATGAAAGGAAAACAATTACAGCAAAGGGCGATATCTGCATAAAGGAGGCAGGAGACTAGTATAAACCCTTTCATTTTTTCCGTCGTGCCTTTCAGTAATTTATGCAGAACAAGACGCAAGCGTTTGAGATGCACGTCCGACTTCCGAGCCATGTCATTTAGAACCAGCTCTTTTCGCTTCCTTATTACCGATTAAACAATTAATGCTTCATTGTTGAGCTGCAAATAAACGCATCCCGTATTAAGTCTGTGCAGTGCGAGAGGCACCTGATTAAAAATTTGGAGAAAGGATAGGTTGGGGGTAATAGGCCTGGGCATGAGCTCACCACAGTTCCATTAATTGGAACCAGATCAAACAGATTCCTGGTAAACAATAAGAGGCTGAAGAAAATGAATGACAAAGCAGGGGGAATGAGAGACAACAGGAAGAGGTGAACAGATATTCAACCGGCACAACATGCTGGCTGGACAAACTCACGAGAGAAGGTCAGGTCATCAGGTAGAGAAAGACTAAAGGTAGAAAAACAAACTTTACATCATAATCCTGTTCTTCCAGATAATTGCAACACCCTACTTAGAATTTAAACATGACACCTTCGGTCCTCAACAGGTGCACAGAATGAATAGCCTGGCCTATTCAGGGGGGGCCATTCTTTATAGGGGCCCATGAATATGTAAAATGACAAAATGGGTAGGTGGTGCTAGGCCCAAGGTTACAGTTTGTCAGGGGGCCCAGAATGTATAGCTAAACTGGCCTGCAAAACTGTTTCAATTGGAAATCAAAGTACTTTACTGTATACCAGTGTTTCTCAACCTGGTCCTTGGGGCCCCCCAGACAGTCCATGCTTTTGGTCCCTCCCGGCTCTCAACACACCTGAACCAGTAATTCTGTGTTATCAATTACCTGGGAGAGACCAAATACGTGGACTGTCTGGGGGTTCTCAAGGACCACTATGAGAATCACTGCTCTATACTATAAAAGTAAAGTCAGATTGTAAAACCACAATAAGCTACTTTTATACCACACATAGAGGAATGGAATTCAAAAGAAGGCAGAGGATGTTAATTCCAGCTGCGATGCACATTCATTCATCTCTTCTCTGATCAAAAACAAGCAAAGTTTGTCGTCGCTCTGATGTCAAACCCTCAGAATTCAAGCATCCTCTCACACTGCTGTGAGCTCAGCCGTCACAGCGACGGGTTAGGGGCCGACAACTGAACGGTCTCTCGCCGAGTGCAGGAAACACAAGCTCCTGCTGTGCCCAGTCCCAGGCAACAGGGTTCAAGAGATACAGGTCAGAGTTCAAGACAGGAAAAAAAAAAACCCGTGATGGAATAGAGCGGGATGACGGATCGGCTTCGCTGGGAAATGAAGAGGTTAGTAATACGATGCTGCATAATTTAACGTCGTGCTTGACAAATGGCGGAGGAGCTTGTAGGGGCCGTACTTGTCCATACGCCCCACCGGGGCGGCAAATTCACTTGTGAACGTAATTAAGTCCTCTGCTTCCTCTGTTCTGCTACGGGACTGCGTCAGTTATAGCTGGCATGAGTGATAGGACTGGCTTGGGGCCAGACTAATACGCTAATATAATGACCTCCCTAAAACGACAGGAAGGAGATAAGCAAATGTAACCAAATTTTTAAAAAATATGATAAAGGAAAGGAAATATATCAGTTGTGCTAAAAACAAATTAAAGCGACGGCTGTTGCCTAATGTGAATGAAAGGAAGGTTGGGGAAATGAAGAACTGCATGTGCTGGGTGTGTCAATTTATTATCATCTGAGGCATGAAGCATTCTCCGTGTGCCATTCATCTGTGTAATTTATATACTTTGGGCTGATGGGGGAGACAAGCGCAGACAGAATGAGTTAATAGCTAATGATATGGCAAAATTGTGTTTATGCTTGGCTCATTAAAACCCACGGCCTTCAAACAGAGGTCAGAGGTCAGGAGCCCGCCATCATCGCTCAGTATGGGGAGACAGATAAGGAGAGGGTAGACACCCCCCGCCGGGGGCGGGGCCGCGCCCCCCCCCCCCCGCCCCCCCCCCCGAGCCCCGGCCCGGGCCCGCGCACGCGGCGGGGGGGGGGGGGGGGGGGGGCGGGGAGGGGCGGG
>JABFDZ020000039.1:11773284-11786570 GCA_019775955.2 Pollimyrus isidori
TCCACATGCAGCACTGCAACCAGGGAATCCATTTCCGGAACTCTCCACATGCAGCACTGCAACCAGGGAATCCATTTATGAAACTCTCCACATGCAGCACTGCAACCAGGGAATCCATTTCCGGAACTCCCAGCATACAGCACCACAGGGGCTCCATAAGGGGGGGGGGGGTTAAAATGACGCCAAAGGGCCCTGAGTGACATATAGTCATAGAGAGTGAATATAATTAAATTGTTCTGAGTTTGAGGCCCTATATGATCTGCTCTCACCTAGCGTCTCCCCTGCAGCCCTGTCACAAGCACATTTCCGGATCTCTCAGCATACAACACACCAACCAGCTAATCCGTTTCCAGAACCCTCCAAGTTCTGCACCATAACCAGCAGCTCCATTTACAGAACCTTCCACAAACAGCACCACCAGACACGATTCTATTTACAAAAATCATCTCAAAACAAAGAGTGTCATGGCTTTACCTTTATAAACTAGCTATGCCTGCATTCTGTATCCAGAGCCCAGATTTCCAACATGCACACAGCATAACTAACAATCACATTATACAAAGCAATTACGCTTATTTTCTTATTTTAATTATCACTAGCTGCATTGACAAATACTTGATAGATGGTTTTTATATGTGCCAAACACCATACTATATAATTTCCATACATCGTATCATACATCAGACTGATCCGGCACAGTTGCTTAATAGGTAGCACAGTTGGCTCAGGATTCCTGGGCCGGGGGCCCAAATTCCACCCCCGCTCTACATGTGTAATGACTGCATGATCTCTTGGGTTGGGAAGGTTACCTCCTGCAGCGCAATATAAGTAGGGATTTGGTGCCTGTGTTGAGTGTGTGTCCCATCCAAGTCTTTCCCTGCGCTTTAGGCTAAGATCTCAGTGACCAGGTGCTGGATATGAGGTCGTACGACTGATGGATGCACTTTAGAAAGTGAAAAGAAAAGTCTGTTTCATGAGAGGCCTGGCTACGGATTCAGGATGCACTGTGAGAGGCTCATTGGAAGATCGGCACCCAAAAAGGTTCATATCGGTTAAATGGGACGGCCCGTGCGGCTCAGGACAGACCCATCTGACACGAGGAATCCGGGAAACGACCTCAACCGTACGTTGGTGAAGGAGACAACAAGAAAGATGGAACAGGAAATGAAGAAGAGCACACAATGCAGAGCCTTGGCACTGGGACAGGACATGACACAGCCAACTGTCATAAGGAACAGGTGATACAAAACACAGATGGTCACCTGACTTACCCCTCCTCCCACACAGATGGTGTCCACACCTACACCCACTTGCTGTTTAATAAGCAGGCTCATACCTGTTTATTAAAACCGCACGTCTAAGACCCGAAAGGGTGAATGCACCAATAAATCATTGTGGAACGCACACAAGGTGCAGCAGTTTAAACCATACACGGAAACTCGAAGTTTAAGACTGGCCTCCCTAACTCATAAAAGTTCTTGGGCAGAATAAAATTTCAGCAGATTATTATAGTATTTTTGACTATTTTAGTAATATGACACATAGACACGCACGCAAGCATCATCCTGAAAACAAAGGCTTTCGTGATTTGGTTCAATATAGGCCAACAGAACAGCTTTACCACCCAAATTGGGCACTTTTTATTCTTTATAAATTTATTATGAAGCATATTATATCCACATTTCATCTCATAGCTTTGAGGACACTGCATGTTAGAGGAAAAAATTTAGTCTGAACTAATTACACCTTCATTCATCTCAGGCACTTTTATTGTACTGTACATCCTCTGCCATCCAAAACCTTCTTATCCTCGTGTGCAACTCCTCCCATCCTGTTTTCACAATGAAAACTCTTTAAAGCAAAAGTGCAAAATAATAAGCTGTTTGTGAGAAGGGATGTATCATGTGAACACTGGCTCAGGCGAGGCAGCGATGTTCACACTCTCTGGGTGCATATGAAATCAAATTCTTGTCCGCTATGTAGTAGGTGAAATGCAATATGCAAGGCGAGCAGAATGTCCGAATCCTAAGTATGAATGAGATACTAATATAAGCCAGTATTTCTCAACCCAGTCCTCAGCGAACCCCAGACAGTCCACGTTTTTGCTCTCTCCCAAATCCCTGGCAATAGTGAGAGTGCGAAACTGCGGTCTGTCTTAGGCTTCGCAGAGACTCGGTTGAGAAACCTTGTAGTAAGTGAATGGAGCCCAGATGACATACTATGTTCTGTGAAATTCTGAAGTGTTCAACTGATGGATGCTCCACTATCACACGACTCCACCAGAGCAGCGATGAATGTGGCTTGCGCAGAAATTTCTGTCAAGATGGCAGAGTAAGTGCCGTCTCTGGAAGTTGAAGGAGAAAACAATGCCCAGTTACATTACCCATCCATCCATCCACCCATCAATCTATCCATGTTCTGTGCCCGGTGGTCTTAAGGTCACGGGGATCCAAAGCCTATTCCAGAAGCTAAGGGCACAAGGCAGGGAACAACCTGGCATGGAATGCCAACCCATTGCAGCTCAGTTACATTAGGATATGTATTTTGATTTTGTTTTATTTCTTCAATAGTTTTTAACAGTTCTAAACATCTGTGGGGGTCAAGCTATGTTACTGGTAAACAGTCAGGTAATACGCAAGATAGAAACTGCAGTATGTCCAAGGGTATGCATACTGTTTTAAAGCATACTTACTGTATAGTACACACTTCATAAATAGTGTGTACTATAGGCTTCTAACAAAATTCGTTATGTACTGTGCAAGTATACGGTTTCGGATGCACCCTCTGTTCTTGACTAAGGCCCCACCTAGTGGCCCAAGCACCTTCTGCATTTTTATACAGCTCAAAGACATGAACTAATCAACAGCTTGGCAGACCTATATATGTAAGATCAGCCACACTTGAGATGAGAAAAAAAGTATCTGGCATGTGTTCAACGCAGCATATGCTATAGTCGCAGACCACAGAAAAAATATGAGAGGAGGTTGCACCTTTGAGGAGAGCTCTTCTAAAGTTATGAAGATTGGGTTGAAGAGAATAACCTCCTTATGCAAACAGCGTGCAGTCACTTAATGAAAGGAAAAGACCGGAAGCCATAAAAAGTTCTCGAACAAGTCCAAACTAAGTACCCCCTATCCATTTTTCTGAGGATTCGTTACCGTTGACTGCAAAGAAGCAACGAAGCCAAAGCTTAAAGCACATTAGCCCCAAATTCTGGTCAGCACTCCACATGCTCGACTCATCAGAGCTATAAATAACCTAATGATGAAATAAATAAAATTTTTAAAATCAGGCTTTGACTATGTAGGTCAAAATGTGCGTATATATAGCAGTGCTGAATTAAAAATTAATTTTCAAATTAATTAATTAAAATTTTACTTAAGGATATGAGAATTGCGATCCAGTGCGCTGCCCCCTTCCTGCGCTCAGATCTATTCAGAAAACGACCCATTTATTTTCACAAATATTAAGGGTCTCATCTCGCTCTGAGTGTGTCCCTGTGTGCGAGCGCGGCTTGAGAAATGGCTGATCATCGCGTCCATTTGGGTTTACGCTGGAAGCTTCGTTACTCAGCATCACCGGTGTGTTTGTTTTTATTTCCGTGTAATAAAAAAGCACCAACGTGTCATGGCAGCCTCCGGGGATGAGGAAGAGAGCAGCCGGGGATATCAGAATGACACTCTTACCTGGAGCTGGGCGAGTCCTTCAGACGCGGCGGATCCCCCCCGGAGACTCGGGTGCAAATCAAACCGCGGTGCTCATGCATACCAGGTTGGAAGCGGCGGAAAAAAGGATACATTCGCACCCCTCCCATCCGAGAGCCGATGGCTAGGATTTTCTGGACGGGGTCGAAGGCCAGAGCTGTTGGCAGATGTGGGAATCCGTGACGGACGGTCTGAAAGGAAGGCACGTTAAAAGCCGTGTAAATCACTTGTACACAAACACAGTGATAGTGACGGAGGACGTTGCAGTGCTCTAAGCCTGCGCAGCGTGTAAAATCATATACCAATCTTGCGACTGATAATCCAATGCGGGGTCACAGGGATGAATCATACAATGCATTGTTTGTTAATCACTTTTTTTTTTTTCTGGAGAGTTCTTTCAGTAGGTCGAAGTTAGAGCTGCCCCTTTCATATTCTAGAAAACAGCTCAGTTTCACAGATCCCAGAGCATTATGAGAACACATAACTGCAGCGTTGTTTTAATGACCAGGGGTCATAGAATATTTATAATCCTTCAGTCTGTTTATTAATATGTGATATAAGCCCGTCCATGTGAGGATTTCCTTGTGATCATTAATCATAGTACAGTCGCTATGGGAAGGAAACAGGAGGAGGTGGTGAGCATGGCGGCTGAGCCCAAGTGCGAGGGCCGCCCCGAGTGCAAGGGCCACTCTGTCTGGCCCCAAGATGCCTTCCCGCTGTCCCTGTTGACCTGAGGCCGGGCCGTTTGCATCCAGCATGCCAATGGAGCGCTCTCTCTCCTGTGTGCAGTGCACTCCGATCCCAAGGTTTATCAGCATTTCTATCCTCTCCCCCCCCCCTTTATTTTAAAGCTGGACCAGGGTATCAAAAGGGAGGAGAGCAGATAACGGAAGAATAATAGGCACAGGAAAAAAGAAAAAAAAATCAGTGGACGAGGATGATTTCTAAGAGTATAGGGGCAAGATGAAGCAAAGATGGGAAAATAATTGAGTGAACCCTCAGAAATCAGCTGTGCGACGTGCATCACTCTCACCGGGGGTTGGGGCGATTTATACCTCAGATATAGCCGGGGCTCTGTGTGGGACGGTGAGATTAGGACAATCCTAAGGGCCCTTGAGTAACAGGGGTCTTAAAAATTTGGAACATAATTGGATTGGTACCAATATGATATGCTTTCACGGGGTCCAAAATCTCTAGTGCCACTGCTGGATATAAGTCCACCACCAGCCAATTACCATTTAGACTAAAGACTATTTGCTTGTTTGTTTATTTATTCAACAGCTTTCTCAGGCCCAGCCTCTAGGGGGTGCTACAGGGTAATATGCCCGCTAGCACTCCACAAACCACTCTCACCCCTGTCCCCAGCTGTCTGTAACACACGGCCGGGACCCCCCACCCACGCCTCAACAATAGGAAGCAGGCATGAGTGCCCTTTGCACCCCTGCTGCGCATTCACACTTCAAACAGCCAGATGCCTGTCAGCTGCCCCCCCCCCTTCCCCAGCCCTGCTTTTGTGGGAGGGGCTGCAGACTGCTCCGCCTTGCCATTCACGCAAATGTGCTCACTCCTTATAGTACAGCTGAACCCTGACCCATCTCCGAAATTCACTGAAGCAGTACAGACAGGAAGGCTGAGCTGGTCTGTTCATCGTGTCAGTATTAATCGGTAACCCACCCCTCCTTATTACTGCTTAGCTGTGCCCGGCTGGTCATCCCTGAGAATAACGTCCTATTCTCTCCCGCATCCGTGGAAGTCTGAGTGTGACGGCAGTATAACTTTTTTTGACAATATTTTTATTGACGAGAATAAGAATGTCTACATACACTGCAAACATCCAAAATGCAAGACATTTTCTGTTTTTTATAAAGAAATTCCACTTCAATTTACTGCTAACAAAGGGAGAATATATATATTGGAGCAATCTATATTGGACCATTTGGAGATTAGTCAGATGGAATGCAATGGGTTCATTTCGCATAAATTTATTAATAGACCCTCTAAGAGAGTATTTAACTTTTTCTAATATAAGACATTGTAATGGGTCACTAAGCCATTGTGAGGCCCAGGGAGGACATACCCACTTCAAGTCTAACAAAATCTGTCTTCTTGTCAGCAGAGAGGCAAAAGCATCTTTCTTCTTTTTGTTGATTGAAAGCCCATCTGTTATAAGTACAAAATCAGCCATTTTAATATTGGGTTGCATGTCTACATTAAGTGCTTCTGATAACGTCTTGAATATTTCAAACCAGTAGTACTTCTTTAAACTGGGACAAGTCCAAAATATGTGAATTGGCTCACACTGTTCATCAACATTAAGATATATTTTGGCTAGCTTACATTTGCTATAGTGAAAATGCTGGAGCACTTTGAACTGAATCAAACTAAGTCTTGCACAGGTAGTGATGTTATTGATTCTACTTGATGCACTATTCCAGGTGTGGTCAGAAATTTCCATCCCAAGTTCCTTTTCCCATGTATTATGAATAGTATTTATTGTGACCATAGTATGTGTAGTATAGTGAATCCATTAGAGTATATAAGAGTATTTTTGATATAGTGAGTCTATTAGAGTATATAAGAGTATTCTAGATCTAGTGACCACATTAGAGTGAATAAGAGTAAACTTGACAAAAATTAATTTATTAATGTCTGCAAGAGTATTCTTGACATAGTGAGTATTAGAGTGTATGAGAGTATACTTGATACAGTAAGTCTATACGGGACTATAGGGGTGTACTTGGTATAGGGTCTATAAGAATCAAAAAATACTTTCTGTAGTCAGTTTGATTGAGTCTATAAGAGTATACTTGATATAATGAGTCTATAAGAGAATTTTACCTGGCAACCCATTATGACCTTCATGGAAATTTCACATCTAATATGCTAATCACTTGAATTAAACCATTAACACCTTGTTAGAATGTCTGAACTAGAGGTGCCTTTGACTGGTTTATAGACACTTAATTTGAAACTATATTTGCTGACTAAAATATTATTTCTATGGAATTTGACATCACAAGCCCATGTTAAAATAAGTAAAAAGATGGATGGGTGGACGAATGCAATGATAATTGCATACATCACTTAATGATTTGAATAATGTATGTTCAGTTAATACATTACATCACTTTGAATTAAATTACAAATGAATATGCATCTTTCTTTCAGAAATAATATTAAACCTAGCCATTAATTATGCAAATTAGCAAAAAAGAAGTTAAATGTAGATTTGCTGTATAAGTATTTATACTAGCAGAATATATATGATGGGCTATTTTCTGCTGACTATGCAGAGAAGCCTGGAGATCTTTGTTGTGTGGCTGTTAATACTCAGCATACTGAGCATTGCTGAAGCATAAAGGCCAATTCATATGTGTTTAATGTGCATGCGCTGTTGTCAAAGGTCTGAAATGTTTTTATCAATATATCTGAAGTGCGTAGCCTGGAGTAAATATTTACAAATCCATCTTGATGACCACAGAGGTTTTTTTTCTCCCCGGGGGAGGGGGGTGTAGCAAGAAATTCTCTGCCACTGAATAAAGTGAAATTTGCTCTGCACTGGAATTTCCATTTACACAAATAACACATACAGTAGCATAAAAGCAGAATCAGAAAGCTAATCATACGCAGAAATGACACAATAGGTAGACGCTTCCAGTAAAAAGAGGTGGATTACATTTTTCAAATGTAATCATATTAGAAGAGAGCTTAGGGAGGCCCAACCACGGCTTCTATGTCTGTCTGGAGAATAGATCTGCGTTAACAGTCTGCAGGAGGCTCCAGCTGCTCCTCCCCCAGGCCCCTTTCTAGCCTGCCTGCCCTGGTTCGCTGGCCTCTTGCCAGCAGCTCCACTCCTCCTTCTCCTTCTCCTCCTCCTCCGGAGGGAGTGGGATTTAACACCAGCAGGGCTAACGGTTGGTGCAGATCCTCAGTCCGCCAATAAAAGTCACCGCTGAGCCAAGAAAGGGGCCCCTGGAAGCCTTCAGAGACCCCACCCTCACTCCAGAAAACACGCGGCCAACTGAAGAAAGGAAACTTATGAATCTATTGTATAAAAATGGCCATAAAAGAGAAAAATATGGTTTGTAATGAAAAGTCCCACAGAAGTCATGCATAATAATAATAATAATAATAATAATAATAATCTCGTCATCATCACCTTCGTCATCATCTCAGATGGCTTATGGTGTGGATCTCCTGCAGGATTTGTTTTCCCTGCTTTTTGAATATGCAACAGTGGAGTTGATAAAACAGCTGTCTGGAAAGAAGACAGCCATTCACACAGCAATATCAAACGAGCAGGTGCTCCCTCCATCTCCAGGCACACCGGGGCTCACCTCACACTGACGCCGAAGGCTGGGCCATACTGCTGGAGGAGCACTGTACAGTCCAGAACCCAGGCCCTGTGGCTGATATCTAAAGATCTATCCATCCACCAATTTTCTACACCTGCAGTTGCTGTGTAGGGTCGTGGGGGTCTGGAGCCTATCCTAGAAGCTACAGGAACACAGCATGGAATAACCCAGAATCGGACACCAATATACGTACTCATATCTACTCATATCTACCAGCAATTTGGTCATTCCAATTAGCCTTAGCGTGTCTTTGAACAGTGGGGCGCAGCCAAAGAACCTAAAGGAAACATGCAAATTGCACACTCAGGCACAGGGCAGAGACTTGAACCCGGGACCCAGAGGCCTCCTTCTATATGTTTTTATACGTCTACAGTACATGTTCTGTTCTTCCCTGATTTTCCTTCAAGCCAATTATGATTGCTGTCATTTCTTCAATTACACACCGTATGAACATTTCACTCTCTTCCTTTAACTTGAGGAATATTTTTAGCTGGTTAAAAAATCAGATTCTAATTTGCCTCCAAGCATATTTGTGCTCTATAATCAAATGAAGAACAGGGACCCATTACAGACACTGAAAGGGCAGCTGGCCGTTTGGTGCCTGCCCACCACCATCTATCCATGTCACAATGGAATCGACATAAATGAACATTCATTCTCTACAGCAGTGTTGGCAAACATAGTCGTCAGGGACCCTCAGTCTATATTTTTTCTCCCTCCCAGCTCCCAAAACACCTGTGCCAGGTTTTCAGTGTTCTTCAATGGTTGGGAGCCGAGAGGGAGCAAAAATGTGGACCACCTGAAAATCCTCGATATATATATCACTCCGAATGACTTGACAAGGCATCCATCTCGAAAACACTTGCAGACTGCCCGCAAAGTGAACTTTGCATACATTTAAAGAGGAACCACACCGATATCCCTAACCTTGGTATCTAATCATTGATATACAAGTTGGAGTAACTGTGCCAGAGCATGGATGCGAGGCGCAAACCCTGACAGGTTTATGGATTACGCGAAAGAAGCCTGAAGCCACCAAGATCCACTTTCTGCTGAGTCACCCATGGGCCATTCTATCCAGTCGAGGTTCCGAAACACAGAGCAATCGGCTTCCTGTGACACGGTGGCCCACTTCCATATCCCATTACAAGCGCGCTGGCGCCGACTGTGCCTGTGTGTCGCAGCGGGAGACGAGCAGAGAGAAAAGGTAATCGTATGAAGTCCAGCTTGTTCCGATGGCGTTAAAAATCTGCCAGAAAATAATCCACAAAATGAACGAAAAACATGGCGTGGCTGACTGAGGTATTTCAGAAAACTCGGGGAGGTTTCAGCTCTGGATTATGATTCTTCAGGGACAAATTGCATAGGTGCAACGTGTTCTCGATCACCAATCAGGTGAGAGGAGACGATTTCTTCTGGTTTATTGGGTCAATAAGTATGCCGCCACCTTAATGGATTGTCTTGAAATTGACTGTTTAATTACCATTTACCTCGATTCTCTCATCTTAGTACTATAGAGAACATTTAGGTCTCCCATTCATCATCGAGTAAATCACTCCAGTTAGCCCTTCAGCGTTAACAATGCTAGCTTCTGTAACAATGTCAGTGTTCACCAACGGTTCACCTGCTACCAACTTGGTATGCTTGGCACTTTTGATTTAGAGAACTAACAAGAAGCTTGCAAAGAATCCTGAGTGCCCTTCTCCAATAAGAATCTATCAGAATCAGGTAGCCCATGCACTAGCATTTCCTGCAAGCATGGGCACCATGACCAACGCCACACTCACCTTAGAGCCTGATGCTATTACTATTTCATGGCTGATCCCCATCAACTCCATAGCCAGATACTCAAACTAGATATGAACTCGGCGTAAAACGCAGGGTCAAATGTGGTTCCCTCAGAATGCAGGCACGTCAGTTTTAAAAGGAGGGATGACTGATCCCACTAGAGACAGACAGACAGCAGCCCTGAAGCAAGTGTTAGAAAAGAGAAATATTTATAAGTTGTAATGTTCCTATACTAAACATTAAAGATGAAGGCTTGCTTCATGAATTATACTTTTATATTATGGTGTCCCTGTTAAATCCCTGTATTGACAGTGCCAACTGATAGTATGAACCTTTCCTGCCACAAAAATGAAATTTTAAACACAATATTGGGCATAAAGGCACTCTATTTGCATAGTTGTTTAATCCTCAAACCAGTGATATCAATGTGTGAGAGTGAGTACAGTGCTGCACCCACCATGCAGCAAACCACCATCTGAGCGCAGCCATGTGACTGGTGACACCTCAGCACCTCACTGGTTTGAATGGAATGGAACAGTGTGAAGCCGCTTTCAGGGGCTGGAGTGCCAATCCTGCTGACAACCTCCAAATTTTCCCTGAAAGGTGGAGGACCTGCTTTCTGGGCTGGATGTAGGTTAATGTCATACCCATGACGAAAGAATTTCAGGTTAAGGGTCTTATTCGAGGGCCCAACAGAGTAGAATCTCTCCTGGCATTCACAGGATTCAAACTGGCAACCTACTGATTCCCAGTACAAATCCCTAACCTCTGAGCCACCACTCCCCCCCCCCTGAAGTGAGAAAAACTGTGAGAATCAAAAGGCGGATGCAGGTACGACCAAGCATCCCCGATAGCGACTCATCAGCCTCACGTCTTCCTTGAAGAATTTAGGGACCCATTATTGTTATTTTAAGAACTAATATTGATAAACGGTCTACTTCACAAGATTTTCACTTGGCGGTTCTCTAATTCAAAATGTCTAACCTCAATCTATTCTTAGGAAGATTCTCGGGGAGGCTCAGGATTATCATCCGCAAGCATCCATTTTTGGTGCAATTTCAACTCATTCGCAGGGAATCTCATCTGAGAATCGTCATGGGCAGAATATTTTGGCATGACGATGAATGAAGAGATTCCCTCAATGACTGTAAGCAGCCTAAGCCACCAAGCAGACAAGTACTACTAATCTTCACATTCCCACTAGCTTGCTTGCCAGTTGGGATAAAGTTATTTTTGTGGTACACAGCATGCAGCAGTGTGAATTTTTCTCTGAATGCATGTGTTTGATAGTGGCCCAGCTATCCTGAAAACATTTCATACCTCCACAGGACCATCCATGTGGTATTTTGCAGTCCTAAAATGGGTGCTGATATTCTTTTTTTCTAAAGAACAAACACTTTCTTCTATCTAGCCTCCGATAATCGCTCACCGTTCTTTAACAGTAAATATTCCCTTTAGACAATTTGGCCTTTGTGGTGCGGTGAATACCAATTTATTCTGCAATGATTTGCACAGGTCAAGTAAAAATGACTAATAGGTTCTTTAAAAATTATGCGTAATTCGGTGTTTCGTACCTTTATACTGGAGCGGGCCAACAAAGCATTGTTCTGGAGATTGACTCTTTGCTTGGTTAACTTGACATCCAACTTTTTACACACATGACTTGACAAACCTTGCACACACATTGCGATTTACTTTTAAGTAATATTAAAGAACTACCGTGGTAATATCTTTCTTAATAAACCTAATCTGCTCTAATTAAACTACTATTTCTTCATAAAAAAGTAATATTTCAAGAATAACTTCGAAGTTCATAAACGTTAAAGCAGGAGTGTATCAATGACCATCTTTGTCATCATTTTCTATTAAACCAACATTATATATTTTTATATACAATTAAATACATTTCAATCACAACAAATCATGTTATGGCAGTTATATTGCCCACTATTGGCACTGAGAATATTAGATTCAAAACAAATGCATGATCGTGTTCATGGAATATTCATGCAAGGTTCAGTTTTACATATTTTATCACTGATATTCACATGCATTTTATGAGTCACTGATTCCTTTAAAGTAAGTTGACTGCTAACTAGATAACATGTGAACTGTGGGAAAATTAGATCAATGTATCTAAGTTTCAAGTTAATAGAACAGTCTAGTAAAGTCAGATGTGTGTGTGTGTGTGTGTTTTTCATTTTTCAGATCTGTGAATGCGATTAAAAAACTAAAAGTGCCAAAAGTTTTGTTTCTATTTTGTTGTATTGTTGTGTTAAAGGAGAGATATTGCAATAATTCTCGGAAAACCTATGACAAGTTGATAAAATATAAATATTTTAAAATGGTAGGACTGTCCATTTAATTACTTATGTATAACCAGTTAATTAAGCAATAACAGAACTAGGCATACCTTCATACAAATATATTAATCTTTTATAATGTGCATATCTAGAAATTCGGAGCCCCCTGACAAAATGTCTTCTTGGCCCCCCCCTGTTCAATTTTACATGTATTTTTATGTATCCAATGGCCCCTGTCAAGCCCGGAGCCCCTTGAATCTGCCAGGGTATCCGCGCCTCTCCAAACCCTAACCCTAACCTAACCCTAACCCTAACCCTAACCTAACCTAACCTTAACACCCGACTTTGATGGATGACTTTAGCCAACAAAGAAACCAGAAGCTGAATGAGACATGTTAGCAAGCCAAGTGAGAAGTACACCCTTAAAATTAGCATAGCACGTGTTGACACTGATTACTCACCCTATAACACGTCTGAGGCAGGGTTACTTTAGCAATTAATAATCAATTGAGTATATACTTAGAATTAAAAAAAATATGATGGGGTTTATTGTTGACATTCTCCGATGTCCATCCATGCTTCCTTCATGACAATTTGTCCAACACTGGAACCTGAATATTCCAGAATAGTTTTATGCTTGACACTCACACCCGAAGGGCAATTCACAGACACCATCTCGCCTACAGGTCATTGGAAAACAGGAGGAAAGCTACACAGGAGACTGTGGAAACTCCACAAAGACATTCAAGAGGGCAGGATTCAAAACCCCCAACTCCGGAGGTGTGAGGCAGCAGCTTCTGCCCATTGTGTCTCTCTCATTAGGAAGGAAATTAATCGAGGTGTCGGAGGTCCGGTATCTAGTCCAGGGTGACGACTCGTTGGGCACTGTGAGCCCAAAGCGCTTGCCAAACGGACGAGGCGCCAACCCATCTGGTCATCTTTCATTCTTCTGCCCTCCAAAGAGCAGTACTCGAGGGGGGGGGAGGGGATCAATGGGGTGACACCTGTATTGTGACACGTCATGATTTCATGGGAGGGCCATCGCCCCACTCTTTCGGGGTGACTTGGGCTGGAGGGCGGTTCGGGATAACCACAGGCAGCCGCTTTTTCCTCAGAATGGGGGGGGGGCATTACAT
>JABFDZ020000039.1:11786602-11813896 GCA_019775955.2 Pollimyrus isidori
CCCCCCCCCCCCCCCCCCCCCCCCCCCCCCCCCCCCCCCCCCCCCCCCCCCCCCCCCCCCCCCCCCCCCCCAGTTATGCTGCTGTAGCAGGGACTGACATTCAGCCGACGCTTCTTTCAATCAAACAAAAGGAGTTTTAGCGAAGCCATCTGAAAGGAGTCTCCTCTCTAAAATATATTTGCACATTATATAACAAAAAATATAGCCAGCAAAAAAAGTGCCAGAGGATCCGAGTCTCATGCATCGCAGAATTAGTAAGCGGGTTCCATAAGTCGCCTGCTTTTTCATGCATTCATGGTGTGCAGCTATTCCCACTGAGCACGTCACGCACACAGAGGAAAACTGCCCCCCGAAATCAACCCAGGGTGCGATCCTGAGAGCCCCTCGCCATACAGGATTCCAAGGAAGGATCTCTAGATCACCAGATCATCTAATTCTTCCGCTGTGGTTTTTTTCTTTTCTAGTTTACGAGGCTACAAAGACGGACCATGAAATACACGCGGGTGCATCATTCATTACCTAAAATTGTGGGCCTGCCGTTTTGAGAGCACTGCACGCCATCCTTCCGCACAACGGCAGAGGCTTGCTGAGAGATGCATGTGGGATTGTCAGAAGATGTCGCCAAGAGAACAAGCTGGGCCATATCAGCCACATGTCTTATACCTGTGTCAGCATTTTTGCCGCGTGTGCAATGTTCTCTGTGTAATGTGGCTCAACGGTGATGGATGTGATGGATGGGACCTGTTACTGATCTTGTTTGGGTTCCTGACTGGTTTGGTTAAAAAAGACACTCAGATATATTAAAAATAAAAGCAGCCCAATAAGCTAGTTAGTATGTGGTCTAGATGTTTCCTGAGCTTTCTTATGTTGCTGACAAAGCTACACAGGCTATCACGGCTAGTATTTCCTCAAGTACCTTGTACCTTAATCGCGCTGCCACGCTAGTTACATTGGAAGTGAATTACTGTCTTTGGCTTCATTCAACGTCTTCCCTCTCAACTCCGGCGCGCCCCTTCTTCCACAACCGATATCTATAGATTTATATACATATAACAAAACGAAGAAAAACATTATCCAATGCCGAGAAATAATCGCTGTAGTCAGCTTCAAATACTTCAGCCGGCAGCAATTAGAGCCGTTGCTTCTAAAAATAGACCTGCTAATATCGCATCACCGAGAAATAGTACCGCAGGATCTAAGTGGTGCTTTATATAAGAAACGGACGCCAGTTATGTCATCGATTGAAGGCAATTTGTTTCCACAGATCGGGAGTCCCTTCATCGCCGCCCAGACAGTGGATAAACTAGATCTGATAAGAAAAAAATATATCCACACACGAGGATCCTAATATTGCAGCTGTTCTGTCAATGTGAAAAGCATGGTGATCAGTGAAAACACACAATCACCAGCCGGATGAGGTCAACGCCGCACAGATCCCGGTAGCAGGAGCTGTACTAAATAAATCAACTGCGCCTTTTTTCAGTCCCACGCTTCTCCCAGTAAAAATGGTACCTCAAGACGCATCGATGCGTAATAATGTTTCCACCACTGCTACATATATATATTTCATATATATATTCTATATATACATTTTTCCCGCTGTGTCGAGAAAACAGAAAACGTAAAGCCCTTTAAGACACGTATAAGTAGTAGCGATCGCCGATATAGCGATATAGCGACACAGAAGCAAACAACGAGGAAACGATCAAACGCGCATAGGCGGACTAGGTTAAACTGCGGCTGCGACGCGCGTCGATAGACGCGTTTTAACAGACTGAACTCATGGCGCTTGGGCCATCAGTGCATCATGATCCGTGCGTTACCAAGCTTTTTTTTGTTGGGGAAAAAGTAAAAAGAGGAACAATTTGTCTTATTGCAATCAGCCTTTAAATTGTATTGCGTGGCGCTATCGCTGGCTACTGCAAGTCCCGAATCATATAATCTGTCAAACTTTTGGTAATCACAATTCAATTGACTGGGCAACGGGGTTTGATGTGTAGCCTGCGGTATTAACAGTTGGGCTTTATACATCACATATCCAAAGCGACTCTCAGGTTTATGAAATAAGCAGGATTGACGCAGGCTCCCGAATTCGAGAGAAATCAAGCTATGAGAGAATGGGGATGTTTGTCAGACAACAGTAAACAAATGATAAACGTGAAATGCAAAAATATCAAAGCAATACCTTGCAAATCTGAAAGTTTTCAGAAACAAGCGTTTCCACTACTTCGATTTCTCTTGGAGTCGGCGCCGCAGTTGGGGTACCGGCCGTGCTACTACACAGCGGGGCGCCGCCGATATTGACCGGAGATGAGGTTGTCAATCCGTCCAGAACCTTTCGAAACTTCTTCATTTTGGAGATATTGTGGGGGGAAAATTAATGGTGGCTTAAACTTGATTCCAGGGCAAGTGAAATAGCATTGATAAAAAAGACGAAGGCGAAGTCAGGATAAACCTCCCAGGAACTGAACGCTGTCGTATCTGCGGCTCCTCGCTCTCTTCCCCCTGTAATTCTAAGTGCAATTCAAAAAGTCGTAGAGGAACTTCATCTTGATAAGAAATCTTATGTTCACCAAATACTTTAGGCTATATGTGACGTAATTACAAAAGGAATCTATAATTAAAAATAAGAATGCAATGTGAACTAAGAACACCGAATACGAATAAAACACCGACTGGATGTGTTAAAATGTACGGTGGGTTAAGCCTAATCTAAGCAATTTCATGTTTTCCAGCATGATAATGCAGCTCCCTAAAAGCATTGCACATCTACCTGCAATGGTTATCTGAACGTAACTAAAAGAAAACGTCTCCCGAATATGTAACTTATTTAATAATTAACCACGTGCCGACTGATATGTTCTATTTGCATCAAAACGATTAGAGGAAGGAAACATGCCACATAAGCTTGCTGCTGAAGATCCAGGAGGCTTATTCCGACCCTCAAGACAAAGGGAAAAAATCAGAAACCGCAGAAATGTGAAGTTTGAGAAGTTGATTGTGTCTTCGAGCAGAGTGTTTAAGATCCAGTGCGTTAAATTCCTCTTCCAGCCCAGCCTTCCTGCAGTGGGGTATCAGTCGCTGTCCGACGTACTGAAATCTAACGCCTCCTCCTCTCATCTAACCCTCTTCTGAAGTCTCTCCTCCCATTCCCAGCTCCTATTGGGCGCAATGTGAAAAGACCAGCTACGGACCAGTGATAAGAAGGAATGAAATCATCATTTGTATTGATTTCAGAGCTGCATCGGCTCCACGTTTGAAGCGTTTGAAGCTCTGAAAGTATTTGTATTCACCCTTCTCCCTACTGACAGACACCACGAATGGCGTATTATGGATGCGTTTGTACTGTAGGGGTAAGATTGCTGAGCCGATTGGTCGACTCTACCCTTTCCCAACTGTTTGTACTTGACAGATGTGTAATTAATCACCGTCTAAACGACGCAAGAGGAAGTGGGGCTCATCACTGTGTCTCAGCGGCAGAGGAACCGTCTGTGGTTTGATCTCGTGTTTTACGGGGGAAATACAGGAATGAGATATTGCAGATATTCATTAAACATATATTCAACAATATCTGTAGTTTTCTTTTTTTTTAAAAAAAAAAAAAATAAATAATTGTTTTATGTGAATTAGTCATATCCCCAGACGCAGTGTTGCGTAACTTTCGTCGTCACCTTACAAACTACAATATTTGTATTTTTATTATAAAAATTACAAGCCTTTTTTATAGGACTGCGTGAACGTTCTTTTAACTGTTTCTGGTCTGAACGGGCGACACGTTCGTTTTGCTACTTACAGTTTTGCGGTCTCATTTACAAATCGGAGTCCAGATTACAAGTCGCATTTTTACAAACAATTGCATATAATGAATGCGTTAAACTTTGCCTAACACACATTTTCAGCAATGCTAGTTTATTGTGCAGACTGAACGAAGCTTCATCTTTATATACGCTTAAACGTCGTACTTCAAGTTCTCCTTAAAGGAAGTGCAGGCTGTAATTAAAGCCTAATGGTCCCTGGGAAGTATGTAACACAATGATCTGCCCTTATTAGCTTTTATAAACAACCTCCACCCATCCCACAGGGTTATAATGAACTCAGCTCAGACCAACAAGAACAAAGAGCAGGAGAAGTGAAGTTGGAACTCTGATGCTTTTACAAGGCACAGACAGGTGGCCTCTGTAATCTTACCTAATGAGGGAACACATAGCGCCCATCTTAAGATGCCCTTCCCCCCACGCATTGGGTGCAGAGGTTTTAGTTTAGTCCCTGCAGGAACCAATGGCCTTCCAGCTGTCCCAAGCACCCCTCACCCATCTTTTGAATGGACGTGTAGAGAAAAAAACAAACTGGTTAAACACTTGCTCCTATAACCCAGTACACCACCTAACCAGATGCCTGTCCATGCACATCCACACAGGTCTCTTTTATCCCCTCTGCACCGGCATAGAAAGATGGGCTACAAATCTACCCCATGGCATGCGGTGCTGTCTGTCCCTTTTTGCATATGGCATACCAGCAACCACCCTGGGAAGGGCATGCGATGGCACACAGTGCCCTTGTGGCATGCAGACATGCTTTGGGCACCTAGGGATGGGCATGAGATCGCACACAGCACCCCAGTGGCATGCAGACACGCTTTGGGCACCCAGGGATGGGCATACAATGGCACACAGTGCCCTCGTGGCATGCAGACATGCTTTGGGCACCTAGGGATGGGCATGAGATGGCACACAGCACCCTAGTGGCATGCAGACACGCTTTGGGCACCCAGGGATGGGCATGCGATGGCACACAGTGCCCTTGTGGCATGCAGACATGTTTTTGGCACCCAGGGATGGGCATAAGATGGCACACAGTGCCCTTGTGGCATGCAGACACGCTTTGGGCACCCAGGGATGGGCATGAGATGGCACACAGCACCCTAGTGGCATGCAGACACACTTTGGGCACCCAGGGATGGGCATGCGATGGCAGACAGTGCCCTTGTGGCATGCAGATACGTTTTTGGCACCCAGGGATGGGCATGAGATGGCACACAGCACCCTAGTGGCATGCAGACACGCTTTGGGCACCCAGGGATGGGCATGAGATGGCACACAGTGCCCTTGTGGCATGCAGACACGCTTTGGGCACCCAGGGATGGGCATGAGATGGCACACAGCACCCTAGTGGCATGCAGACACACTTTGGGCACCCAGGGATGGGCATGCGATGGCAGACAGTGCCCTTGTGGCATGCAGATACGTTTTTGGCACCCAGGGATGGGCATGAGATGGCACACAGCACCCTAGTGGCATGCAGACACGCTTTGGGCACCCAGGGATGGGCATGAGATGGCACACAGCACCCTAGTGGCCCGCAGACACGCTTTGGGCTCCCGGCGCCCGAGGAGACACATAATCATTTGCACATAAAGAGCCGATTAAAGGTCCCCTGTGCCTTGGTTAGCAGTGACTGCAACGGTGATCACACAAATTCCACGATGCACTTATTATAAGAGATCAGCAGCCTCTCTGACTTATCAAACACATGGTATTATACTACAAAGCTTTAGCAGAGGATTATTATTAGGGGATTATTAATGTTCATTTTAATGTCCTGTCCTGTATGGAAAAAAACATAAATAAAGAAAATGTTTATTCTAATGAGAATATTTACTGTACATTTCAAAACAATAGAATACAATGACTGCACAAAGTATAATAGCCCATTAGTGTTGTATACTGAAATTCCATATGCAGGAAACACATGCATGCTCGCGGGATACATTTTGTAAATGTGTTGTTGTATGTTCACTGTGTAGAGTGTTTCCATAGCAGCATAGCAAGCGTTTTCCACTGGATACCTTTGAACACAGACATAAAATCAATCTACGTAGTTCACGTTCAATGTTGACTCATTTGTACAAAACAAACATTTGCGTGCGTGTAAAACAGCATAGGTGCAATAAAACAGGTAGAGAAAATGGCGTTAATGGTAATGAACTCTGGCCTAAACTGACAGCGAGCCAAACAAGTTCTGTAAGTAAAAGCCCTTAATCAGGCTGCCCTTTATGTGACAAATAGTCTGCTCTCTTTGGTCCAGGTTCCTATATGGTTCTGAGACGGGTTCATACAAAGTGCTGTAACGCATGGGCACATTGTTTGATAACTGGTGTATATTTAATGTAACAGTTTTTAAAACAAATCATTATTACATGTTTACACAACATCGAAGGACTTTGTGTGACACTGGTGTTTACAGCGCCTTAACAGCAGTGCACATATTGCTGTCACATTTTGTGTGTGGCGTTTTAATAGGAGTCTTCATACTGCTGTAAAAGATGTGTGTATAGCACACTGACAGGTTTTTACACAGCATTGTAACAGATGTATGAAAAGTGCAGTGACAGGTTTGTACACAGCACTGTAGCAAATATGTGAATGGTGCAATGACAGGTTTGTACACAGCCCTGTAACAGATGTGCATATGGTGCAGTGACAGGTTTGTACACAGAGTTCTAACAGATGTGCGTATAGTGCAGTGACACCTCTGTACACAAACAGAGTATGGAGCAGTGACAGGTTTCTAGACAGTGTTGTAGCAAACGTGCACAGTGCAGTAACAGGCTTGTACACAGTGCTGTAGTAGACGTGTGTACTGTATAGTGAAATGTTTGTACGGCACTGTAACAGACATGAGTATAGCGCAGTGACAGGTTTGTACACAGCGCTATAACAAATGCATCTATAGTTACATAATATTGGTGTTTACCACTTTGTAACATCTGTGCTCACTGTGGTGTCACAGATGTACATCGAGTGCTTTAACAGGTTTCCATTGTACACATTCTCATCATCAGGGGTGTGATCCCCGACCGAGGTGTTTCGTGAAGATGCTCTATAACATGTCATAGATGACAAACAACCCTTTTATGGAGCTTTTATCATGATAAAGGACTAAGTGCAATGAAAGGAATGATGCCTTTGGACTGGAAGTGTGGGATTTATCTCAAGGTTCCTCACCCTGAGAAAAACCTCTACTTAGTATCGTTTCACTTTGATAAGACAGTCTTGGGCGCTGTTTTGCATTTGAGGGTCACACACGCTCCTCCTCGTGACGGCGGCCCGTTGCACCAGTGCCAACTGGTCCTGTGTTATCACGGGGGTTCTGAGCTCTGAGGCGCCACAGCCCAGCCCCCCGGAACAGCACTGGACCAGCACTCCACACATTACAGTTTGTTTCCTGACAGAACCCATCTTACCAGCCGTAAGCCTCTCTGAGAATCAGGGGGCCTTGGCTGTCAGGTCCAAACAGGGAACACAACCTTCAATTTATCGCAGAGAAGAAATCAGCAGTCTGTGCTCTGCTTAAAAATAATACACGCTGCTGTATGTATTGTGACAGAAAGCACACAGAAAAACTGATAAACGAGGAAATTCCATTTTTTGAAATTTAACCTCAAAGTCAGGAGGAGCTGAAGTCTAGTAAAAATGCTCATTAATAGTCACAACTCAGTCAAATGAGGGAAAGGGGCTTATTTTCTTAAATATCCCTTAGAAAACTGAACTCTCTATCCTGGTTAATAGAGTAACTTTAGTGGGGGCAGCGATATTGGGTCTGATTTACACATTAATGGCCTGAAAGACTGTTAATGAATACATTTCCCTTTGGGTTATTGCTTTGCCCTAACAAATCGGCTGTTGAATGGCAAAGCTTGAAAAGTGTTTTTCCGAGACAGAACAAGATGAGCATATCAATCAGAGCCTCACCGAGCTCATGTGACACGCAGCACGAAGAAGCACCACCGAATGCTGTCACGGCGAATGTTGTGGATTCCAGATTCCAGTAGGACAAAATAAACAAGGACGTATTTCTACCCAGAGTGGCTCAGTGGGTGGGGCTGCGATGTCACTGGTCCAGGGAGGTGGGTCTGGTTCCTGTGTATAGCTTTGTGAGGAGGGCCAGTGCAAGGCATAAGCAAACTAACCGGCTGCTTGGGGCCCAGTGGCCACCAGGGGGCCCCGCATCTGATCAGCTTGTCAGGCTAGGACAGAATATGGCCGATGGTAACTAGGTTAATCAGATTTTGCTCAGTGTTCCAAAAAGGTGTGGACTGGCACTCTTGGTGAGTGTGGAGTTCCTCCTGTCTTCATGTGGGTTTTTGCCACGTTCCAGAATATTCTGCCACTGTCCCAAGATATTTTGATTGCCCCCCCACTGCACTATGCTATCTGCCACCTGTGGGGGAGTTGTCACCATGGTCTCCCCACCCCCGTATTGGCTGGTAAAAGGATTGATGGATAGTACTAACTGCTAATCCCGTGAGAATAAGGGAAGGCCAAGGGTCCAGGGCTAAGGTGGCTGGATGGAAAGCCAGGCCATTATGGGTAGCGAACGCTCACACCGTTACGCAGTAATGGAAACAAAGAGCCACTGATTCCATTTTTGGATTGGGGGGGAAGGGTAGAGTGTCAGGAGTGTATAAAGTAGACATTAAAAAATTAAACCCCTCAGAGGCACAGCGAAGTTGAGAGGTCACAGTAATAGCATCATTAATACGTCTTGCCCCAGTCGACATGGTGACACAGCTGGGATCCGATCATAGAGTCCACAGCGTGGATAAATCCAGAGGTTTACATTAGCTGATTGTCCCCATTGATTTAACAAGATACTAAATGACGCAATAATTGTGAAAACATCATGCTAAGAATTGAACCTCAGAAGTTAGTGTAGCTGCAAACCCAAAAACATTTTAAGGACGTAATTCTTTTTTATTAGTGTAGAACACTAAAGAAGCAAGATTTATTCATGCACAGTATTCTCAAAATTTGTGCAATTATCATGAAAGGACAGATAATTGATCATAAACAGCTCTTTGATTTTTTTTTCTCCAGCTGCTATTGAGTTCTCAAGCAACACAGACGTGTTTTGCTGGGTAACTGCTTTCCTAGGGTTAGTCACTGATGGAAGCGATTATTATTGGATGCGCGCAGGGGTACCTGCCAAATCTCCTCAGAGGGCAAAAAAGTGAGTGATATTTGGTAACCATCTCCCAGTGGTGTTTTCTTGCATTTAATAGCATAGAAAATGTTTTTTCCCCCTTCTTCACTTACACAAAGAGCAGGAGATTGAGAAGCCATGTGCATCCATTCTTCCAGCATCCATTCTTCCAGCTGCTTGAGTATTGGGCATTGTGCGGAGAAGCTGCTCCCATTCTGGTTTGGCCTTCACTTTATCCATGCACTCTCAAACACATCAGCGATCAGAGGACGTACACATCTCTGGGGTGTCGGTGGAGGGCGACCAATTCGCTGCAGAGGGCCGAGGACTGTGGTGATGGTTCGCGCGGAGGACCTGCTGTCGGTGTATCTTTATCAGTATAAATATATCCCAAAGCAAGATGGTGACAATCGCTAAGTGTGTTAGCACAATGCAGACTGCCGCTGGGTCCCTGTCTCCCCCTCCTTTATCCTAGCAGGAGCTCGTTTTACAGCCTAATCCCACTTCTGCAGATCTGCAGTGCAAACAGGCTGCCATTGTCTGCATAAGGTGTGTAGCGGGATAAACCTGACGGACAGTGTCCATTTCCGGGCAGAATAGATCTATGCACAATAGAGGGCTCAGCAGTGATTAGGGAATGCAGAGACACTGCACTCTACTGGGGAGTGGGGCGGGGGGTGGGGGCTTGTTGACAGCAGTGACCTTCCTGATGAGGATGTGCCGTTCTGATGACCCCTGTGTGAAGCTGAAATGGAACATTCCTGCCCCTCTGTATGTCTCTATGGGTAGGAGAAAGCTGGGAAAGATTGAAAAATTTAAGTCATGCTGAGATTTAACCAGCCAAATTTATTTATTATCTATTTATTAAACCATTTTATCTAAAGTAAAGCACAATGGTAACAGTAGGTTTAGCCAGTCCTAGGATCAGTTTTGGGTTAGGGGCCCTGCTCAAGAACCCAACAGTGAAAAAACATCTTTTTTTTGCTCTTAAAATTTCAATGATATTTCTCCTTTGAGAAAAATCTTAGAAAGTTAACCAATCATTGTTTAGTACTAGAAATATAACATAAAAATGTAAAACCCACCTACAATCATTCCTTTTTTTTACAGGATATTGTGTGTGAGATGAACAACTCGGAGGCGGTCAGCTGGCAAACAGAAAGGGGTGTTACTTTACTAAACGGGGGCAGGGAAGCAAGGAAAAAAAAGGCAGTGAGGGGTCAAAACGAGAAGGTGAGTAGGAGGAAGGAGATGAACAGACAGGGGAAGGAACATCAACGACTGGAAAGGGGTTGATGAGACAAACAGGTATTTAAATACAAAGACTAATGAGGAGTATCAAGCAACAAGTGTGACTCAACAGGGCCACATTAGGGGGGAGACAGAATGGTCAGCCCCCCCCCACAAAGGACATAGGATAAACTGGGATGGAAACACAGGGCCAGGAACAGGGTACACAGGAAAGACACCACAGAAAACCATAGGGGCTGAGCCACCAGTGAGGACTGGACTGGAACCATGGCACAATAATGGGCATAGATGAGATAGAGGCCGGACCAGGTACCAAAAGAACACAGAAAAGACTGAACAGGGTCACACAGATGAAACAGATAATCCATGGGATGAAACCAGGCACCAGGGACAATGGACCAGAGGAACAAATGCCAGACATCCACGTGGACCAGGGAACAGGAGAGACGGAGACTGAGACAGACTGAACACACCACAGCTGCGAACACCAGATGGACAAAACCCAGGCAGAGACGCGAGAGAAATCCAGGGGCAGCAGAGAGGACACCCAAGATACACACCAGGACAAGGCCAGCATGTAGAGGGGTCAGTGGGACCAGAGGGCACTGAGTGGCCAGCAGGGCCAGAGAAGGAGGGCGCTTTGGAAACTACAGGGCAGGAGGGCATCATGGGAACCACAGGGCAGGAGGGCATCATGGGAACCACAGGGCAGGAGGGCATCATGGGAACCACAGGGCAGGAGCAGGAGGGCATCATGGGAACCACAGGGCAGGAGCAGGAGGGCACCATGGGAACTGCAGGGCCGAAGCAGGCGGGCCCTTCTGGAACTACAGGGCAGGAGCAGGAGGGCATCATGGGAACCACAGGGCAGGAGCAGGTGGGCACCATGGGAACTGCAGGGCCGAAGCAGGCGGGCCCTTCTGGAACCACAGGACAGGAGAAGTAGGGCGCTTCGGGAACCACAGCGCAGGAGCAGGAGGATGCTTTGAGACCCACAGGGCAGGAGCAGGAGGGCACCATGGGAACCACAGGGCAGAACAGGAGGATGCTTTGAGACCCACAGGGCAGGAGGGCATCATGGGAACCACAGGGCAGAACAGGAGGATGCTTTGAGACCCATAGGGCAGGAGGGCATCATGGGAACCACAGGGCAGAACAGGAGGATGCTTTGAGACCCACAGGGCAGAAGCAGGAAGGTGCTGAGAGAACTGTAGGGCCGGAGAAGTCAGTCGTCAAAAAAAGTGGTTGTATTTAACTAAATGGGGGCGGGAAAACAAACAAGACCACAAGAGGTCAAAACGTGAAGACTAGTAGGGGGAAGGCAAAGAGAGGAGGGGCAGCTGGACATGATGGGCTGGACGTAACAGACATATTTTATATCCTTGCTTAGCTCCCAGTACAATGTATGAAGTGTTAACCAAATATCTGCATCAGAAACTGTCAGTCCACAGTAACGTGCCTGAACTTAGAGAAATGATCTGCAAATCAGCTATATAAAGGCCACACTCCCGCTTTCCCTCTCTCTGAAACAGAGAGGTCAAAGATAGCCAAAAGTAGGGCTGATCGTCTTGTAGGGCGGATATGCTGCTCAATGGTTGAGTCCCCATTGCTTGCCTGGTAGGAGGTTACCCCAGGCTGCTGTGTTCCCTCGATTCCCCATGCAGTCTCCCATACACAAATACGCTCATCGCTCCACGTAAGGTGTTCAACAGCCTCTGTCAGGGAGCTCAGTCTGTCAACAGAGACCCTGACATCCTGTGCCCTCCATGTCAGCCGGTGCCCTGCTGCTCAGGGATGCAATCCTGCTTCACATCACATTATGTCATGCCCATAGGAGAGATTCTCAGATTATCCGCTTCCGTGACGGCGTCAAACACTATAAATAAAGCAGGCAGTCATGGAACTGAATTTATCTACCTTTGATAATTGTTTATCAGGTACAGGACTGCAGTGAGGGATAAGCTACCACCCTACCGTTGCATGCGCGGGTAGTGCAGGGCGAAGAAGGAGGGAGATCAAGGCAGGCAAACGGGGAAACGAGGGTTTATTAGCACAACACCGACACACTGAACAACTTCAATGCCGCGTCTGCTGGAAGAGACGCAGACGCAGACCTAAATACATTAGACAGGCACAGAACAGGCGTGCGGCAATGGCACACAGATGGAAACAATGGGCAATCACAGGAGGTAAACGAGGTGGGCGTGGCACACAGGAGGAGCGGACGGCGCTGGACGTAACACCTACAATAAGGGCTCCCATTTCCCACTTATAAATCAAAGTAACTCACTAATAAAAATAATAACAACAACAACAACAACAACAACAACAATAATAATAATAACACTATTTTATAACATGTATATAATGATCTATTACTGATTTCCAAATAATAATTTCTAAATATATCCCAATTAATAACCTGATTATAAAGCATTCAAAAACCCTTTGCAGGGGTGCTCTCATTGTAAAGTGGAACCAGGGATTAAATAAAAATATTAATCCATTCACAAAAGAGGTGATGTCACTGAGAAGAAGCCTTAGATAATGTTGACCTGCGACCTTGAAAGACATATACCAAATGTTTGACTGATGTCAGCATTTTGACTAAATGGGTTCAGGGGGCAGTGGAAGGAAAAAGTGAAATAGCAAGTCATCCCTGTAATTATGGAACAATTAGGATCGCCACATGCTTGCCTTCAGGGCCATTACTGACCCTCAGAACCTTTTATCAAGATTGTTTGTGTTTAATACTCAAAAATTACATTCGAAACATGGCAGTAAAATGGAGCTAACAAAAAGCATATTTTCCTAAAAGCATGAAATGACAGCCTTTGGTCAGCTTCCTGGGGTTATGGGATAAGTGTGGAAATGTTATCATTGAGCTGTTACATTCATAATGGTTCCCTTCATTTCAAATGAATGCAACTGATTTTAAGACCTGACTCATCTAAATGCATCTGAGAAACGAGGCAGCAGTTTAACTGTTAAGGACTGGAAATTTTGCTGAATGAAGGAGTTTCATTGTTCAGGGGATAATATGTTATTTGATTAGTGGTTAGGATATAAATATTTTCAAAGGTAAAGCAGTTAATCAATTTTGTGTGCAATATATACTACTATTCGATTCAATTCACATATGGTGCCATTCCTAAAATATTTGACCCCAAAACTCAAACCACAATGTCGCTTACTGACATGCCACAGTTCAGGGCAACAGTAGTTTAAATAGTATAATAAACGGAAACAGAACTGAACAGGATGGAATCTCCCAAACCTTCAAATAGTTATAAAAACTCATAAATAGATTTATACAGAACTTAGTTATGTCATAAAAGACTTATTGTGACCGATACCAATAAAGACCATTCCGAGTTCCCAGTTGGATGAATTTAGATGGCACTATACTACCTGAATGTGACTGTCCGGTGTCACATGGATTGAACTAGCATATTCCAGGTATCCTTAATGAGCGTCCACCAGTGGTGAGTCAGTCTTGCACAGAGGGGTCCGGACGAGCTGAGACACCTGCAAGCCCGCATTCTGAGGAACGGCAGAAGAATAAACCTTCAGCGTCAAACGGCAAGGAAGCCTTTCCTGGAATCCAGGGGACGGGGACACATATAAATATATATCCAGCTGGTGGCAATATAAATAAAAAGGTCACGTCTAATGCGACATTATTAAAATCGAATCATCTCCAGTTCGGTGTGCAGTTGTGGTCGTAATAACGTTATTTCTAATTCAGTTGTTTTCGATTCATGTTAAGTGCAAATAGGGAAGAGATGAATCTCTAGAGCTCAGAAAATGAATCTCTAGAGCTCAGAAAATGCCAGTATCTGTTGTTTTTCTGGCCATAATGCATGCATTTCTCTATTCCACGCATTATTTAATGCAAATGGATTTAAAAATAGAAGAGCAGGCACACAGCGTCTCTGCTCCTCATTCTGGGCCTGATCACTTGATAAGGGAAATGACCACTGTAAGGACCATAATCCTTCTTTGTTTCTGCCTCCAGCACGTCTCCTTGGAGACACGGTGTGCGGCCATATGGCCGGGGCGTTGGTCCGGGCCCACTTTCCAGTCTGTTCCTCGGCACTCGGAGACGAGGAGCGACTGAAGCAGCCGCGCCCCGGCCTCTCCGCAGCCGAGGCGTGACGAAGGAGCAGTGCAGGGGATGTAGGAGGCTCTCTTTGAGAGCCGAGGCAGGGCCGGTGGTGGGAGTGTAGGGTAGGAGTAGGACAAGCAGCTAAAGTAGGCGTGAAAGTCAGAGTGGGAACAGATTAACCCAGTATATCCTTATCTGCTCCTTTGGCACCCAGAAGAACGTGGACTGTCTGTGAGTCCCCAAGGACTGGATTGGGAAACACGGGGTTAAATTATGGATCAGCCTGAAAATATTGCAGTCTAATCATATTGTCGAGCCATGTGACACCTGGAATAAAAAAAAATTGCAGAGCTCAGCAGCAGCGCAGAGTCAAACTTCAGTCTGCAGACATCAGCCGGTACCATGACTTAACAAGGCCTAAACCGTGACTGAGTTTTTTTTTCTCTCTCTCTCCGTTTTCAGACCAGTGATTTGTATCGAGGAAAAGCGAGACTCTGAAAGGCACACGGAGACTCCCTGGGGGCGGTGCGGCAGCGTGGGGGGTGACGTCACCGTGTTGCGGCTCCCGGAAGCTCCCGGGCCAAAAGGGAGTAGGCAGGAGGCCGGCGCGGCCATTGGCAGAGGAACGAGAGAGGGAAGGAGAGAGAGACAGGAAGGGAAGAGTTAGTGAAGTAAATGGGCCACAGGATCAGCCGAGTGCAGGGCGAAGGTGCAGAAGGTGACAGATATTACGTCGAGACGTAGAGCCCGGGGGAGAAAAGTTTAGGAGAGAAGCACCAAACGTTGTTTCGGTGAGACAACTTCTGTCATTCCGGGCTGAGCTGGCTATACCTCCCGCTATCTTCATGAGGCATGGCAGGTGGACCGGTACCCACACGAGTGTGATGACATACAGGGCCGCGATGCCGAGGCCCCGGCAGACGGGATGAAGGTCCCTGTCCAGCAGGCCAAGTGGCGCCCGCAGCATCTCTGCCAGCTAACAAGCTTCCGTCCAAACCAGGTCTGGCAGCCCCACGCCGCGCCAACCCCCCCCTGAATTATACTTTCTTTCCCATGAATGTGAACATGCCCAGAAATGCAACACATGAATGTTCCCAGGGAAGAAAACAAAAAAAAAAGCAAAGATCTGTTTGGCTTCAGAACTGTAGCGGCATGCTAATTCTGATGACATATCGGAGACCTACCTTCGGACTCCTCCAAAGCGCCAGTATGTACCGGGTTCACGGGTGACCTGCAAAGAGCGGGTAGCTTGTTTTGTCATTGCGGCACGGTTTAGTGAAATGCTGCCCTGAAATTTCGAAACGCCCTGCGTTGCCAAGGGCACGCGCGGATGAAAGGAGAGGACCATCGCGGCTGTGCTACCCTAAGTGCTGCTCATAGGTTTGGCTCTTCATGACGTTTCATGCCTTTGATCTTCTTGCACACTCTTCCATCCATCCATCCATATTCAGCAAGCAGGATCATCACAATTCCATGCATACGTCGCATGGTTTCCCGTGTACTCAGGGTCGCTCCTGTCGCCTTGTCATGCTTTCAGAAGGCGATCCTGTATTGCGTAGCGGTTATACAAGATTGGTGGATGTACATCTATAAAGATGATCACATCATTAATAAAAAAGTAGATCCAAACTGATATATTCTGACAAGAATACACTCAGGTACCCAAACGAGATGAAGCAGTGAAAGAATTACATCAAGAGGAGCTATCCTAACACAAAGACGACTCCATACCAACCCTCACAAAACCTGCAAGTGAATACAACAAAATACACACCTAAGGTACAATTCTGGGGAAACGCACGTGAACCCTTTGTGTGTGCCGCGTCAGCAACGCGACTCTTTATTTGATACTGTGAATGCAGATGAATACTAGAGCACAATTTTAAGGAAAATCCAGATAATTGCAAAACGGTCACACACTGCTCAATTGATCATAAAAGAGGTGCAGAGTTCACGTGAGAGGTACTGGGACGGGTTTGCTGCAGTAATCATGGGAGCGAGCATGCGCCAGAAGAAGGTTAATGGCTTTTAAACGAGGACAGATGTTGTGTGTGTAAGTCATAATTGATGATAACAGGTGCACAGCACCAGAAATATCCCCTCCACCTGTAACTCACACAAAACAACACACAATCAGGCAACCCCGCTGCCCCTACTGGAAAGCTACCAGAAGAGCGCACAGATCTTAACAAATACCCCATAATCCCGTTGGTCCCTCCCCCCTCCCCTCCCATTTGGGGAGTTGAAAGGGCAATGGGATCAATAACGGGAGCGAAATGAGCTTTACGCGTCACATTTTGAATCCGGACGCCCCGGCTGGAAGATGTTAGTGAGCCCCGGAACAGAATTAACGAAAGACACGGGGAAGAGGTATAGATTATAAACAAAGATTCCGAGAAGAAGACATACAAGAGCGCTCCGTGCTTTTTTATCCCGCTGTCAGCTGGAAGGGAGCTCGATCAATCGCTGCTCGACCGACCGCAAGCCAATAAAAAGAAACTAGGATATGATTGGGTCACATCCCAAGAGAAACAGTCTCCCATTGGGCCCCTGGGCAACAGCGTTTAATCCTGGAGGGTCCGGCGATTATCCATGTTGTTGTAAGACCCTTATAACGCAGTGCGGTTCCTGCCTCAGTATCAACGGCATCTGACAGGAACCCAGCAGGGAGGAACAGCTTAGCAAATGCCTGCAGTTGCCGGGGTGGGTCACTCCTTGAGATGCTCAAAGCCCCAGTGGATTGTCAGTGCGGTGTGTGACAAAAGGGGGGCAGTGAGAAAGGTGTGGGGGGGAAGGGGGGCAGATGAGGTGACACGTTTGGATTCCACAGCGACGTGCGTGGTAATAACACCAACGGAAACCGAAAAGTATCGGCTGTTACTTTGGATGCTAAATTCAATCGGTAAAATATTCCCACAACAGACATAAAATACACAGCCCTGTACTGCATACGCGTGTGGAAGACGGATGGATTAAAGATTAAATTAGACAAATCAGGTAGACACATGTATACAAACTTATATTTTATTAATATCAAGGATGTCAACTGAGAGAGGAATCGATATATTAGGCGGACTGTTGGAAACAAGGTCACAGCGGCCCTCCCATGAAAGAGCCCCCCCCAGGTTCCAGTCACCCTTATCATTATGTCAGTGGGGCGTGATGGACTCTCTCTAGATAAGCTGGATCACACAGGGATGTTCGATGATGCTCACAAAGGCATCCCCCCCCCCCCCACCCTCAGCTGTTCCGGCAGCTTCTCCGCAGGCGCCCACGCGCCGCTGACCTTGGAAGGGACAGTGAAAGACGTGAACCGCCAGGCTGCCCCCTCCCCGTCTCGCGGGTCACACCCTGCCAGGCTCTGACGTGCCGCCATGTTCGGTCCAAAAGGTCATCACATGCAGGAGTCGTCTTCTTAAATTGGGCTAATTAGTAAAAGAGAGCACCAGGTCAACTATGCGAAGAAACGCCGATACTTACAATTCAGCAGCTTGACTCTTACCTGCCTATCGGCAAAGCTGGGTAAAATAAACAATTGCTTCGCATATTAAATCAAATTTCTGCAATATTACAATTAGAATCAGGCGATCTACCTGGTGAGAGTAAATCAACTATAAAAGACAGTGCAGTGATTTCAGGAAAAAAGAAACACTTTTAGCCTTTATTTTTTTTGTATGAGGCTTTGACGTCAGGATGAAAATAGTCATTAAAGTTTATGTAGCTATACTACTGAATATTTTACTTAGACAATGACCAGCTCACAAAGGTCCATGTACACTTGATCCAGCAAACTTTACCCAATCCCTTAGGAGCAGAAGGAGGTGTAGAACTTTATGCAAGCGCAAAAGCTTGCTGTACATTAGGACAGTGATCCAAAGCTAATTACCTAAATGGACAAAGGTACACTCTTGTAGTTCAAGGATAAGTAAATGTTAAGACTTGAGCACTATTGCCAAACACTTAAAAAAGCAGACTTGACCACAGTCTATGTTACCTAAATTGAATGATGAAATATTGGAGTAATTTAGACACACATTCACACACAAAAATCAATATACTGTAAACCAGCAAAATTAATTTAAACTGGTTAACTTATGCTGATAAAGAACAGCTAATGATTCTTCACAGTTGGGGCAAGGAGCATTCTGGCTGCAAATATTGACTTCATGGATCAGAATCGTAATACAATCAGAACATGTCAATAATTTCACTTTAGTTTCTGCTGACATAACTGTAAGTTATGTTTAGAAGGCTTTAGGTTCCACTCAGGCTTTGAATAAAATATCAGGTTTAAATATGCATGGATCATTTACCAGCCTCAAAAAATGCACTCCACAGTGTCTGGAAGGTGCCACAAAGCAAAGTGTATTTGTACGCGTTTGAAAGAAAACCGAAATAAATAATGATTTTGCACATACTTGAAAGCAGTGTGGGAATACGGATATGTTGGTCGATATGGTAAATGTTGAGTGAATACTGATAGAAGCAGGATCGGAATGTGGCTGAATTTGGAATCCGGTATATATTAAATTACCTCGCGAGTCGCATCCCCCCGCCCGCGGTGATCGTCAGCGCGTGCTTCATTTTCCGCCGAGTCGCGAGACAGCATGACGTCAGCCTGGCAGACGGGGCTGCGCCTTGTCGTTAGAAAGTGGGTCCTGTCGCCCCCTAATCGCAGCAATCGGGGTATGTGCCGGGCATCCTCAGAGCCCCCGCGAACAGCGCCTCTCCCCAGAGAGTGCAGGCGACCGATGCAGACATCGATGGCGATAGAAATACGTTTGTATAATAATATCTAAGCCGAACCAGAAAGAGATGGCAACTTGTGGCATATGGACGCGGTGATTCCAGACTGTCAGCCTGTTCTGATCAAGCACATTAAAGAACCTTATGAAGTCCATTATTTATTTATTTTTTTTAAAAAAAGCACACAAGGAGCCGAGGACAACTCAGTGATTTCCCAGGACCCAGACGACGCTGCTTCCTCCCCTGATATTAAACAGATAATTCATCAACTTCACCTCCTTAAAGGGAAAGTACGAAAATCAGAAAGTAAAAGAACAAATACGATCCTGGGTGGTGGGAGGCACTGTATGAGATCTGTAATATTTCCAAAGCAGACGTCACTTATTCTATGAAACAAAGAGAAAAGACTGAAGGGGCAATAGTTGCCATGGAAAACTGCTAAATAAGAACATTAATTTCTTGTCACCCTGTAAGAATTTTGACAGCCCATATGACCCGCCAAAAAAGATTTTACAATGATCCTTTTATCTAGTCTTTGACATGTTCACAACACTCATTACCTCTGCGGTCCAAACCGTCAGCTGGTGTCGTCCCGATTTAACATTCAGCTAAGAGCACTGCAATGCAGTAACAAAAAAAAAAAAAATTGAGCAAAGCCTGTTGATCCAGCCCTGGACGTGGTTTGTTTGATATTGGCAAAAATGTGGCAGTCTCTCCACAGAGCACCGACGGCTGCCAAATGGGGTACCGGGGGTGCTGGTCAGAGCTGGGAGCCGCGGTGCGGGTTCAGCTGGCTTTACGGCTCCCTGTGAGACTTTCGAGACGAGAGGAATAGCTCGGACATCGTGAAGTTTCAGAGCCGAGCTCTTTGGGGGCCTGTGTGCGTCCAGCCTGAGAAGACAGATACACCGGCTGAGAACCTCCAAACATTGCAGATTTAATACAGTGATTAGACACGGGCGCTTGGTATAAAGTAGGAACCTGCATGCAAGCGTCTGTGCACACACCTGCTGCTTCTGCAAGACGCAGGCAGCGCTGACTAAGCCATGGAGAATTAAAATATAATCCCACAAACACTCTCAGCATCAGCCCATTATCGCCACTCTTTAGAGAAGCCTCCGTTAGCGTACTAACACACAAAGGAAAAAGCACAGGAGATGCTAAAGAGAATGAAGATTAATTTTCAGCCAGGCGCCATCAAGAGGAGACATCGCTTTTATGAATTAATACCTCGTTGTGAATGGGCGACTGAATAGTGACACTTTAATCGTACCACCGTTCTTCTGAAGGAAAAAGCCAGGAACGGAACAAAGGAATAATAGCTACATAAAACCCAACCACAGCTCATAACTACTTGTAGTAAGATCAGTGAGAAAAGCCTTCAGAAATTCCCGAGGCCGTGGCAGCAAACCAAAGGGCCTCTACACCCCCCTTCAGATGAGCATCGGTAATTGATGCTCGATATAGTTGTGTCCCATACAAAACACAAAAACGTGCATTTTTTTCCAGGTTTCCTTATCCCCCATTATATTCCAAGGGCTAAATAAATAAGCAAGATCAGCTTTCAGAACAGCATAACCAATAGTATCGGCGTAGGTGATGACTTGCCTCAAGACGCAGTGGATCCCAGACACCCTTCAAGCTAGCTTAAATTTTACAGTCATATTTCTTAAATACATTCTTGTTAGATATTCTTATGGTTCCATTGCTTTGCGAAGTGTGTCTATCACAGGGCATATCTGCCATCAAACTGTGGGTATCGTGTATAAGTCAAAGATCAGCAAAGCCACAAGGAAAGAAAACCCAGACAAACAGGGGAAAAACTCCATCTAAGGAAGCTGGAACCCACAACTATAAAAATAGCCTGTAGATCATCATTATTATCATTGTTTTTAATGAATGAGTCTGAAGTTCTGCCTTTAAAATGAACACGTGGCAGAATTCAATCAGTGTCACTTGTAGTCGGACTTGATAGCATAAATCTTACTGATGTATGACCTCAAATTTGGAGTTTCAACATTTCAGATTTTTTTATTTGTTGCACTGACCATTATGCCATCAGGGGCTCTTTCATTGTTACACACGGAGAATAAGTGGAGATTTTGCAGATTTCAGCCCATGCCGATCTGGAAAACAGCAAATCACAGCAAATAAGATGGAAAGGATGGAAGTATCCGTGCAGGAAAGGAGATTGGCTCTTATCCCCCCTGATACCATGCGCACACACAGCCTTGTACTCATATCTTTGTGGGTACTGTCCATTCATTTCTATGGGCAAAACCCTAATCCCAGCAATGACAGCCTTAACCCTACCCAGCCATAACCTTAACCATAAGTAATCAAAAACAAAAAAAATTTCCCCTTGTGGGAACCAAACAAAAAGATGGTCCTCACCAAATGTCTCCACAATGTAATGTATATCTAACCTTCACACACACACACACACACACACACACACACACGCACACACACGCACACACACGCGCGCGCACACACACGCACACACACGCGCGCGCACACACACGCACACACACACGTACACACACACACACGCACCCCAGTCCTTGGTCAAGCTCGAGAACGTAAATTAGCCCCATACTTTGGTTTCCTTTGGTCTTTGGGAGTTTCATTACCGTTAATACAACCTGGTCACAGCAGATGGCCGAACAGAAGTTGCACTCTTTCACACTATCAGAGGGCTCCATGCAGGAATGGCGGCATGAGGAGGAGACGGCAGGAGCTTAAGAGGAGACCCTTCACGCTGCAGGCAGGAACACCCTGCTGGGATAGACCCGCCAGAGAGGGAAAGTTAATTATGCCGTTCTGCATTGGTTGGAAGTTTACGTTGCTTGGGAAAATGATTCTGCCACTCACCTTCCATTTTATTATGTCTTATGTGAGCTGTCGCTGAGGAAAGAGCTCAGTCATAATACCAATAACTCAGGCATAATAATAAGGATATTTTGGACACAGACCTGTCTGCTAGCACTGCTATAATGGTGAATAGGGGAACAGTAAAAATGAGGAAGACAATATAAATATAAGCTGAAACATTGTATGCAGTGGACACTTTTAGACAATGAACCCCTAATTAGTTTAATTAGTAGACATGGCACACAGTGGGGAGGGTGGTGACTCAGTGCATAACATTCTGGCCTCCCGTCTATGGGGCTGGGGGGCTGTTTCCCTTGCCGCCGGCTCTGTGCGTGTGTGGAGTCTGCATACCCTCCCCAGTGTTCCTCCCGCAGAGCAAAAGCACGCATTTAGATGAACTGGCAGGATAGCGTTACCCTGGAGATGCGTCCAGGGCGTCCGCTGCCCGCTGCGCCGTGCTTCCTGAGATGGGCTCTGGGGTCAGTGTGACCCCCTACTGGATACTGTAAGTGGGCCGTGACCCTCAGTCCACTCATTGCGGTGTGATGTCGCTGAGCCACTTTGAATGACAGGCGTGGAGCCAGGCGTGAATTTCGCGTGCGGTACGGCAGCTCTACCGATACTGTAGGTCCGCTTCGGAGGACATACTGGGGTCTCAGAACTTGTAATTTTACTATGTTGCTCCATTGTATGACTCCGCGACTGAAAAACTGTAAGTGGAACGGCGGTGATACTGGCCACGTATACGGTAAGAACACCACCAGGCTGCTGGGTAATTTAAAAATTAAGGGACGGAAACTGGTATAGATGCCGTCTGACCTTTGAATCTTTTACTATGACAAGAAGTCAAGTAGATGACTTACGCCCTTCACGTTCTCGCAGTTCAGTAAATAATAACGAGAAAAGCAGAGAAAGAAGGTGAAGGTGAGATGAATTATACATGACTCAGCGCTCGGCAGACAGCCGCCGCCTGGCAACCGGTGTGATGGGTTTACCGCAGCAGGGACTCTGGGTCCGCACACCCATCGCCGCCGTAAGCCCAAACCTGGGGGAAACCCGCCACTTGGGGATGATGTCGGACAAGGGAATTAGGGCGCAGTGCTGTCTGTCGGGCCCCTAATGGACATTCATTCACGAGAAGCCTGTGCATTTTCAGGAGTGGTCTATTCCAAATTAAATCAGTCAAGTCTGCCGCAAGAGGAATCGCCTGGATGACAATTTGCTGTTTGTGTCGTCTGTGGTTATTCTGCGTGGAACGTGCAAGAGGAACATCGCCTGGCTGTAAAGTAGATGCTTGTCACTCTGCAGCAGAACGTCTGGGGGAGATGTGACAGTGCAAGTCTGGGCGGCGGCAGAAACCCTAAAGATCTGGGTAAACACAGGGGCCAACGCTCTGTGCAGAATAGGATCTCTGCAAAGTCACATGTGGGTTTACATATAATTTATTTAGCAGATCCCTTTTATCAGAACTGATGTACATTTTTTTTTTAAAAGGAAAGGAGTGTCAGACAGTATCCGGAACGACTGGGGGTTGACGACCTGACCTTGGAACCTGGACCAGCTACAGTATCTTCTGATCACTGTGTCAACACAGCATCCCACTCTGCTGGGCTACACACTGACAGTACTTGTTCAGATCCTGTATTCTCTTGCCTTTCACCATCAACAAGGGATCACAAACATATAATACTTTGTGCACGGCTCAACGCAGCAGGAATGCGCAGGAACCTCTCACCTATTCTGTAGCCCTGCTGAGATCTTTTAGTCGCCGTGTAGCTGGAGAGGCATTTTTTTTAAAAAAGAAAGGCACTCATTCAATGGGATGCAATCTGCTGCAATATAATGTCACTCAAATAAGAAAAGAAGCCTTCCAGATCCTTGTTGATACGCTTGTTTTGACGGCACATTGTCTTTTGAGTCCCTCCCATCCCACTTCTCCTGTTAAGCACCGCTGATCTGCTACTGAAGATAACAGAGTGAGTGCTGAGGCCTGTGAGCGTGCGGAGAAGGAGAAACTGGCAGCAGTTTCTGCTGCTTAAATGTTCTGCAGACTCTCACTGGACGTTGCTGTAATCTGTACATACAGTCCTGGGAACCATTATGATGGATGTACGGCACAGACTGTCCCCACAATCTCTGTTGCTCTGTTGTTCTGATTAATCTCTATGTTAACATGACCGAAACAACAATAATCATCACCATTATCCTCCTCTTCCTCCTCATCATCATTAACATCAACATCGGAATCCATCTGTTTACCTTCCAGCTGCTCATCCTACCACTTAATTACTGATTGTATTGCTAGCGTTGCTATTATGATTCACCTTTTTTGTGCTATTTTAATTTCCATTTATTTTTTCACTTCCATATCTTAATCTAGTTGTAGCTTCCAGTGAGTATATTCAGGGATTGGATCAAGAGTTTCAATACAAGCATATAATCTGCAGGTACAGTTAGCCTTATGCAGTGATGTAACCTGTGCGTCATAGTGAAAATCAGCCTTAAAACTCACAGTATAATGCAATATAAAAACACAGCATGCCTATTTAATATTAATTTCTATTTAAGATGCAGGGACTTGCTATATAGATAGATTCACAAATAATAACCTTGTGATACAGCCGGAGTCAGTATCTAAAAGTACACATGAGGGCAAAATCTTCAGGCCTTTATAGGTTCTGACAATAAGCCAATCAACACCTGAGGAGCAGCAGTGGATTTCCTCAGAAGCAAAGAAGATGCTTCCTGAATGTGATTAGGGTTTGCTGAGAAGTTCAGAGCCGACGCACAGTCCAAAAATGTTGAGTTTCAAGTCTCCCGCAGAAGAGCAAGTGGGGTTTCTGCAGGTCCCAGAGCTGAGGAGACTCTCTCGCTGTCAAACAGGGCCTGGTGATAATGGTCAGGCAGAGGAGTGCTGAGAATGTGCTGTTACCTTGGACGACCTTGAAGAAAGATCTTTTATGTATAGAGATGCTGCTCTGTCGACCCACTAGACGCGTGTGATTTTAATGCTCCCCCATCTAGGATGACTGTTGCTATATGGCTTGGTAAGGTGGACATCTCATAAAGAAAGATGTTTTTGTGGCTTGTATGGTTATAGTCATGTTGTTTAACTTAAACGTCGGTACTTCACCTATCCGTCTTCCATAACCACTTACTCTGGGTCTCTGTGAGCTTGGAGATCTGGATCGCAGAAAGCAGAAAGGTGTCCCCGACCATTGTTCACTGCGACACACAAACTCATGCGATCATCCACTAATGGTCATTTAGGAACACCGATTCATTCAGCGTCCGTACAAACACAGTAATAGCAATAATTTTGCACAGAAGTAAAACCCACAACCACCTGGTGATGTGAATATGTAGCACTACCCACTGAGCCAGTGTGCTGCCTGTCTTAGCTATTACATAGTTATTTTATCTATCATTTATTTTTCATTTTATTACATTTTCTAAAGTACCAATAAAACATATTACAGTTTCTCTTCATTGCTTTGGTACATTTCATGAAACATGCTTAATATTCTCAAGACTACTAGACCATTTATCAATCCAATTATGTTCCAAATTTTTTGTGGCCCCCTGGAATCATCCTAATTTTCCTCCCCCTGGTGCCCCTGACTGTGGGAACCAAAAACACAGCAATGTCACAGCACTGCAATTAATGGAATATAGTTTTCAATCATTTTAAAGCCTTGTTAATGGTTTTGCATGTGCTGGCTAACATGATGGTCATATATAGTTTTGGGGTATAAGATTTTCACAATGGGGAACTACAAACAATCAATTTCGAACAACAATACTAAAGCAACTGAAAACTATGCAAAATTGTGAAAATTGTACAGAACTATTTGCATATATGTACTAAAACATCTGGAAATGTATGTGAAGCAACGAGAAATGACGTTCTGCTGTGCAGAAGTGAGATCATGGCGTGGAGAATGCACTTGTTGTTTTGCAAATGTTAATTGTCATTAGAGAAATGTGCCAAAGCAATCAAGAAAAACTGTAAGAGTATAAATGCACAATCTTAACGCATGACATGCACTGAGATCATCGGTTTTTTTCCATTAATCCATTTGCAGTAGTTCTATAGTGCTATACTGCCACCTAGTGGATTATATTTTTATAAACACAGAGCCTGTAAATCAACTGCGTTATCTGAACCCTCTACCGTAGTTAAGTTTTGAGTCTCAATTACTGATTGTATTCTTATAGTTGCTATTGTGATTCACCATTTTTGTGCTATTTTAATTCCCATTTATTTTTACGCTTTTAGGCTTAATCTAATTATAGCTTCCAGTGATTATATTCAAGGATTGGATCAAGAGTTTCAATTAAGCATATAATCTGCAAGTACAGTTAGTCTTATGCAGTGCTGTTCGTTTTTCATTAAGCCATTTGCAGTCCTAGTAAAAAAATCAACTTGCAGTGTAGTTCTATAGTTCTATACTGCCACCTAGTGTATTCAAATTTTATAAACTCAGAGCCTGTAAATCTGGGGTGTCCAATCTTATACACAAAGAGCCGGTATGTGTGCAGGTTTTTTGGAATAACCTTTAGGTCAGCTGTTCAAGCCCAGGTGTGAGAACTCTTTAGCCAACCAGTCCTCTAATTAGTAATATAATTTGAAAGTTGCAGTGAAAACCCGCACACACACTGATCCTTTGTGTATAAGATTGCCTCCCCCCCCACCCCGCTGTAAATCAACTGCGTTATGTATATCTGCACTGTCTACCGTAGTTAAGTTTTGAGTCTTGTTTTACCTCTCACTGACAAGTTTTGTAGGATCAGAGCCTTCATCTTTGACCAGGTGAGCTGGTTTTGCTAGGTAATAAAACTAACAATTGCAGTCAGAAGAAGTATTTATATTTTACTTTTTGGTGATGCATTGTTTAATGTGTTCATGCCAGCATCAGTACACAAAAACAAAACAAAAAGCATGCATATAATGAAATTTCAAAAACAAAATGAAAAAATTACCAGCCAGAAAAATTACTGAAGACATAAAAGACCTGGAAACAGAGGTCTCGCTCCAGTCCTGGGGGGCCGGAGCCCTGTGTAACTTAGTTCTCTCCCTGTTGCTCCACAAATAATTCCACTCTAGAGCTGTGTGGTATTTAACCCAAGGAGTTGAACCAGGTGTGTTAAATGAGGAGGACTGCAACAATGTGTAGGGCTTCGGCCTCCCAGGACTGCAACAATGTGTAGGGCTTCGGCCACCCAGGACTGCAACAATGTGTAGGGCTTCGGCCTCCCAGGACTGCAACAATGTGTAGGGCTTCGGCCTCCCAGGACTGCAACAATGTGTAGGGCTTCGGCCTCCCAGGACT
>JABFDZ020000039.1:11885945-11900441 GCA_019775955.2 Pollimyrus isidori
TTCACTGCTCATCTGTCACTGCTCTTCACTGGGCACTGCTGCTTGTCACTGCTATTCACTGCTCATCTGTCACTGCTCTTCACTGGGCACTGCTGCTTGTCACTGCTATTCACTGCTCATCTGTCACTGCTCTTCACTGGGCACTGCTGCTTGTCACTGCTATTCACTGCTCATCTGTCACTGCTCTTCACTGCTCACTGCTGCTTGTCACTGCTATTCACTGCTCATCTGTCACTGCTCTTCACTGGGCACTGCTGCTTGTCACTGCTATTCACTGCTCATCTGTCACTGCTTGTTATTCCAGTGAACTTTATGGGAGAAAAAGCTGGAAAAAGACATATTCCCTGACGTAGTCTTCTTGTACACATAAAATATGAAAATATTTAAATGTCTGATATAAAATTTGCTGTCGAGATCATTAAAAGATTACTGTTTCGCGGGTTTGGGTTTTGACCTTTTTTCTTGCATAAGAGTTCTACCGTTCATGTATGTCTCAAAGGAGAGCGCTGTCGTATATGCAAAAAACAAAACATTCCAGTTCACTAGTGCAAATAAACAGATTCTTTTCTTCATTTTGTTTTTTTTTTTTAGGGGGGGGGATTTGGTTTGAACAAAATGCAGGAGAGGCATTAGGCAACAGGGTGTAAAGAAAGGGCCGACATGGTGCAGATGTAGGCTTCGGGAGACCAATCAGAAGTCAGACCTGTTTTAAATTGTCACATGAAGGGCTTGTTATCTGACTTCTTCCCACTCCAAGATATCTATGCTTTCCACCAACACCCCCCCACCTAAACCTCTCAGATTGAGACCTCTGACTCCAGATTTAAAGCAGTAATGACACAGCATCTAGCTTCTCCAGTCTTTAGCTGGAGTTCCAAAGCCCAGCGAGTCTGTCATTGGCAGCATGTGATGATATCAGACAGACAGTAGAACATTAGAAATGCCGACCTATAAGGAACAGCTCAGTGAGAGGTGTAAAGGAAGCAGTAATCACAATAGTTTGCACATGGCTTTTGTTTAACGCGTCTTCACATGGAGTGGAAAGGTACACAAACAGTTCCACATCTCATCCATTCATCCATCCATCTTCTACAACCTCTTATTCATTGCAGGGTCACAGTGACCCTAGAAGTACAAGTCATAAGACAGGAACACTCTGCAGTAACATGATCTAAGATTAGTCATCTCTGAACTTACTCACCCATTATGTGCTTTACAGAAATGCGTTGATTTCAAGGAGTTTGCTCTTCCACTTTCTTGAAGGGTTTGAGTAAAAAAGTGGGACTCCTATGCAGTATGCATTATTATGGTCTCGGTGCAACTAACTAGCAACTTAGTGCTAATGTAATTATCCCAGTTAAAATCAGTAATTGCTGCAGAGAGACGGCGCTCCAGATGCGATAGTAAGAGCTAAGATGAACTCAGGTTTAACTGTCTTCTCAAAATTCTCATTAAAAACTGAGAGACTATGGTGAACTAAGAATTTCAAATTTCAAATAAATACAGCCTTCAGGTGCACATGATGCCCAAAAGGCGTTTTCACTTTCCTTGTAAAACCACAATAAAGCCAATTAAATGCTGTGTTTCATCACTACGGTTGTTTCTAGCAGCCATATTTGTTAAACAGGTTGCCATTGGTTGACAATAGTACCCCAAGCAAAAAGGAAACTATAAAAGCCACTGTAAATGAAGAGCTGTTGTTCCCATCTGTGTTTCAATCTGGATGTGCAGGAATGAAGTTAAAATTAAGTTTTTGTTGCAAAACAGGAATTTGCAACAGCAAGTTCATTTCACAGCAGAAAAATGGAGGATTTTCAAAGTGAGTCAGACAAAGTAATTTCTTCTGGACTGGGCTCTCTAGGGAGAAGCAGGATCGAGGATATGGTGGAGCACGGCTAGTGGTCAGCCTGTGATGGGCCGGAGGTCATCAGTTCACATCTCCTTCTCTTGCTCTCTCTCTGTCACACACGCACACACACACACACACACACACACACACACACACGCACACACACACACACACACACACACACACACAATGTCGCTCATTTAGTCAAGCTGGTATAACATTGTCGAATATAACCCTGGTTCCTCTTTAATATAATATGTTTTTAATGTGCTTATTTACTAACCCTCCTGAGAGCGCTGGTATGCTTCTCTGTGACGCCCCCACCCCCGCAAACAGCTTCCTGTCTTGCCACTCTGTCTCCCTCATGCCACCAATTAGCAGAATAATGGGATGGGGCCGTAGCCGCTGATCACCCCTCCCTTAATGATCTCCGATTACTCAGTTAGACGGGTGAGTAAACTGAGAGGGATGGAGACAAGGGATGGACAGAGGATTTTATGTGTTTGCGTGTGTGTGTGTGTGTGTGTGTGTGTGTGTGTGTGTGCGAATGCGTGCGTATGTGCGGAGTGTGTGCGTACCTCACATCCACATCCAGCTGTCAACAGCAGTGGTTACCAACTAGTATTTCAGCCACCTTCGCCACTCCCCCATCCCATAAATTTGATCTCATTGGGAATGCCCCCCCACCCCCCCCCCCCACTCAGTAAATGGTATCATTGAGAACCTTCCTCCTCCCTCCCCTCCAGTTTGTTCAGGGCCAGTGAACCTTGGTAGATGAAATTTAGCCCTGGGGAAAATATAGTTAGAGTATCTGCCGTATAGGACCATAAGGGGCACATCAGCATCAGCTGACTATCACCTGTCTGATGTCACAGATGTGCTCCTCTGCCTTAAAAATGGCCATTTCTTCTGTTTTGCTTGTCATCCCACATTCAGACAAAATCCATCTCCAAAGTCCGCTGTTTCACTGGATGCCTATACTCTTCATGTACTTTGTTCCAGGTTACTGCATAGTTAAATAGCTAAGATAAATTGTCTTATTAATTAGTGAGTGCTGTTTTTTTTCCTACCTAACATTACCATATTCATGAGTTGGATAAGTTTGTGTCAGCCTTGAAAGTATTAAGTGTATATGTTTAGCGCTTTGTTTTCGCCTGCTTACTGTACACAAACTAATTTGTTGTATTTAATAAATCGCTTTAACAAAAATCTGGCCAGACACACTTTTTCGGCAAATGTAAAAGCATCATTAATAAAAGTTCACCCATCCATCCATCCGTCCATCCATCCGTCCATCAACCTTTTAACTGCATATTCTACTCAGAGTCACAAGATTAATACGTTCAAAAAAGTACTTTTTCAGACATCCAATAACTACCCATGCACACACACACACACAAACACACACACACACACACACACACGCGCGCACACACGCACACACACACACACACACACACACACACTCCTGTGATATCTATATAATGTTTCCTCTGTAATGTAGACGTATTCAAGCACCTAATGTATATTGTTTCTGAGGCACTGTAATTAAATGGGCTTTCAGTCACATTTCCCGGACATAATTATGAGAGAGACGGGGGAGAGGGCCTGAGAGACGGGTTAAAGGGCAACTTTGAGTTATTTCTTGTTTTTTCCTCCTCTTTTTTCCCGTTTGACAAGAGCAAAAGCAACAGCCTCCCTTATTAGCAATGTCAGTCAATGTCCTGTCATTTTATTTATTGTTTTTTTTTTTTTTTGCACGGCACACCGTGTTTGTAATTCTGCCCTTCCTGAGACCTCTCACAGACTCACTCACTCACACGGTTACACACCCCACCAATTTGTTGCCTCTGACATCACATTGTTTTTGAATCTTGCTGTTCGACTGCTTCGTTAGCTTTTCTTTAATGAGCAGCTTAATTGAGCTGTCTACCAGGCCACCTGTCACCCTCCGGCCTTATTAACATACTAATGGGCTGACATTGTACTGCTCTGACAAGCTGGACTGAGGGGGGGGCGTTGGGGGGGGGTGCTTTCTGAATGTGGAGCAGCTTTTTTTTGGCAGAGGAGTGGAGCAGGAGGGACTTGGGAAAACTGGAAGTTGCGGAGTAGCACATGACGAGGAACACTCCGTAGGAGCAGAACATGAAAAACTTGTGAAGGTTCTCGGTGATGAAGGAGGTTTCAGGAAAGTGAGGGTAAAGAAGGAAGTGAGGTCAGAGGGATGATAAATGATGTTTCGGCAGAGTGAGCTAATTCAGGGTTTCCAGAAAAGTCTTTGGGTGGAGATGTGACAGGGTAAGAAGGAGTGAGAATGGTTAGATACCACAGTAGAGGTGCAAAAAAGAACAAAAATGTCACTCTTGATGTTTAACTTTCCAAAACATTTCATGCTTTTTAAAGAAGAAACTGTTCAGTCTCATACGTAACAATTTGATATCATCCCTCTTCAAATTAATAGCTTATGGCGGATAAAAATGTTCTGACCCTATAGTACTTTAAACACCATTTTCGTATCATATCACATTTTTAAGCAGCAGTCTCACCTGAAACGCCGCATTACTATACAGTAGAAACTTTAGCAGGCATATTGAGCGAAAGACTTTCAAAGAATGAACATCTGTTGCTGAGCAGATTTGAATAAATGTTCAGTTCTGCTTGCTTTCTGCTTTCCGCCTCCAACTGTCATGCTTTAATTTATTCTAAATTTGTGGGGGATACTCAGTGCAGAGTATAACTGTACCAGGAAATGTTGCTTAATTTAACTTACTGATTTTACTTAGTGATGAATTTTACATTAGAAAGCCAGTAAGCCATATTTACAGACGTCCTTTACTCACATTAAAACTGAGTCCTAATGTGTTTCCCCCCCAAATTGCTCTTTCACAGATTGTTCAGGCTTATTTTGCTAATCTTTATTCCTCAGTAACCTTGAGGGGTAGATGCCTTCTACGTGTTCTGGGTGAAGCTCAGCTTCTCAAATGCGTTTCAAGCAAGAACTGACTCTCGAAGGGAAGAAGAGGCAATCCGGAAACGCAAGCGTGTGTATTTCTGTGCAAAGTGTTTCGTTCTGAGGATAAGAGGGTCGACCAGGACCCCAAAGCTGCTGTGCACCCTGCCAGGGAAACTTGGCCTCCAGATCCGCTCTCAACGAGCCTGGATGCACCGGCTGCCCCTCGCAGGTGGATTCAGCCTCACAGCTGGCAAACACCCTTCCTTTGTGCAGTCAAATTTAGAACTTGGCACGAAAAACACACATTAATGTAATTATATCATAACCCCTTAGGCAAGATATACTATTTTTACTATTATATGTACAATATAAATAACACTACAAATGGAGTTATGCAGAAAGGGAAATCAAATTTCAAAATTAAGAGCCAATTAATTAAGCTAGTTCACTCAGAAAGAGATCAACAAACCAGTCACAAGCAAGGTCTTTTTAACCCCAATTTCAAAACTGGATCTGACTACATTTGGATGTCTGGACATCTCTAGCCCCTGGCCAGCAACTTCCATCCTGACCTTCAGCTGATCCTCGCTGACAGATGGGAGGGTCTCTTTCTGTGACTTTTGAACTGGTCATGAACTCTGCCCCACAGACTTCCATCCCCAGACTGACCACTCTTAGTGTGGACATCTGTGGAGCAATGCAAGATGGGGACTCTTACACCATTAAATGTCTCCATTACGTTGTTGGGCAGATTAAGAAGGATAGTGGGATTGGAATGGGGGGGTTAAATTGCAAAACTAGTCTTCCATATTGTTCTAAATCTAAAGATCTCAAATCCACCTCATGTTATCATATGAAGGGTGATGCCAATTTAAGAGCAAATTTTGAAACTCACAGGGTGCACAGGATGCATTGTCCAGAAAATATATGTGGCCTTAGTGAGTTTTGGAAATTTAATGGAGGTTTTTCAATGGATTACATAAGGACTGAGTGCCCTTTGGTTCGCAGTACTGTAATACCTGATGAGGAAACCTGACTCATCTCAAAAACATGCTGAGCTTCAATTTTCCAAACCACTCCAATACTTACATTGATCACCTTATTTCAGAGACTGTATTTCTCAAGGTTTGCAAACCATGTTTCCTTTTAGACATTTTAAGGAGTGATACGGTCACCAACGTGACTTCTTCAGATTGGCAAAAAAACAGACACTTGCAAAAAGATACTGCACAACTCTAAGCTTATGAGCTCTCTGCTTACATATAAACTGTTCAAAGAAGTCATTTATCCAAGAGATTAAACGGTGCATGTATACCAACTCCCTAAGTCCTTAAACATATGGGGGTTTAATAAAAAATAAAATACTTGTTAACATGAGTGTGTAGAACAGACAGAGGTCAGTAGCTGGTCAGGGCTTGTAGTGTTTTTTGCAGTGTTGTCAAAAGAAGGGCCATTAGCGTCAATATTTTCGGTGATCCGTGGATACGGCACCTCAGTCTCTGTAGTCAAGGAAGTGGAAAAAGGGAATGAAAAGGACCCATCAGCAGGACAGTTATTGTCAGGATTGCGAGAGACGTAAAGGGAGGTAAAATACAGTGGTGAGGCATTATCTATTCAAGGAAGCTATAGCTGCGTTAGCGTGTTAGCGCTGCCGTATGCTAATGATTACCCGCCATTGCACATGACATCTCTTTCTTGGGACTAATTGCTCTGCTTCTCCCTCTTTGAATGAGGGTCTCTGTTGTAAATTAAGTTCCATATTGTGCCCCCTTTTATCCCCCCTCGGGCCTATTGCATTTGCCCGCCTCGTACATGCGTTCGGCTGACTTCGACCCCGTGGAAGGGTTTTCTCTGTAAGGTGCCGCATTATTGGTTAATGCGTGCACCATAACCCCGCCCCTCTGACATCCCATCCCAATAAACACGCAGATAAACCTCCACCTCCCGCCCCCCTTTCCATCTGGGGCACTGCCAGAAGCGCCATTCCTTGTGGATGCTCGGGACCCCATGCAAGGCCTAACAAGACACCCCGCTGAGGGCGGCAGGCGGCAGCCAATGATAGAGTCCCCAGGCTCTCACCCGCACGATACGGAGCCCCACGCTGACACTGTGAAACATATAGTATCAGCCAGATGTTTATCATCCAACTACCAAAATAACGCGTTTGTGCATGTATGCGTGTATGACTTAACACGAATGGAAAAAGTCATGCGTTGATGATAGAAGGTAAATTAACCCATTTAGGGCATTATTTTGGGGGGGGGGTTGGTCGTGAGTGGATAGTGTATAAGCTGAACTAAGTGAACACCAGTCACTTTGCTGTCCAAAAACTCTGTGTGATATAAAAGGGAGATATGATAAACCATGATTTTTTTAACAAACAAATCATATTGTTTCTGCATTACCAATTATGTCATTTTGGACCACTAGCCCTGACTATTATTTTTGAAGGATTTTTACCAACTAAGGCACAATATCTTGTTCTTTTTACTTGTTCCGCTTGTTACTTGTTGCTTGATTAGCCTCATACAACTTCATATTAACACGTTTGATAACATGCCCTGATCCTCATTCTTTCTTGTTACTCATCTATTACATAACAATCATAACTACTAAGTAACATTTAAGATGGGAGAACAACTGTGTACCGCGGTACAAAACAGTGTCAGTAAATGAATATTGTCTACAGTGTTGCTACAGCTGTAGAACTTAATAGCTGTGCAGCATTTAAATCATTTTCATAAGCCGGCTGAGGATCACCGTAATTCCAATAATAATATCAAATCGTGTCTAATGTTATGCTTCAAGGCAGTTTTTAAATATGTGTATTTACTCTTCTCAGCATTTCTCGCTAAAATTGGGGGAGTAAATTAATTAGTTCAGTTATTCATTGATTAATCAGATGTGTGTCCTTTATTTTTAAAAGTTTCCCAAGGGAAGTTTAGAAAAGGACAGGAAGCAGAAGGCAGCTCCGAGTGTTTTGTGCCTCAGTATAATGTTGCGGCTTGATCATTGCTACAGGGAACACTTTGTGAATCAATGATGAACCGATTGAAAATATCAGGTTTGAAACAATCGCTAATTAAGAAGGGATCTCTTATAATCCTTAATGCAGCAGCTTGTAACAATCTTGCCCGGTGAGAGATACAAGGAGGGGGCAGGTAGTTGCATGTGCAGGGGCGCGCAGAAAGAGAGCGGGCGGCGTGAGAAAGGCAGAAGGCGCACTGGCAGGCCGCAGCTAGCCCCTGCCTCTCCCACCGCGCTCTTGACCTGATGCTGCGGACGCCCCTAATCCTCTGATCAGCATGCCGGGGAGCCGCACGGCCGCCATGCCCGGCCCAGAGAGAGATTGTGCAAAGTACTTGTATTAATACACTGGGGCCTCGGCCTATTGTTGGACCGCCCTCGCAGCTCAATTCAGTGAAGAGAGGGGAAAATTACAGCGACGGGGAGAAGAAAAAAAATTAAAGAAATTGAATGAATTGAATTTTTTGGTACATTTTGCATTATTCCAATAATGAAACCCCCATTATGGTTGTGTGAGTAGATTTTGTGGAGAGAAGTCGCGAAAGAAAGAGAAAATCCTAATACCCCCCCTCCCACACGCACGCACACACACACACACACACACACACCCATTGGCCAGGTCCACACACCAGGTTCAAGTTTTTACACACCAGGTCAAACAAAGGGGGGATGAATGGCCTGACTTTGGAAAAGCGGCATAGTCTCTCGCCAGGGTAAAAAGCTTGGCACACAAACACTTAGCACTTGTCTCTCAGAGGGATTCGCTTGCTCCAAATCCAGAAATTTGTCCGGACAAATTGGGTAGCCCCTGAGGTCTTGTTTATCCAGCCCCTAGACTGACAAAGAAAGGCACAGGAAAATGCAAGCCTCCAACACAGACCGGAATGCAGGGGTGAGACCTTTTCTGATTCCATACAAAAAAAATTCTACCTAAAATAGTCCTTATTTCTCAGGCACTTGCATTTATAGTAAAAATTTTGTTTTAAAAAAATCACTTTATTGAGTCATTACATCAATTTATTATAGAATTGTGAGAAATGGTTTTAGCAACTTGTTACGTATCACAGTCAGGAGATGTTAAATTACTCTTAATTGTGTAATTGCGTTAAATTTAAAGTGTAAATGAATTCCCATACTGTAAAAACCAAAGACAATTACAAACTTTTTTTTTTTTTCACCACACTTTTTTTTCCTTCAGTACACATTAATGGTGAAGTGGCAGGTCTGTGCGGTAGGGAAGGATTTGGCTTTTAGAGGAGGAGATTATTCAGAGATAAAAGGAGGCTTTGGTTATAGCAAGTGTAATTAGTGCAAAGGAACAGTGTATGGAGGGAGGCCCCAGGCTCCGGTCAGAGTCAGTCAGGGAGTTAGACGCTCGGCGGCTCCTGCTCCCAGCCTCCTCCCTCAGCACTGTGCTAGTGCAGCGTGGCACCACACCAACAGCATGCCTGGAGATAAGCCCTATGACTAATCCTATTTACCCTGTTCATGGTCTACAGGGACAGGCAGCACACCTCCACATCCAAGGACTGCAGGAGGGTTGGGGCGTAGAGTCATGCTAAATTAGTCATGTCTAAATTATCAGCAGTCACCTGTGAGATATATTCCCCAAGCACTACAGTAACATGGATGAACTAGACTGCCAGAGTTCCAGCTGTCTAGCTGTAGACAAAAAAAAACAAATGCTGTAGAACAATTTGCAGGAGACGAGCTACTGAGCCTTGTGACTTAAGCCAGGTCGACTATCCTCTGCGTTACTCTTACTCAGGCTTACTCAGGGCGACATCATTTACAGTCACGGAGTCATGAATCATTGGGGCAATTGTTTTTATGATGAATCACAAATAAATCTATCCATAATCGATGCCAGGATTTGTAGGTACAGGAGTGACAGTTGCAGATTAAAATGAACAATCATAACATTATAAGCAGAGCCTCCCATGTTACTATCACGTTAATAAGTGTTATATATAAAGTTTTTAAATAACAAAGGTAAAACAGACAATTCCCATATATATATACACACACACTTTGATATTGTTTCAATAGTTTAAAACATCCATCCATCATCTAACTGCCCTGCCTGGTCAGGGTTATGGCAAGCAACACAAGGCACAAGTCTGGAATGCACCATAGATGACATGCCAGTATTTCAGACATGTAATTAACAAGCAAACAAACAATTAAATAGACATAATCACAATTAGCATTTTCTAAGTTAACCTTTTTTCCATGCAAAGCCCTGCTCCTTACTTCAAAAGCCAATTCACTTCAACAACAGCAACTTAATTTCAGTTTTGGTAGATCGGATTACAGATCGATGGCGCTCATTTTTATTTCTTGCGTTGCTGCTGCTTTGAGGTACTTGTGCTTAACTGTGGTTTTGTGTATGTAGGTCTATGAGCGCCCTCTACTGGTCAATTTTGGGAATAAAAAATCCTCTTTCCTAAATATTTCTAATTCCTAAATATACCCTGTGCAGAATGAATAGCCATGGCTGTATTTTGCCAGTATCTTCCCTTCCGACCAGTAGTTTCAGTCCAGATATATCTCCAATTAAAAAATGAACTGTTTATACACAGAGCATGCTCACTATTTGATCTGAGTAGTTCCTGTTTGGAGTAGAATAGGAAATTATAGATACTTCCCTGTGCAGAATTATTAAGTAAATTATTAAGCAAAGTATTAGCTTTTAAAATTGGCCAAAAGGGACCTTATAGAACGCAGATAAAACGAAATAGCAAAATGCCAGTCAAAGGGATGCAAAACAATCAAAATTCCCAAACACTAACATTAGGTGCAGAGATGTATCTATTTTGATTACATTGTACAGCACTATTTGGTCAAGATATTCCATAGATTGGACAAGAAAGACTTGAAAGTCCATTGAATTATGGCCTGCCCCCCCCCCCCTTCAGCACCTGACTTAACCCCCTTGAGAATTACTAGGTCTTACTGAATTATAAGATTTACCAAGGTGCCAGGCAGTACACTTCTCAGAGCAGCGTCTGAGAGGCAGTGCTAAGTGCCTCAGCTAATACAGGCGATGATCACATCACAGAAATAAGTGGCTGATTGGATAGCAGGCTCAAGATGGTGACTGAAGAGAAACAGAGCTATACAGGACATTCAAAGTGGTCTGTATAGAATGTCTGATAATTTGTTATTCCTTACATAAACTGAATAACAAACTTTTTTACTATTGTTGCTGCTGAGGAAAACAGAATGTTATATGACGATATCAGGATTATGAGTAATAAAAATGATGTGGTGGTTATGGGTGATTTTAATTTACCTGGGATACAGTGGGACACAGTCTCTGGCTCTTCTGTAAATGAACTTGAGATGGTGTTATTAGTACGGGATTGTTTTCTTACTCAGTTTGTTAATGTCCCTACCAGGGGAGAAGCCCTTCTTGATCTTGTTTTCTCTAACAACCAGGATAGGGTTGGAAAATTAGAGGTTTTTGAACCACTGATTAAATTTGAGGTTAATTTTAGTGTCTGAAGAGCAAAGTCCAAAACAAAAATATTCAATGTGAGGAAGGTTAACTTTAATGGAACGAGATTGAAACTAGAAACTGCAAACCGGATGGAGTTAAATGGCAAAAATGTTGGAGAGGCATGGGAATTTTTTAAAAGCACACTGTTGCAAGTGCAAGAGGACTTCATACCAGCAAAATTAAATCTAGGACACTGCAGCCAAGGTGGTTTACTATGGAAATTAAGTATAAAGTCAGGAGGAAAATGGCTCTCTTCCACAAATGGAAACAAACTAATGATTTCAAAATAAAGCATGAGTACCTAAGTCTACAGGTTGAGTTAAAAAAACAACAACATTAGACTTGCTAAGATTAATGTAGAAAGGAAGATTGCAATGGAGGCTAATGTGGCAGCACAAGCACGGAGAGGAATTACCCTTACGGAAATTTTATGCAGTAACCATAGTTTTACTATGGTACCTCATGGTACTTTGGTACCACCCATAGTACTACCATGGTTTGCCACAGCAGAAGGTCAAGGACCAACCAAAAGATTTAAACGGTCAATGCCACTGTGATTGGCTGAGGTAACGAGCCAGACATTTTGGCGCGATTCGGCATTTTCAAGGCAATGCAAACGGCCGCACAGCTTTTCAGCCTGCTTCGCAAGTTCACTACCTAAATCCCCATATTGAGTCCACCAATCATTTTCCTGTAAACTGAAGGTTAGTTTGGTCAGCCTAGTAAATTCTATGTCCATTTGTATGTATAGTGTTAGCTAGCTTAGCGTTATTTTCTTAAATTCCCAAAGCTGCTGTGGTTACAGAAGTTAGCATGTCTTAACGGTATAGATTTTTTTTGTTTTGCGTTAGCTTGCTGCTATGTACAGCACTCTTGAATCAGATTAAATGGTATTTTGCCAGTCCACAATAGCGCATGTCCTTTAATGTAAATGTAAACTGTTTGTAGCTTGCAAATTGTGAATTAGTATGACTATTAGGGTTTCCAACAGGATAGGTGGAAAGCCAGCTAGCAGCATGACAAGAAGTTCTGGCTTGTGGCTAACTAGCTAGTGTCCGTAGACGGGGTTCACGTAGGATTCAAGGTTGAATGATGTTACCCACAGTGACTTATTATTCATTAAATGAACATGATGAGTTTTTGTCTTCTTCTGCTTGCGTAGAAGGAGTCATGAAAGTTGATGAGGCTGCCACTGTGGAAGACATCAAGATGTATCTTTCAGAGGAGCCCAAGCCTGCATCTCAAAGACGGTGGAGGATTCACTCATGACTGATAAGCCCAGCCTACAGGGGTCCGTTCTTCGTACGTCGCTTGACACATCCGAGATTAATTGACACATCCGAGATGAGATCATCGTGCTAATTAAGATGTGGCTAATTTGTTTTTTTGAGCACACCTGTTGTTGATGATTAGTATGGCTGGATTGAGTTGTCTAGGATTATTGTGCGTTGGTTTAGAAGGTGATATGCATCGACAGTAGAAACACTGATCACAACCTCTTCCATTGGTTGGCGAAATGGCAAAAGAGCGAGCTCATTTTTTTTTCTCAAGTGGAGTAAAAGCTTTTATTAGAGGGTTATGAAGAACTTCAAACTTTAATAAAGACACCGGGAAGCACAGCAAATGCTGCAAAAGCCAGAAGAGAGGGCTGGCAAGAAGTAGCAAACACATTAAATGCGTGAGTGCTGCCCATGTTACATGTTCCTTGACATGTTATTTTTTATATATATAGGCCATGGATCTCAAAGTGTATTAGGTCTGGTATATAGACATATTTCAGAGCACTTCTCAATGTTTTGGATGACAACCAGCAGCTCTGTTTTATTATTATTATTATTTTAATAAAGGTTTAAATGGGGGTATTGAGTTGTGAGTTATTTGTAAACCTATGTGTAACTGTTACCCATGTTTCCAGAGGGTGGAGGACATGTTTTCTGAACCAGTTAATTTTCCTGTAGCTTTTTGGCTCAACAGGTAGTTTGAACTGGAAATGCACTACAACTTGGTATGAGTTTACAATTATCATATACAGTCAAATGAAGCTATTGGAATATGATCTAGTCCCATTTCAGAAGGAGGCAGACTGTTCCAGACATTTTCCAATAACTTCATTTGATTGTCTCAGCCACAGATAACTGGAGACTTTATATTATAATACTGTTGACCTTTAGTAACTCCTGTTGAAGAAGTACCTTATATTGCCACAGACAAACATTTCTGTATGCTTACACACACAAAACATATCTATTATTTCTTCTTTTGAATGTCAATTAGCAGAGTTCTTTTTCATCTCAATTTGGCTTTTTATTGGTTCCTGGCTGCATTCTTCTCTGCAACGGTCAGCAAAATCTGCAAGTGTCTGCCTTTTCTGATACTGTGACCCTAAACACCATTAGGCTTCAGTGTCACCGGCCTCCAGCTCTGCAATTAGTCTGGTGTCCACAATTGTTTTTCGGTCTACCCCACAGTTTTGGTCTGATTGACCTTTAGTTATTCCTTTTTTAATGCAGGCCAGTACCTTCTTGTATCTTGCAATGGTTTGCTCTGGAAGAATCTCTAATGGAAATAGAAAGAATGTTAATATTAATTATGCTTTTCAAAACGCTGCACACAGTCTACTTTTAGTGTTCTATTAAAAATCAGTATAGAGAAAATGTAAGACAAGACAAAATCGTAACGCTAGACCACATAGTAACACAATCTATCACAAATGTTACCACTAAAAGAACTTAAATTCAACAAAATGCACACAAATCTGAACAAGACTTCACGCAGAATTACAAAGGCATTTGTTAGTCAACTGGAGTAGCTAAATAAGCTGACAAGGAACAGGGGGGATGACTTGGAATAAGGAGAAAGGAAAGACCATAAAAGAAATAGATATCTATAGCCACATAAGGGAAAGTGTATAAAACTGAAAAAAACAATCACAAAACAGTAAAGGAAAGATGGTAGAATATGACAACGAATAAGTAACCAGTGTCAGTGTCTGGATTAACAAAACAATAGTATATAAAAATTTAAAGGAACCTCTTCTGCACTTCTCAGATTTGTGCGTTTTGTTTTATGCTTCTTGCCTTGTCAGTTGAAGATCTAGATGAAGAGGAAAAGGAGGTTCGAGAAGAGCTGGAAGAGGAGTATTTTTATACACACACACATACATAC
>JABFDZ020000039.1:11906642-11918492 GCA_019775955.2 Pollimyrus isidori
GGTAAAAACACATTTATTAACTGCAAGGAATCCTCTTCCAGGGTCTCATTTCAGCAAAACGGTGGTCTATTGAACAGTAAAAATTATGTAATACTGTGTAGACATACCCTGGCTATTGAAAGGCAGCTCAAATACAAATTAAGGATAGTTCACCCCCTTTTATACCCCAAAAAACCTTTGCCAACAAGGTACTGTGTATATAGGTGTTGTGGCTGAATTTGTATATAAAGAGTGGCCTCCTGGAATGTAAGGAGCCTGAGGCAGAGACGGGTCAGGACAGGACGAAGTCTTTCCCGTAAGAGCAAGTGGTAACTCAGCCACTTCTCGGAAAACAGTAAATTCAGTTACTTCCTTATTACCGTAGTGGTGCCGACTGGACCCCCATTTTCACCCAGACTACCCCCTTTAACTAACACTGTCTGCATTCAAACGATCAACCAAGAAGACTGGGGCATCTTAACTACTTTTCCTTACATTATCTTTCATATTTCCAGGCGATCATTCCAGTCAAGGCACTGATTTCCGAGCTAGTTTCACTTTCACTTTACCTCAGATGGAGGAAGCTGCTGGTGGTATTCATCTACGGTGCCACATGGGCTGGGACCGGTTCTGCATTCGGTATTTGTAGAAATTGTACAGGTTGGTGTATGAGGAGCCATTTCAGACTTCATTCAAAATTACCATGCATATACATATATGAAACCAAAGTCCTTCAAATAGTAGGCTACTGAAAATTGCACACACCTACAAGTGAAAGCATGTACATACACTACTGAAATACCCTCAAACACTAGTGAAACCTTCCAGACATACTACTAAAACATTTTCACAGAAACAACTGAAAAGCGCAAAAGTGACAGGAGAAGAAAGAGTTAAGTAAATGAAGCGTAGTTCCAGGTCAATATATCAACAACGGTGCACTCGGCTTGATTACTGCAGTGTGCTCTACGTCGAGGTAGATGCATCCTATATTACTCAACTTCAAAGGGTGCAAGATGCGGCTGCGCACCTTCTGACGGGCACACCGAAACATGAGCACATTTCTCCTGTTTGGTTCAATGCTCCATTGGTTGCCTGTACATTTTAGGATTCAATTTAAAATTCTTTTATTTGCTTTTAGGGCCCTTAATGGTCTTGCCCCTCCCTACTTCTTGGAGCTGTAACACCCTTGGGTGGATCAAGTCATGGGGCCTTTTAGGGAAATACCGTGACGTGGAAGACAGGCCCCTTTCTAGTTCTTAAAAAGTGACAGCCTTACTGAAGGCTGATAGTTTGATCGACGAAGAAGTACCTCTCCAGTCAGCCAAGTACAACGACATACTGAGGAAAAAGCACGAGGTTCTGAAAAAATGTATTTGTGTTGTTTCATTCTTTGATCATCAGGAGCTGGCATTGATTGGACAGGATAGGAGTGAAAACTCTGACAGCAAAGGAAACCACAGATGTGCCTTCCTGCTTTTACGATGTTGTAGATTTTGTTGCGTGTTTGCATTAAACTGCAATGTACAGCATAGCTGTTCTGTAAAGTTGTGCAATGTAGTCACTAAAAGAAAAGGCAAACTGGTAAAAAAAAGAAAAATGTGTATGTGAACATGTGCTATGAAAATATGTATAATTGCAATTAACTACAAAATGTAGTTTATATCTATTATAAAATAATGGAGAATATATTTGGAATGCAATACTTTACTATAAAAATATGGACTCAGAGAGATGTATGAGTATATTGCTTTTTAAGCATTACATGAGCTTGATGCCTCTTTACTCCAGAAATGAAAACCTCCCTGATTCTGCTGTTTTCTTGAGTGACAGACCTTTATATCTTTCCTACACAGATTCAGCTGTCACTCGACATGGAACCAGGAGAATCTGAAGGTATGTTTAATGAACACCTGCCTGACACGCTAATATAGTATTTGTTACTAGGATTGTTAACACTACGGAGTTGGAGATCCACAGTGGCATGAAACAGAAATCCCGCCAAAGGGTCTCGTCATGAAAGTTTTAAAGGGAGAGTATACCCCAAAGCTGAAAAATATATACTTTAGAAGAGCTTTAGTGCTCTCTGCCAATCTAGGTTGATCTGCTGGGAGTTGTCTAATTTTAGAGATATCAGTTGTAGAAATGGCCAAATTCTCTATGCGAATGAAAGACGTTCTTTCTGTGGTAATTAAACCGCCAGAAAAGCTTCACACATCAGTCACATCACTGCGCAGGTGCTGCTGGCACGAGCCCCCCGGAGATACGATTGATGCGCGAAGTTCGGTAGAAGGAAATAGTTCGTACATTAATCTGCTTACTATAAAGTCTGTGGATTATTTTCAGTAACCGGGTGGAGATTTCTGGTAAGAGACATATTGCTGTTGAATCTTTCAAATGTATTTTTTCTGGTGCTTTAATCTCCACAGAAAGACTGCCATTCACTCCATTCACTCACAGGTATTGAGTATTCGAGAGAAAACAGGTGTTTCTACGGTCGAAATCTGGTTAACTGCAAATTCAGATAAGCAGTAACTTTGTAAATGACAAATGTCACTTGTTCTCTAATTTTGGTTGCCACTATAAAAACCTGTCTTTATAAATATATGCAAACTTTTCGTAACTAGGTCGTTCTTTTGGCGTTTGTACTCCTTTTTGATATTTTTTTCAAAGTGTAAGACTACGAAGCAATCGTTTTATTTAACTAACATTACTCTAAATACATGTCGTAAAACAGCTTAAATAGTATGGATTGTATTTGCTGAAAGAAATTAAACATGAAACATTAACTTTTGCAATAAAAAACGTACACTATTCCCACAAATTATGCAATTTACATGTTCTCTGTTCGTTCAAAAACGGAAGAAACGAAGGTGCGACGCATAATAAGGAAATGAAAGCAGTGTGGTATGTTTCCCAAAAACATATTTCTTAATTACGTTACCGACTTATGGGTTTGGAACCGTGAAACTAATAGCTTCCACTATCTAAATTGCTAACAGGAGTTTTTACGGAAGCGTGCAGCAGTTTCAGTTCAGTTCAGCAGTAAAATGCTGCAATGTTAGACAGACCAAGGGTTTGCGGCTAAAACCAATATTATTGCTAAAGAGGGAAACGAATACCTTTGTACTAGCCGTATTAAAGGCCTCACACAAGGATCAAACAAGCCATGGCACCACTAAGGAAAGGAAATACTAGGAGGTTTGACACTACAATAAATCTACTGGCTCTGGCACCCTGAGGTGAGGGAGGACCCAGCTAGCAAAACCCTTGCAGTGCAGTATTGGAGGAGAATTTCCCTTCTGAGGATGCTCACCTCACAAAAGAGGTGTGAATGAACTTGCAGTGGCTGAGAAGTAGGGTAGCGGAGACAAAGGTCAAGGAAGTGCACCTGGACTGTGGATTATCTCCTCCCTCGTTGTTCGAGCTGGCTGAGCTTTCCGTTCAACTCCCTCCTTGCCGCCTCCTCCCTCCTCTCCCCCTTTGGGGTCCCCTCTGCCTCCTGCCTCGCAGTTGCCAAGGGTTCCTCCAGCTCCAGCCTCGCGGTCGCTTGTGGCCCCTGCTGCTCCTGCCTTCCGCCTGCCAGGGCTCCCCTCGGCTCTCTGGTTCTCCCCTGCCTTGGCCTCTTTGCTCCATGGTTTTGCCCCTTTTGATCGTCTCCCCCTTGGTTCTGTGTCCCATTTGTGTGGCTCCTCTGTGTTTCCACCTGACCTCTTCCCTCCTTCGGTCGGTGTCTCCCCTGGTTTTGTGCCCAATGGTGGATTTGTCCCTCCTGTTAGTCTGTTCCCTGGTTGTGTTCCCCCAGTGTCTTTTCCTTTGGTTTTCCCTGGTCCTGTGTTTCCATCTCTGGTGCCATTGTGAGTGTCAGCTGTTGTCGTGTCTGCTGTCTTTGTGACTATTCTGTGTGTCGGTGCTGTTCCCGTTGAGCTATTGACATTGCAAAAAAATAATGCCAGTCCAAAGGTGTAACACTATTAATCAAACCACATGAAATTTCTGAATGGTTCAATTACCTTTATGTAGTCTATAAGCTCCTGAGCTCCAAAGTCTTGGCTATAAATGTTCAGTTAAATGGGATTTTCATTTATATGGAATCCAAACACTTCACTCATACCTAAAAATGAACAAGTCTGCTACACAGAAATTGGTCTCTTTTTAAAATTTTGATTAATGATCTAATTCTCACAGTTGGTTGTACCGAATACCTGTATATGAAATTTAAGCATCTCCCAAGTCACGTGGCATCCTTAATGTCCTAAATGTGCAGTATCAGGAGAAAGTGTGCCCCTGTATTGATTTGAACGACTCCCTGCACTCACTGGGCATGGAGCAGGATTTCATTGCTGTTATTGGGGACCAACACTTTGGGCTGAGCTCCGTGCTGGAAGTGTGAGTCAATGTTATAATGAGAACTTTGTCTTTCTTTACACAGAATCCAGGTCACTCAGTTATGCTTCGTCAGATGAAGAAGGTAGGCTATGTTTATTTAACACATCCCATAGGTTAACATGGCACTTTTAACAATGAAGCAGTAATAAAAATACCATTCAAATGTTTCTATCTACCCACCTAAGTAATAACCATAATACATTCCAAGTCTGCTACACAGAAATTGGTGTCATTTTTAAAATTTTATTTAATGATCTAACAGTATATGAAATGTATGTTGTTTAGAAACGGAAGCATCTCCTAATCCACGTGGCAGGACTAACATCCTAAACGAGCAGTATGAGCAGAGAGTGCGCGGCAAAATCGACCTGATCAACAGTCTGCTCTCATTGGGCGTGGAGCAGGATTTGGCTCTGCCAGCTATTGCTGTTATTGGGGACCAGAGCTCAGGGAAGAGCTCTGTGCTGGAGGCTCTGTCTGGAGTGGCGCTGCCAAGGGGGAGCGGTAAGTGCCGTAACCCACAAACCCCGATGGAATCTGCATTTCTCACTCACATATGTGGGAAACCTGTGCAGGTTGGCATGTGCAGAAATATTTTGAGACGGCACAGCAGCATGTTGTGTAACACAAACCTCACGGTCCAACAACAAAGGTAACTTAACTTACTGGTCTGAAACAGATGTCAGTAAAAGTTATGTTAAATAACCTCCTTAAACACTGCTTATATTGAAGTATATGATTTATACACGGCTAAAGATATGCGTGGATCAGGTTTCACACGAGACGAACACCAATGCGACAATAGGGAATACAACAGGTATTACAAATGTATATTCTTTATATTTTAAACAGAATATTCTATAGAATAATCAAATTCTAGTAGAAAAATTGAACATCAAAACATTCGATTATATAAATATATCTACAGTTGCACCACTACAGTTTGGGCCCATAGAAACTACCCAGACTGCACCATGTTATTGTGTCAACGTTGAATTATAGTTAAATGCATTGATTTTTGGTCACATTTTTAATATTGAAAAATCTATGGTAGCCTAACCTTGATTCAGTGTTGATAACGTGATATAAGGTGAAACATTGAAGGTCAATGTTGTTTTAGCCTTTTTGTCTGATATGGCATCAATGTCATTTCAACATATGTGGGCCATCATGGGTATATTTTTCTGTGTATACATGTAAGCTATGTATACATGTTAGTATACACGACAGCTTCAGCTTACCCTTAACTATTTGAGTCAATGTCAGCTGAACTGTCTCTTATCTAACACACATAAAGAATGGCAAAAATATGCATTAATCAGTTGAGTTTAAAAATATGAATTTCTTGTTATAAATTCATGAACTGTCTTCAGTTTGGTTGTAAATGTTTTATTCTTAAAATCAATGGTAGGGTTAGCATATGGTTCCTCATATTCTGCTAAATAGGATGGTTATTTTATGTTGTTGCTGTTGCAAATACTTATGCAACTTGATTTGTGGCTTGATGTGGGAATGTAGGAGTCTTATAGCAAAGCTGTAAAATTACCTCTCTTAATCAGGAATTGTAACACGATGTCCTCTGGCACTGAAGATGATGAAAACAAACGCAAATAATAATTATTGGTATGGTAAAATAAAATACAAATCAGAGGAAAAAGAAATTGAGGATCCCTCTCAAGTGGAGGAATTTATTCAAAAAGGTAAGATGCCTCTTTGCGCATTTTCATAAGACCTTAAATTACTCATAAATAAAGAAATCTTAAATTCCATTTTAGATATCTAAATCTAAGATGCACCTAGTCAGAATACAATTTTAGATTGGATCATCTCCTATTCAAAATAAAATAAAGTTTTTGCTAAAATATTTTTAAGCTATCTACATAATAGATATGTATGTCTTTAGTTACATTTTGACTAGCAATAGCTTGTTTTCGAGATATTATAAATTTCACTATTGAAAAAACAGTTTGAGGTTTTTGAAACAGTGTTAATTTGGTAGTATATTTAAGCTGTGTGTGTGTTCAGTTAAGCCTTTGAGGCAACAATGCAGAATTTGAATATAAGCACCTGCCCTAATAAAGTAAGAAAAAATGGCCGTTTTTGGTCATACTAGCAACTGTCTACACTGAGCTCACAGATTTAAAAAAAAAAAAAAAACAGTCCCCCTCTGCACCCCCATGACCCAGCATAGGAGAAGTGGGTGTACAAATTGGATGGGTGGATGATTATATTTTTCCGGTTGATTAGTGTTGATGATGCCTACTCAGAATTGGTGTTTGCCTTCTCTTTTTTTCAACATGTTTATTGAACAGCCCAAGATGAGATTGCAGGTGTTGGTGTGGGTATCTCTCATGAACTAATAAATCTGGAGATCTCTTCCCCTGATGTTCCTGATCTCACGCTCATCGACTTGCCAGGAATTGCCAGAGTTGCTGTGAATGGTCAACCTGATGACATTGGGGAACAAGTGAGGTTCCTCTTCTCTAATGTGGACTTTGAAACCTTCTCTAAGATTTTTGAAGTATCTTTTTAATACTATGTTAAATGTAAAGGTTCCAAATAAATCAAAGTCAAACATTGGTGTATACAACCGACGGTGAATAGAACAATACGTGTGTTTAATTTCTTGGCATGCATATGCTATTCCTTCAGATCAAGAACCTGATAAATACGTTCATCACAAAGCAGGAGACAATTAATTTGGTAGTGGTGCCATGCAATGTTGACATAGCAACAACCGAAGCCTTAAAAATGGCGCAAGAAGTGGACCCTAATGGTGAACGAACCCTAGGTATGCTAAGCACTTGAGTCTACAATGGCTAATTCGGCATTTATAGATCTTGCCTTGACCACCACTTCACCAATTTCTATGTATTAAATATGGGCGGGCAGTTAGCCAGACCAAATGACAGGATTGCCCGCTAAATACAATGCAGTTGTTTTGCAACAGCAACAAATTTTATGACTTATCTGTACAATAACTACTGCAGCTTTTTTCCAATCGTACCTTGTCCTGTACTTGACCAATTTATATTTCTCCAATTTGTTCAGGTATCCTGACAAAGCCAGATCTGGTGGACAGGGGCACAGAGGAGACAGTTGTCCAAATCATCCGCAATAAGATCATTCCCCTTGCAAAGGGCTACATGGTTGTCAAGTGCAGGGGACAGAAGGATATTACAGACAAGGTGTCACTTACTGAAGCCCTTGAGAAAGAAAAAGCTTTTTTTGAAGGACACCGCCACTTTGGGTAATATTATCTTTTTAATGTTTTGATTGATTTCTTTTAACAAAACACATTACAAATAAGTGTCTTGTGATAATTTGTGATACTTTCTCTAGCATCCTCTGGGAGGAAGGCTATGCCGGCATTCATAAGCTGGGTGAAAAGCTGACTCTAGAGCTTGAGAAGCACATTGAGGTAAAGATTCCACATCACCTGGGCAAAGACACCTTGCAATACACTGATTGCACTGATACATCTATTAGTCTTTAAGGTTCTAAGTACCTTCAAGAAGCACCTTTCACATCCCACTGCAAGAGGCCCCAATGCATGAACATATATCATCATTTTTTTCAGAAATCCCTGCCCCAACTTCAGGAACAGATTAATATAAAAATAGCTGAAATTCAGAAAGAGCTTGAGAAGTATGGGAAAGGACCTCCGGCAGATGCTGAAGAAAGGAGTTCCTTTTTGACTGATGTGAGTAATACATTATATGAACATATCTATAGCTTCAGACTTAAGCAAACAGTTGTGTTTTGGTGAAATCTCATCTCAGTTTTTAAAATGTGAACATTTCTAACTGCTTTTTGTTAAAATCAAATTTTGGTTTTTGAATGTGTTTAATCAATGATACAATCTGCAAATATATCAGCGCTAACTACACCAGTAACTCTACATTTCAAATGAACAGATGTTGAATAAATTCACAGAAGACATTAAAAACCTGAGCATTGGAGAAGAACTGAAGTATGTAAATCTGTTATCCATGTTGAGAAACATGTTTAAAGATTGGAAGGAATTAATTGACCATCATGGGTTAAAATGTGAGTATACAGAATGTAGTTATTATTTCTGAGATCCTCGTGCAATTGCTAGATATTTCACTCAAGGCACCAACCGAATATGCAACATTAATTTATAATTAGGGCTGGGAATTTTTATTGCATTAACGTGTTGCTTTAATTTATTTCAACGTTATTTCTTTGGTTGACCTATTTTCTTACCTAAAAGGGAGAATAGTATGAGCATGGATTTTACTAGAGACTTATAATATTCCTTTCTGTTTAAAGTAACGTGAGAGTTTATGTTGCATAGAATCCCAAATTTTAGTGCTGTAATCGAAACATTCATTAGCCGCTCATTGGGTAACTGGTTTATTTTGTTTTAAAAATATTATTAGGATAAATTTTATCTCAATGTTATAAAGTTGACTTTCCATGGTTGTCAGGCTTCTGTTTTTTGAGCCATTTATCAAATGGGTTTAAGATTTTAGTTCAATCACATGGTTGTGATGTAGTAGTGTTTTGATCTGCCTGTTGAATACATGCCAGTGTATGTGGTATTCACCGTTAATCGCCATAGTGACCTCACTTCTTATAATGGAAAACCCTCTGCTTTTTTAATTGCCATTTGTTCATCGAGCCTTTTTGAAAACACTGGAATTCAGCCTGTATTTGCTTGCAAGTATAATTTTTGTTGTAAATGAATAATCTGTACTTCACAAGTTTAACGTAATTAAATGAATATTTAAGCATGGTTCATTCTCTCAAACTTTTTTGAAAAAAGTGTTATAGTGTTTAAGTTTAATAATACTATTTCATTTTGTTTCTTCGATTTGATGATTTTTCAAAAGGTAACAAAAAACTAGTAACAAAATTACATGAAATATTTTTAAATCTTTCAAATTAATTGCATATAACCCACAATAGACAATGAATTTATATAATGATAAGGATATATACAGTATTTGCCGAATTTTCACTTATTTCAGTGACACTTTTATTGCAAAAATAGATGATTATCTAACCCAGAGGCAAAATCAACAGTTAAGACAATAAAGTTGTATTATTTGAGTCTGTTTTCAAAGTAATTTAAAAATTTGAGAAAACTAATGTTATGGTAGTGAATGAATTATTGATTACTCTACAGTAACGTGGGAGTTCAATTTATAAATATTTATGATTTTAAGTTTTAATGTTTGGTGTGATTTATCAGAAAAACTGTGATTAGCTATTAGTTTTGGTTGACAGTCCCGTTTATAAAAAACTTCATTCTGATCAGTATATAATATACTATATTTTATATATATTTCTCAGCTTTTATTCCAGTTAAATGTTTTCTTGCTTAAGACCACATGAGCTGATGTATTCATTTTGCTATACTCACAGAAGTATCCAAGTACTTCATCAGCAATGCTGCTGTTAAATGTCTTGTTTGAATGGAAGCAAAAAGTTCCTCCTTTACTCAGGTGTGGACACATGACATCCAAGGTGTCAATTTCAAGTTGCGATAACATGAATGTTATCCTTAGTGTTGATAGTGAGCAAATATGAAATTCATTACATTGAATGTAATGGTGTCTATAGTTAGTAAATTAATAAATGTATCTTTTATATATTTACAGTCAACAACAGAATTGAAGAAGAAGAGTACCAAAATAAGTATCGGGGTAGAGAACTTCCTGGCTTTCTCAGCTACAAAATATTTGAGGAGATGATGAGGGACCATATCAAAGAGCTGAAGGAGCCTGCTTTAAAGAAGCTTAAAGAAGCTTCAGGTGAAAAGCAGAGAAATTGACTCAACATTAGACTTCATATTGTATACAGTCTCCCTGAAATTCAAATTCAATTACAATTTTGTTCCACTGTTTTCTTTCCGAACCCAACTCCAATTCCTTTTCCTGATTTGGGTTGATAATGCATTCCTGAATATCCCCAAACTGCAGCCACAGCATATTTCATTAAAATGACATTTGTTTTGTGTTACAGATACAGTGAGGAAAGCATTTGTAGAACGTTCTCAAAAGCGCTTCACTGGATACCCGAACCTCTTCAGAATTGCCAAGGTATAATTATATATTGTTGTCATTCTTTGTAGTACATCCAGAATATTATAATGCTGAACGACTGAATCATGAAATACGACATTACTGGCATTTTCTGTAACATTGTGGTAGAATAAAACATGGTGGTTTTTTATTTGTAGGATAAAATTGAAAAAATAACGCAGAGCCAAGCCTACACAGCAGAGTCTTTGGTGAAGACTGAGTTCAAAATGGAGAAGATCATTTACACCCAGGACAAGAGATACACTGACAGCGTAGAGTGGGTCAGGGTGCAACAAGGAATATCGCAGGCAATTTATATTGTGGCCACATTAGATAATTTGCAGTGGCATTTCAAATCATACTATCACGTAAGTAACTTTCTTGAAAGTATTATGCATGGCTATATGAAAGGCATTTATACTAGCATTACAGACTTTTTGTAGCATGAGATTTTTATTGGTCATAACTGACACAACAAATGCACCACACTAACCAATCAGAACTGAGTACATTCCTATGACATTTGTAAATCTCAGGATTTTTGCCCACACACTTTTCCTGCTCTTCTGCACATGAACATGTACTGCTGTATAATATTAATTCACTCATTTTCCAAACCGCTTGTCCTACCGGGTTGCGGGGGGTCTGGAGCCTATCCCAGAAGCAACGGGCACGGAACAACCCTAGATGGGGGGGGCAGCCCATCACAGGGCACAATCACACACCAACCACTGACACATGCATACCTACGGGCAACTTGGCAATTCCAATCAGCCTCAGCACGTTTTTGGACTGTGGGGGGAAACCGGAGTACCCAGAGGAAACCCCACAACGACACACATGAAACCCAGGCGGAGACCTGAACCCAGGTCTCAGAGGTGTGAGGCAACAGTGCTGACCACTGCACCACCATGCTGCCCCATGTATAATATTACTTATTCATATTTATCTGAGAACCTGAGCTTGCAGAGAACCATCAAGTACAATCCTCACAGTATCTCCACTATCATGGGGGAGTGCTGGCAGCTGGGATTCCTGGTTCCTAGACACCTGGGTGACCAGCCAGGGGTGCTCAAGTATGATGGCATCATGGGGAGACTTGGTCAGGAAGAGCTATATCCAGTGGAGAAGATCCAGCTGGAGATGGACTAGCACTGTGTGCTGCAAGACCTACCTCCTGCCTAGCAGCGAACCGCGTAGGACGTGAATATTAAGGGGGTCAACAGGGTGTAGGGTGTCAGTCGGGTCTGACAGTGAGCAATAAGGTGCCCTGAGACCTAGCAGTACAGGGGAAGACCCTGTTGTTAATGGCACCAGCGCTCAGCTAGAGTAAGTGGTGCCCTTCCCAGCTACATGGGCTCCCCCAGGTCTGGTGTCAGAGCCGGCATGTTGGCTCAGTGAGAAAGCGGGGCGGTCCACTGGGTCGGTG
>JABFDZ020000039.1:11967370-11977924 GCA_019775955.2 Pollimyrus isidori
TGCATGTGTTAGTTATATCCTTCTAAACTCACGTGTTAGTTCTATTCTTCTAAATTCTATTCTATTCTATTCCCACACAACCTTTTAAAAACAAAATATTCTTAATAAAATTTTCTTTTAAGCATGAAAAAACACTGTAATGAAGTTGCTAATATGACCCACCGGGTGTCGCTTAAGCCCAGTAAAAATAATTATTAGTTTATCATCCTTTCAATCAGAAACAAGTGATGAGGGAGGGCGATTTTTAAATATTCTTTTTACTTTTATTAAAGTTAATAAAAGATAACGTTAAAAGATAACGGAAGATAAGTTTTCAACATCAACAGTAAACAAAAGGAACAGCAACAGATACTGTATATGACATAGGTGCAGATCTGCAAAATTAATATGAAAAGAAAATATTTTTAAAAAGTGTTTTATTCAAAATTTCAGAACGCCGGCAGTGGAATTTACACAGGAAAAAACACTTTTATTTTTTTTTAAATCGATGCGGGCTATATTCGCCACGCTGGCGGGGGTGATAAACTAATATTTTTTTTTACTGGGCTTTATTGACCATATAATGAACACTTATGTAAATGAACAGTATATCTACGTGCATTTAAATAATAATTTATATAAATTGGAAACTTGGACCAAATTGTTTATAATATAATAATAGGTTACGGGTATTATACTTAAAACTATTAGCATTAGATATATATTTCAAAAACAAAAAGCATAAACTTTATTCTTCGTTTAATTGCTATGCAGGGGCGTTAGCTATAAATTCTGAGCCACCTTACAAAATACAACTGTACGTATCCATGTTCTCCTGTTAAGTGTCACGACAGAACACTCGGGTACTCTCAGAAATTGTTTATTGGAGCGAGACAGAATCGGGTCCAGTAGACAGGCAGGGTGGAAGGCAGAGATCAGTCCAAAACTATTCACCAAAGACGGGGGGTTTTCCAGAAGAGGGGTCGTGAAGCCAGGCGTAGAGAAGTCGGAGAACAGGGAGATCTGTCCGATGACATATGGGCGACACACACAAGGAGGCGCCATGAGGGACTATCAGGGCTGGTCAGGATGGGAGGAGAGAAGGAGGCGCAGGCAGAGGGAGTAGCATGTAGCCTAACAAATGCGTTAAATGACCATTATGTGAATTAAACAACAAAAGACCATCGCTTTTGTTCGAGACAAGTAAACAGTGTGTGCACGACATGCGCTCATGCTGAACTACTGATGATGGACAGTTTTTGGCTCACTCGATTGACGTCAAACTAGCAATTACTGGACGTGTCATTCATAAACAACTTTGTACCTATCTCTGAATGTTTTTTTTAGAATTTATATAAGGATCACTGTATTTATTCCATCAGGTCGTTCAATAAGTTCATTGTTGGGTTCATTCAACAGGTGATTTTCCGAATAAATTACACCCTCGAAAGAGATAATACCCACTTTATGGTAACAGTTAATGGTACTCAGTGTCCAATCTACGTACATTGACATCAGGGAAACCTATCTGCCAGGTGTGGAAAAATTTGGCTACATCCTTCATGTCTTTCTTGGTGTACAGTTGATGTTCATAAATAACTAAACCACCTACAACAACCTCAGTCCCGTCCAAACAGATATTGAGGACTTTCCTAATCTGTTGGGCAAGGGCCTCAGTTTAATTGACATCACATATCTATCGTTTGTCTATTGAAGGTCTCATAAAGTCAGAAAACTGCAAAATGAATTTTCAATATTCCTGAATTCTGCAGGACTAAATCCCAACAAGCTTTGAACAAAGCTATTCCTCAAAACTGTATTTTCCTTCAAAAGCATGTATCCTTATTCATTACTGTATTCATTATCAATACCCACTTATTTAGTCATATTTATTCTTGGTTTGTTCACTATACATTTAGAAACTGACATTTAGTTTAGTCCATCTCATTGTTTGCTGGGTCAAACAAAATCAGCAAGCCAAAATCCGAATATATGAGATAAAATGGCATTGTAACATGTTCAAACTTTATTGAAGAAGAACAGAACTCAGAGGTCAATCCATCATGGAAAGACTATTCCTCTCTGGAGTCTCTGAGGTTGGTTGAACAGTGCTGATGATGGGCAGGAGAGAGAGGTGATTCTGGCCAATTGGAAAGTGAGCAACGCTAAAGGCAGGAGGCTGGAGCATAAAAGAAAACAAACTCCCAACTGCTCGTCACTTAGCACTGGGCTGAGGCGCTCGAAGCATCCTGTTGTTGGAAATCTGTCCTTCCCATAAACTCTCCACTCTAATGATCACAACCAAATAGTTCAACGGAGATCGTGTGTCTCACAGGGAATATCCTACTGGTGGCCATGAGCCTGGGACTCTCATACTGGTAGAAATAAGACCCCTCCATGATCTTCACACCATCTGAGCCGCATGTTCCCGCATCAATATGCTGGAAAGGCAGTTTATACTCCCCGCCTTTCTCCCGAGGGCGGCTCTGCAGGTCCACCTCATGCATCTTGTCTCCTGGAGAAGGGATTTTACCAAAAAGTCATGCCATGTCAGACTATTAATGGCAGGTGATTTTTACATCTCTACACTACTCTGCGCCACGACAGCGAGTTATCAGGCCTACCTTGAATGACGTATAGAACATGTGGTCATGCCAGTCAGACTATTAATGGCAGGTGATTTTTACATCTCTACGGTACTCTGCGCCACAACAGCGAGTTATCAGGCCTACCTTGAATGACGTATAAAACGTGTGCATCGTTGCAAACGAAGGCGACATCCACGTGGCCTTCAATTCCGAGCTCCTCACTCACAGACTTTGGGTAGCCATCGAGTAGTGAATGCTTCTCTCCCGTACTATAAACATAGACCTGATTGCCCTGCAAGACACACCGTGAAGATAAGCTATTATAACTATCAACAGCAATACCGGCACATGCTGTTCCCAGAGTTCCTTATTCAATAGCTTGAACACACCCACCTTGATCATGTAAAGATTGTTATTGTAGGAAAACACTGTATCCACATCACTGTGTATTTCTTTCCAGGTGTCATCAATGGGGTGAGCTTTCCAGGTGCTGTTGTCAGGAGCACGGTGAAGATAGTAATGACCTGCGGGCCAAATGCACTAAGTTTCACAGGGTGAGGAAATGTGCACATATGTATAAAGAATACGTGGTCCTTACCTCTGAAAGCATAGATGTTGCCTGCATCGTCAGATGTGACGTCATCCAGGTGCACACGACTACACTTCTCTCTCTCCGTGTGGTCACTGTCCTTGGCTGCAACAGAGGAATAGTAACATTTTTACTGCAAAACATTTCCCTGTCTATTTAAGGCATAGCCAGCAACTATAGAATGCATTCGCCGCTTCATACCCCCGTGAACAGTCGGGTCTGTGAACAGTCAGGTCTGTGAACAGTCAGGTCTGTGAACAGTCAGGTCTGTGACCAGCGTCTCTATGGCTGCAGGGCTGGATGGCTATTTGTCTGCTGGGCTACCTCCACCTCCCTATTTCCCTCCCCTGTTGCAATCACCACTTTTTATGTTGCAAGGTGTAGTGACCACATGCTTATGTTGCTGGGGTGTTTTTTTTCCGGTTCCTACATTATACTCCCTACTGGAGTACAGTCTGGGGGCCGTTTTTTTTATTTTCCTCCTCTCTCCTCATGTAATTCTTTCTTCTCTGTTCTTTCCATATCCCCTGTCGTCCTGACCTGTCTACCCCCTATAATGTGATGTGTGTATATGTACGGTCGGGTTGATGGCCAGTTTTTTCGCTGGTACTTGTGACTAGTGACTTGGTGTATTGTAACAGCAATAAAGGGTCTCATCATCATCATATAAATCAGTTTAAACTCCGCTGCTTTTGCCTGCATTCTCCAATACAATCATAATAATTTTCGTCCTTGCTATTTAAATCACCCCTAGACGGGTGCGTGAGAAATTGATGTTGAACTCCTATCTGTTTCATAAATACCCCAATATTTATCATAAAAAATCATATTGCAATATTTGAAACATTTAAAATACTGTGCTGTCATGTACGGATTTCAATTTCCATTTTGTGATCACGTTACAATTACTACTTTGGTTATAACTGCATTATTTGCGAAACACGACATACATTTAAAACACACACACACACATACAGATGTGAAGGTGACTCAGGACGAGATGAAGAACATTGTTGCCGTATATGTAGTGGAGGAAGTGTAACCCCTGAGTGCTGAGGAAGGAAACGGTTATTTATTATTTTCTTCACTATTAAACCGTCCCAAAAATGTGGATTATTCTGAAATATTCATAACCCTGAAATTAAAGTTTCAGATTGCTATGTGATCTTTTTAAACATTGAAGTTCAAGAAGGACAGTATGTTAAATAAGCATTTTCCATGTTGTCGATTTATAGCGATTTTGGAAAGTAACTTAAATAAAGTATTTAGTAACGTGGATAATTTTTGTGAAAGTGTAGTGATTACAAGTGTAGTGATTGCAGCACAGCACTAATAATCTGCAAGAACTTTCTTTGAATAACTTCTCCAACACTGGTCAACATACCGAACTTGGGACACTTCATGAAGAAGTCTCGCGCGTCCTTCGGATAGTTTCCAGTCACTGTTCCGTTGACTGGGTTGAACTTGGTGAACTCATGTCCATGGAAACAGTAGTGGTGACCCAGCCAACGGAAAGCTGACGTGCAGTTGGGAAGATGAGCCCAGTCCTCCTCGTGTGCTTCCTGTTTCTCTATCTCGAAGTGGTAGACCTGGTCCCCTACCAGAACCATACACAAAACATGTTCTCCCGGCACTTATTCTTAAATTCTCAATGTCATTATGTAATTTATAAATACAGTGGTATCTTGGTTCTCAAACTTAATGCATTCTGGACTCCAGATTTAATCCTAAAAAGTTTAAATTCTGGTCAAATTATTCCCATAAGAAATAATGGAGAAACCAAATAATTGGTTCTCGGCCTCCCAAAATTATACCTAAATATGTTTTTTAGCAGTTAAACACAAAATGAACAGATTAAAACAAGAAGAGCATTTTTTAATGACTTCCAAAACAATAAAGATCTTATCCCAACATTACCCCTGTCCTGCTCCGATCGTCCATCCTTCTGTGTGCCACGCCCCCTCAATAACCTCGTGTGGGATCCCCATGTGTTCAGCTGTCATTAGTCCTCTGTATTAAGTCGGCGTTTCAGTTTGTTTCCCCAGTCCAGTCATTGGGTGCGTTCAACTTGCTTACAGTACTGGTTTAAAACAACGCATTCTGATCCTGACGCAATGCCTTACGGTTAGATGCACTGTGACCTCTCACCCAGCTGCACAAACTGGAACCGCCTCTATGACGACGCACCTTTGCACTTATTGGCTGAAGAGTTTAGTTACTGTACACGCATGACATTTGTATCCCAGGCAGTTCCAAACTTCTGATGCGTAATCTGCTATTTCTCCCGAATAATACATAAAGCAGTGAGAACTGGTTTTCAGTTAATTTACCTGGTAAAATAAAGTTTAAATAAATTACATAAGTGCTCTACTAGTACACGTAAGTTAGTGGTTTATTTATTGTTAGTTACTGTAATGTTGCACTGCTTTATTTGATTAATCGTCCAGTCTGTGAAGAAGGCGTTCAGGTAAGAATTGCATTGTAGTATCACTCATTTCCTGGCGAGTACAATTTATATTACTGTAGGTCAACGTTCACGGTTCGACGTCTGATATTCAGATCAAGGTCTAGGTCAAACTGGTTTGTTTGACTTTCAAGAAATTCGAGTTCTAGTGATTTCGAGAACCGAGGTACCATTGTATACCAGGAAAAAACTTTTCTTTCATATAGGTTTTAAAAGGTATAGACATCTGAAATATAGGTAATTTCAATATGCTACTATCCATTTATATTTCATGACAGCCTGTTTCACACAAAGCAGAGGCCACAAGGCAGGGTTCACCCTAAATAGGATGTCTTTAGTCCATGTCTTAATATATATTGTTTGTACATGTGTTATATATTTATTTTGCATTTATTATATTTCTTTTGTAGCATAACCAACAAGAAAGATACTTCATTTTGGCTTGGCTGAAGATGACCATAGACTTGACTTGCCACTAATTTTTCATGCACAGGCAAACAACGAGCACAGTTAAAGACCTGTTTTTTTGGACTGTGGGAGAAAAATGCCACAAATGCAGAAACTACATGCAAAATTCCAGTGCCCGGGACAGGATTTCATCCCCCGCCTACCCACAGCATCCCAGTACGCTCTCATATTATTAATAATAGATTATTATAGTAGTAGAAATCCTTGCTTGATGCCATCCCTCTCTTCACAAAATTGCATTATGTAAAGTGTTTAAAGATTACCATAGAGCAGCCTACTAATATGTAACAGACAGAATAATACTATACTCTTAAACGTATTCATACTCACCTTTAAAGAAGAGTATGGAGTCGGTTTCACACTCGCCCTTGGGGCACTCCACAGCAGCATCCAGGTGGCTGGGGATTCCCGGAAACACCTCCTGGATTCCCTTTGGGAATCCCTTCTCCAGGCTGTGGTCATCGTAAATGAAAACCTTGTCATCCTGCAGAAATGCAGCCATTTATCAGTATCCAAAGCTCAAAAATGCATAATAGACAATTATGATCATAACAAAAGTCAATAGCAATGAAAACGATTAAACTTTTTCGAGGTGATTTTGCTGTGCAGTTCCATTGGCCTTAAGGCTGCTACCATGAAGAAGAAGACGTGGTTGTGGTATTGGTCTGCGTGCTCATCACTGTGGTCATGGTGCTTATGTCGGTCTGGATTGTGCATTCTGAAAGCAGCATCCACATGTCCCAAGTGGTGCTGGTCGTCAAACTCATGAAAGGTAGCGTTGGAAAGCTCAGCATGTGCATAAAAACCCTTCCACAGGTGGTCACCTGGAAGAATTATTGGACAGAGATGCAGTCATCATCGATTTGTCATCTTCATTCTAATTAAACCGCTCCATCTTTCAAATCAGAATTACAGCTCTCGAGCTGGAAGCAATTGTCCAGTAAACTGTAACTGGTCATTTCCCAACATGGAGTGAGCAACATTTTGCCCTGGCAGCTGATTAATGACATTATCTCACACATGTGTTCTTGAAGTGTACTGCTGAGGAAGGGGATACTTCTTTGGGAGAATGGCCGGTGACTCTTTGTGACAATGGCCGGTGACTCTTTGGGACAATGCCCGGTGACTATTTGGGACAATGGTCGGTGACTCTTTGGGACAATGGCCGGTGACTCTTTGGGAGAATGGCCGATGACTCTTTGGGACAATGGCTGGTGACTCTTTGGGACAATGCCCGGTGACTCTTTGGGACAATGGCTGGTGACTTTTTGGGACAATGGCTGGTGACTCTTTGGGACAATGGCCGGTGACTCTTTGGGAGAATGGCCGGTGACTCTTTGGGAGAATGGCCGGTGACTCTTTGGGACAACTGCCGGTGACTCTTTGGGAAAATGGCCGGTGACTCTTTGGGACAACGGCCGGTGACTCTTTGGGACAATGGCCGGTGACTTCATACCTTTAAAGAAGTAGGTAATGCCTTTTTCATCAACAGTAATGGCGTCAAATTCGATCCCATCACAGCGGTCAAGCTTGTCTGCATGGTGGTCATCTTTGGGATGATCATGGTCACTGGCGTGGGAGGAGTCATGGTCTGTTGGAACCAATCACAGTTGACACTATGTTTGTACTTATTAAATTTGTACATTATCATAGAACCATATAAGCGTTAAGTAATAATGCAACCAATAAGCAAAACAAAGATTCTGGAAACCTTGACTACGTACAGTGGTACTTCGGTTCTTAAACTTAATCCGTTCCTGACTCTGGAACGAATCCTAAAAAGTTATGATCAAAATTAGAAATAATGGAAAACCAATTAATTGGTTCTCAGCCCCCCAAAATTATACCTAAATATATTTGTTTTTTTTAGCATTTAAACACAAAATGAACAGGATAAAACAAGAACAATATATCTTTCTTAATCGCTTCCAAAACGATAAAGCTTTTATCCCAACATTACTCCTATCTGGATCGTCCGCTCTTACTGTGTGCCACGCCCCCTTGTTAACCTCGTGTGGGATCCCCATGTGATCAGCTGTTTCTGGTTGTTGTCATTAGTCCTGTGTATTAATTCCACGTTTCAGTTTGTTTCCCCAGTCTGGTCATTGGGTGCGTTCCACTTGCTTACAGCGCTGGCTTAAAGCAACGTATTTTAATCCTGACACAATTCATTACGGTTAGATGCATTGTGACTTCTCACCTGGCTGCACAAACTGGAACACCTTTGCCCTTATTGGCTGAGGAATTTAGTTACACGCATGATGTTTGTATCCCAGGCAGTTCCGGTGCGTAATCTGCTATTTCTCCCGAATATCACGTAAAGCAGTGACAATTGGTTTTCAGTTAATTTACTTGGTAAAATAAAGTTTAAATAAATTATATAAATGCTCTAATAGTACAGTTAAGTTATTAGTTTACTTATTGTTAGTTACTGTAATGTTGCGCTGCTATATTTGGTTAATCGTCCAGTCTGTGAAGAAGGCATTCAAGTAAGAATAGCGTTGTGGTATCACTCATTTCCTGGAGCATACAATTTATATTAGGCCAGCGTTCACGGTTCGACTTCTGATATTCAGATCGAGTTCTAGATCAAACTGGTTTGTTCAACTTTCAAGAAATTCGAGTTCTACTGAGTTTGAGAACCAAGGTACCACTGTATATTAAATTTTCATAGTAACTATATTAAAATGAATATAAAGTGGATGGTCAGTTATGTTTAAGGATCAGTAGTAAAACTCACCACCATGAGTGTCAGCATGATGCCTGTGTAGAGGTTAAAAGAAGGAGATCTTAGAACCATGACAACAAGAACCTCGTTTTAGAATCATAACAACATGCTTTTGCTTCCCCTCTTTTCCAACTATGACATTTTTCTACACAACTAATCTTTTATTCTCCTACAGTTTAGCGTTGGACTATATGTTGTGCTTGGACAGATCACTGGCGTAAACAGTAGGAATAATAACCAATCCTTTATTGTCCTCGTGGGGAAATTCTTTGTACGCCTCTCTCAACTTGGTCTTTGTAGATCAAGTTGTCTGCAAAGGGCAGCCACCCGTAGCAGTGCCCAGAGAGCTGGGGGTTAAGGGCCTTGCTCCAGGACCAGAAGACGTGCTGAGGCTGGGTTTGAACCCGTGATTTCATGATTACAGGTACACAAGCTTAGCCCACTGAGCCACACACTACACACTGACTCGAATAATGTCATCAACAAAGGAATTTAATTGACTACCATAAGTGCACTAGCAAAATCATTTGATTTATATATTCGTATTCTATGTCACTTTGTCCTCATCAACTCAACAGATATACAAACTACAAGATGGTTAATGGGGTTTTCATAATACCCAGGGTACCGCAGAAGTAACAGGACACTGAAAAATCAGTAGAACTTCAGAGCTGCAGCTATGACTGGGAAGTTGTGCCCAGTGAGTGAATGATGTCCTTTCTATAGCATCCCTGCCTTGTACACTGTGCTAATTCCCATGATAAACTGGAAACTGTCAATGACCTGGTACCAGATAAGCAATATGAAAGTCAGATGGATGGAATCAGAAATTAGCATGAGATTAAATTTGCTGTTTGAAGAGAAAAGAACAATCTAATTCCTCAGTGGCACATAGATGAGTTGGATTAAGGAGGTAAGAAGCGAAAACGATGAGTAACATCTGAATGGTAATGAAAGGAAGGTGCATGGAGCCCAGAGTAGATCCAGGCAGCCGGAGGAGTGCAGATACTCACGATGGAGCAGCGAGGCTGATGGCCAGGGCCAGGCACACGCACAGGGTCCCAAAGAGCAGCTTCATGGTGAGCGATCGTCCAGGTGCAGATAGAGAACCTGCAGGCTGCACCTCCGCCGGACCGGCCCTTTATACTGTACATGTGGTGTGTCACTTCTGCGTTTGACGGAGGGGGGAGTTTCAAAAAGCCAGTACATGCTGTCCTATATGGATACCCTTTCCCTCAGATTACACAACTGGTACGTGGGCCCAGGCAGACCCACATGCTCTGGTGAAAGCAATCAATCATAAATGCTTGTTTCGAAGAATTTTTCCTTCTTCTCCATCACTATCTCTGGGATATGCGAAATGAGTGTTCTCCTTGCTTGCAGGATGCTTTATTTAACCCTGGTGGAGAAGTGTTAGACCTCAGTGAGCATTTGACTTCTTAAATGGCCATAATGGATTGTTAAAACAATTCTCTTCATTTGGTGACCCCAAAAAAGAGCTGTCCACTGATTCGGCTAAATGCGATCTATGATTATGCCACAGACATTTGAAGATGCAAATATATAAAAATTACAGATACATATACAATGTATGTGATTTTAATGTTGTATGTCTACCATAGCTGCAAAATGAATTCCATTTTTTTTATTCTGTATTTGAAGTTGAAGTTGAAGTTTATTGTCATGTGTACCAGGTACAGCGTACAGAGCACAATGAAATTTTTACTTGAAACCCCCC
>JABFDZ020000039.1:11978195-11991046 GCA_019775955.2 Pollimyrus isidori
GACAGAACATAAGACAAGATACACACAAGACATAGAAGACAAAGACAAAGTGGTGTAGCAGCAATAAATAATAATAATTTTATAGGTTTCTTGAATGCTCGCTTTATATTTAATATTTTAATTGCTGGTGCTCCTCTTGCACTGTTTTTTAAAACAAGAAAATTATGTTTTAGTATATATAGCTGCAAAAATAATATTAAAATAAAAATTTTAACCACAGTGGATGCGTACAGGGACTACGGACAAACATGTACCACCACATGTACCTATATCTGATGCAGTTTACCACTGTTCTTTTATTGCTGTACAGGTATAAATGGTAAGAACACGAGGTTGCACACAGCAGAAAATGTAGTGATTTCAAGGACTCAGGGCAGTAAAATGTGGAGTGTTATCCAAGTTAACGGGGTTAGACTATGAACTCTTGCAGACTTACATGATCACTTGGTCAATAGAACAGGGCCAAAACAAAATAAATAAATGCTGACATATGCGATTTAGTCGAATCCTCATATTACTTTAGTCAGCAGTTGAACCGTTTCAAAAAGTGAACCCAGCAACCTTTAAATAAAAAAATGCATTCACTTGTACCTGTAAAGCTTAGGGCAACATTTGACAATGATGTCTTGGCTTGTAACATGATCATGCTAATCTGTGCTTCCTTACATGTGTTTGATTTTTTTTCTGTACATTTCTATGTATGATGTCATCATGGTGGTGGACCACGATATACTGTACATTGAGGCACAGTTTTTGGCAAGGTCTGCAAACTGCTGGGCATTGAGAAGACCTGCACCGCCCCCCTTCAGCCTCTAAGTGATGGAGGAGGAATGCTGTAATTACCTGTTCGCCACGCAGCTCGCCATCCTGGATGCCCGCCACCTGCCCTTGGTCCTCTGGCCAAACCAAACTGGAGGTGCAGGAGAGCACACTGGGCATGCCAGCTGTGTTGATGTTCAGGCAGGAGCCCCACATCCGGGTGGACGTGATGTCCAGGCCGGCACGAGAGCCAGAGGTACTGAGGGAGCCGACGTGCGACAGAGGGGCTTCAGGGAGCATCTAGGAAAGACACCTGAGTTGACCGACAGCACCAAGGCTGACCTCCTGGCGGAAACACATGTATGGGGCAGGATTTTAATATCTGGGACCCAGTTTATGTGGGCAGGATTTTAATATCTGGGACCCAGTTTATGTGCATTGTCCCATTCGTAAGAAAAGGAGACCACCTGAACCAGACAGTCCTTGGAGGGAACCAGGAGAGATCCTCAAGCACCTCTCTAATGATGCAGCTGCCTGAGTGATGTATGGCTGTGGTCCTACACAGGGATCACCTGGCACTGTATCGCCCCCTAGCTTGAGCTGACCTCCCTGCAGTGAACACTGGAAAAGGGTGAATATTGATTCTGATTCTGGCTCACAGATAAAGGATGGCTGGAAATTCAGCAGTGATTGGAATAGTCCTGAAAGCTATTCCACAAAGCAAGATTTCCCAATTAGCGGAATAACTTAAACCCGAAGTGAAAACTGGCCAACAGGAACAGAGGTAGGCTAAGTGAAAATATTATTGGACAATCCTTATATTTGGCTTAAGTATTCTGGTTGTTTGGAAAAATCGTGTTTTTTGAAATACCCCTAGTCTATACTACTTATCTGTTTCTGTTTCATTAGAAATAAAGAGAACATGCCTGCCACATTTCTGAACTGGCTTGTCCTTTGTAATGTATGTGTATGTATGAGATATAAGAGGATTTGTTTGTACTAATAGTTATTGAAATGTTACCCCAGCCCCAAACCAGCGTAGACCAGCATGGAAATCATGTTAGTCTATGCAATTTTTTTTCCCTGCAGGACACTCTCTTTATCGAACAGCAGACAGGTTTTAATTGCTATGAATTATTACAAATCATTGCATGTGAAATAGATTTCTTAAAGAGAGGAACTTCATGACTAAAGTTCACCTGTTCCACCCTTCAAATGAACTGTTTGACTTTGCCTCTGCTTCACAGTATTAATGAAAATGCCAGTCCTGGGAATCAACACCAAAACAAAGATACACTTTTCCACTACTAATTTTTTTTTTTTGTTTTTTTGATGTAGGACTGGTTCTCTGTCATGTGGAACTCAATCCCTCTGACGCAGTAGAACCCGTCCTCTCATACACACAAAAATAACTCGCACACTTTCAAAATCTGTTGCGTACATTTGTTTCCTCTAACAATTTTTGCTCAGCTGTCACTACAGGATGTGAGTCAGCTGTGGATTCGAGTCGCGCATGCATTGCAGATCAGAGTCAGCCATATTATAACATTAACCTTACACTATAACCCTCACCATAGCCTGATGTGCCCCTTCCCAGAAATGTAACTACACGTCACAGCGACACAGACTGCAAGAACTGTGACTGGTCTGCTTGGTAGCATTCTTTTGTTTTATGGGAGCGAAGAAAGCATATGTCATAGGTGATTTATTCGGGCAAGAACATGAATGTAACAGTGAACAGGCATGATTTTCACAGACATGGATAAATGTCTATGGTTTTGTGTGATAGATTACTAACTCCTAACAAATGCTCATGTAAAATAGTCAAAATAGTTAACAGTATAGCATCTCTATGAAAAACAGGCCCTTGAATCAGTTTATGCCAAAGTGTTTCATGTTAAAATAATTAAATAGATACTTTATAGTTATGGCTCATATTTTGTCTTATGGGTTAACAAGTCACAGCAATATTGCTGAATTATCCAATATAATCAATATTATGATGAATAAATTTTGAATGCTAAATCATCTATTTATATTGATACATATCTCACGTTCAGTTTTGAGATTGCTGCTACACAATACAAAAAATAAGTAGATTATGATCTATGCATGGATTGTGTTCCCACTTAGGTAGTATACTGTTCTCACCTGTTCACAGCTTGACATGCTTTGTAATTAATAATTTATATTTTTAGGCTATTTTATGCTTATGAAACAGGGTCCCTAAGTCTACAAGCGCGAGTTCCAAAATCCATTCAAGGCCACCTTTGAAAGTAGCTCAGTGCTGGCATACAATAAAATTACAAAGTAACAGACAATGCAATACAGCATTTACCTCAAAAAGAGGAATTAAATCGGCAGAGGATACCCCTTAAGCCTCCTTTTGAATGTAGACAGTTTAAAATTGAAGTCAACAGAAGTGTAAGTATGCTTTCTTACATAACTCCTCATTTACGCTGGTAGTCTGTCACTGGAATCTCAGGATACAATGACAAACGGAACAGAACAGATTTATTATGAGCCATAGACTTTTGAATTATGGAAGCCAGCAGTTCACCTCCAAAGTGTGTTTCTGGGCTATGGAATGAGTTCCCAGAGAAAACCAAGAACAAAGCATAACAAAAGCATCTTAGACAGACCCAGTGCAGGTATGCAGGCTACATTTGCGACTGTGTGAAGCTCTACTGATATCCACTGTCAACCAACTGTCTTCTTTTTCTTTCACAAATTAGAGTAAAATAATAACATAAGAGCCGGCAAATCTAGGTATGTACCGTAGATGTATAGCTAGAGGGGTCAAATTTCAGGGATCAAAGTAAACAGTAGTGGAATCTCCTCCTTGTATGGATCAGAAGGTTGTACAATAAATGATCAGACACGTCAAAGCTAGAAAGACAATAAAATGTATTTAATGACCAAGCAGTATTATGGACCATCTTTATTTTCCCTACACATAAAAAGAGAATTCATGTCGAACAATGGTAATGGGGGAAAAAAATAAGGATAAAAATTCCATTAAAATCAAAAGGAGATACACAAATTATGCAATCAGTATCACTTATCATTAGTATCATTGTTAGCAAATTTGTCAGCATGTTGTCATCCAGTCGGCAGCACGTACGTCACATATTAACCATTTGTTGCATGAGTTCCTGAAGGAGGTGTTTGCACCCCAGTGTCACAGCCCAGAATATTCTTGGGGGTCTTCTGGGGGATCACACTAGGCCCGCTAATGGCGATGCTATTTGGGTTTTCATAGCTGTAAAACTCAGAGCCCACAAACAGTCTTACGCCGCTGGAGTCACATGTGGCGGCCTCCACAGCCATGGGTATGATCGTATCTTTGAACACTGTCCTCGGGGTAGTACTGAGGTTCACAGAATACATATGTTGTCCTACAGCATGCAAAAGACATAGACAATATCTTAGTGAAAACATCCTCGATTACTGTTAGTCTTACGTATGTTCGCAACAACTTCGTCATAAATAATAAAATTGTAATATAATCTGTATCATTTAGAGGCTGGGATGGCAATAAGCCAAGACACATAACATGTACATATAGGAACATGTAAGATAACAAGTGAGCATAATTACCTTGAATGATATATGCAATGCTTTTGCCTTCACAAGCGAAGGCAGCGCTCACTGGACCTTCAACCCCAAGCTCCTCCTTCAGAGGCTTGGGGTATCCTTCAATGAGAGTATAGTGTGCTCCAGATTTGTATATGTAAACCTGTTGACCCTAATAAAGGAACAGCCAAGTAAAAGGTCACACTTCTAGTTAAAAGGAAGACATATTCAGTAATTTTGTTTATTCCTCTTTCAATTGAGCAGTGGTGCAATGGTTAGCACTGTTACCTCACCCTTCTGGGACCAGGCTTGAAGTCTGGGTTAGTCACCTCCATATGTGTGGTTTGCATGGTCTCCCCGCGTTGTTGTGGGGTTTTATCTGGGTACTCCAGTTTCCCCCCACTGTCCCAAAACATGCTGAGGGTAACTGGAGTTACCGAATTGCCTAGAAGTGTGTGTGAGTGGTGCGTGTGATGTGTGTGATGTGTGTGAGTGGTGCGTGTGATGTGTGTGATGTGTGTGAGTGGTGCGTGTGATGTGTGTGAGTGGTACATGTGATGTGTGTGAGTGATGTGTGTGAGTGATGTGTGTGTGTGTGATGTGTGTGATGTGTGTGAGTGGTGTGTGTGATGTGTGTGTGATGTGTGTGTGTGTGTGTGGTGTGTGTGGTGTGTGTGATGTGTGTGAGTGGTGTGTGTGATGTGTGTGAGTGGTGTGTGTGATGTGTGTGATGTGTGTGTGTGTGTGGTGTGTGTGGTGTGTGTGATGTGTGTGAGTGGTGTGTGTGATGTGCGTGAGTGGTGTGTGTGAGTGTGGCCTGCAAAGGGCTGGTGCTCCCACCTGACAGCAATAGGCTGCAGACCCCCTGCAACCCTGAATAGGATATGCAGGTATAGAAAATGGGTGGATGTCCTGCTCAAGGTTGTCTAAAGGCTTTGAATTGGATTCCATCAAACTAAAGATGCCAGTTAGCCTAAATGAATGTGTTTGGACTGCAGGAGGTAACTGGTGTACCCAGAGAAGAGCCAACGTGAGACATGTGAGGTAACAGTTCTACGCACTGAACCACGGCATCAACCCTATTTGAATTTCCCCAACCAACCTTGATGAAGTAAAGTTTATTGTCATAGGAGAAGACAGCGTCCACGTTGCTGTGGACTTCCTTCCAGGCATTAGCGATGGGGAAGGCGTGTGAACCATCACGTTGGTTGTCCAAACGCAAGTACCATTCACCTGAATGGGAGCCAACCATGACCAGGCGGTTATTTTACAGGTTCCAGTCCATTATTTCTTAGTCACCTCTTTAAGTATGTCAGCCAGTCGATCTTATTTTAGCATCACAGGACAAAGTACAGGACAGACTTGGGGAAGGAGGGGGGTGATGAATCATACCAATGAAGGAGTAGGCCTTGCCCGCATCGTCTGTAGTGATGGCATCCAGGTGTGGACTGGTGCAGTTGAAATGGCTTTCATGACCATGTTCTGCAGGTAGAGCATACCAGAGGAGAGTATAAACTGTCACAATCAAAGCAAAGCTGACTATACCTCAGATGTGCCACTTTTACTCACAGTTACTATCTGTATATCAACCATATGTCTGGGGGCTTTGCTCAAATAACTACCTCAGCATCAAAACATATCGGACAGTCACCTTGTATTATATTATGCATATTATACTATACTGTTATATTGTCTAAAACCCTGTACTAGGAAAAGTGGATGGAAAATAAATATACTGTCTATTAGTCTAAGAATATCACAAAGAGGAACATGGTAGGTGTTTAGTCTGATTCTTGCCAACGTACCAAAACCAGGGCAAGTCATGAAATATCCGCGCATGTCCTTGGGGTAGCCTTTCGGAACGTCTCCGGTGACCGCATGGAATCGGGTGAAATTGTTTCCTTTCGCGCAGTAGTAATGCTCGAGCCACCGGAAGGCAGACGTGCATTCGGGAAGATCTGGCCACTCCTTCTCTTTAACTGTCTTAGTTTTAACATCAAAGTGGTACACTTTGCCGTCTGTGACACATAGGAAGCATACAGTACTTATTAATACCCAAAGGCCAATGTCATTTCATTTCATAAACTTCACTAAAAAGAAAGACAGATTTCTCTTATGTTAAAATGTTGTTTTAAACGATGCCATAATTGATCACACATTTATAAAATATATCATCTCTGCTGTGTCTTTATTCTGGAGTCAAAATTGGATTATTTGGTCAATTTTATCCATTCCAATAGGAAAAAAAAACAGTTTGTTTATTTTCTGATGTAATACGTTTCATAATAGTAAAGTTATAGGGGTCATGAGCATGCGAGTACATACAGACCTTTAAAGAAAATGACAGAGTCATCACTACACTCGCCCTTGGGGCACTCCACAGCCGCATCCAGATCGCTGGGGATTCCCGGAAACACCTCCTGGATTCTCTTTGGGTAGCCCTTCTCCAGGCTGTGGTTGTAGTAACTGAAGACCTTGTCGCCCTGCAGAAGTGGCATTAAAGATGTTTGATACTTCAGTAACTCTCATGTGCTTTATTACTCTAGGAACATATTTTCCTTTGACCTTAAAAATGTCGTTGGTTCTATATAGAATGTGAAGTTTGAGCCCGGAAAAAGGGCGATAGCCTTTTAGCGTATCGTCAAAATGTTGAGCGCGAGTGACTGAGGAAGCATTGCCACAACACATAATGTAAAATGCCGCGTTAGAGGCAATATCAAAATGCAACATTTTCATCACATGATGTGGTGTTATTCCAATATAATAATGTATCACAACATGAACCTATTGTTATTATTTTGATGATTATTATCATTATTGTCATAATCATAATTGCTGTCCAAAAATGCATGCATCAGCATTTTTTGTGATCCATTTCAGTTGACTTATGTGTCTCTGTGACAGAATAGCAGACAAATGTTCAACTAAAGAATAACAGAAAATAATGAGTGGGTCAGATCACTTGTTCATTTATGAATGCAGTTATAAATGACTTTAGTCACAAAGGGGTTTTGAGAAATAATCAAGGAGTGATCTTAAGTTTAAATTTAAATCCTAAACAGATTTTTCTAATGAAACTTTATCACCCTTTTCCTAAGCTATTACATGATGTGTTACAAATTATGTAATAACACTACAATACATAATACAATGTTATTACATAATGTGTTGTTGCAAGCATATAAACAGGAATTGTTATGAGCATGGCTGTACCATGAAGATAAAGATGTGGTCATGGTCCGTAGACTGGTCCTGATGGTGCATGCGGAACGCAGCATCTACATGATCCAGGTGGTGGTGGTCGTCAAGCTCATGGAATGTGCCATTCACCAGCTCAGATGCCCCCTGGAAGCCCTTCCATACTTGGTCACCTTAAAGTAGCACATCAGAAATCTGGTGTCAGATGGTCACGGAAACCACAAATGGTGCCTTACATCATACTGAAGCATCAAGACATATAAGAAGAATTTCTACGGAGAGCAATGAAATTCATTTAAGATATTGAAGTACCCTTGAAAAAGTGGATAATTCCCTTCTCATCAGGTGCAATGGCGTCAAACTCGATCCCATCACAGCGGTCAGGTTTCACAGCACGGTTTTCATTGTTATGAGAATGATGATGGTCTCCATGATTCCGTTCACGAGGATGATGATGGTCTTCTTGTTGATCATGTTCACCAGAATGATCATGGTCTTGTTGATCATGTTCACCAGAATGAGAGGAGTTGTGATCTGATTAAATCAATCAAAGTTGAGATGGATTTTTCTTTTATGACCTTGTACTCATGCATATTATTTTTGCACTTATTAAACTCTAAATAACCATATGAATATGATGATGTCATTAATATGATGAGGCAACATTTTGAAGATGCAAACCTTCATCAGAGGAGGCTGGTTCATAGAGGTAGAGGTACTTCCTTGATTTTTGAGATTAAATTATGAAATAAGTAACTTTGTAATAACTCATAGCTAAAATCTTATCGTTATTTAAAGCGTGTGTACTCTATTCACTATTGTGATAAAAAAAAATATATAGTTACTGTGTAAACAGCACCATCTAGTGGCTAGTAAGAATGGCCAGTTTGTCAGCAGTAGCGCTGAGAGCCAGGTGAGGTGAAAACTGACCTGCCTTAAAATGGGCAGGACTTAATCTGTTTTATATATATTTCCTCCCTTGCTAATCCCTTTTTGGCTAAAAGACAAAGAAACCCGCCAGTGCAGGTATCCCTCCTTTGCGATGAGCAATCAGGATAAAATAATGACATTGTGTTAGTCCATTGAATGATTCAGAATTTATGTCTTCAGATCTCTTCTTCTATAATTGCGATTTAGTGTGATGAATAGGCATTTTTATACCAGAGATATAACTCGATGGATATTTTGTTTCTGGGGTGGATTCATTTCTCTGGGGGCCCTCGGCCCACATGGATGGGGGGCCTCCAAAGAGCCAAAAGAGAAATGGGGAAAATCAAAAATGATAGAACATCAATAATGTTCAAATCAAAGTGCAACTTATTTGCTACTCTAGCAAGACAGTATCGGACAAGGGAGATATAATGTTAGTCTTGCATCTCCAGTGGTAACAGAAAGCTGGATAGCATGAAGCCTCAAAGTAGGACAGTTCATAACACCTAGTACAGAGAAAACTTTGGCATTCCTGCAAACTGTCCCCAAAAACCCAATAAGATACATGTTGCTGTCATTTATATGACAATATTATATCCTTAAATGTAACTTCTGGAAATGCTTTCTCCATGGGGCCCCCAGTATCCGGGGCTCCAAGACGGCTGCTTACCCTTACATTATGATGTCTGGCCCCTGGTTGTTTCGGAAAGATTTGTTTCAGATAGACATACTTTTAATTTATAAAACTTAATTCGGAGACCGATTTTGCCCTTTTCTGCATTATTTTGGTCGTTTTCCCAAACAAGTGTATTTGGCGATAAGTAACAAGGCGTCAGCTAAAGCTATCAGCATGAGCGAGGGAAACAGCATCAGCGATAGCAGTTCCTCGCCGTAATAGCGGCACCCATGACCTCAGCTCACGACAACACCAGCACCTCCCATGTCATCTCTCAGCTCCTGGTGACACCAGAAGCGCCTCTGCCCTTAGCTCCTGACAACACCAGCCCCACCCACATCATCTATTTTGCTGATGAGGACAATAGCAGTTAATCCACCTTTTCTCTTTATGTCCTCTAACTACTCCTTGCGACAAAAGGTTTTTTGTTTTCCTCTGCATTTTCAGTCACTAATTAAGTGCCACACGTTGTCCTGTGTTATATAACACATAAAATGAACTCTGCTTCAGCTGAAATTACAGCAACAGACTAAATTTATTTGTTGTGTATTGCTTTGTAAGCAGTGTTTTGAGTATCTGCCTCCTTTTACATCTGACACACTTTGTAGTATTTTAATGTAGTACTTTGACGTTTCTTTTTTATGGAAAACTAATTGCATAAATTGGCTGTTACAAAATACCCTCTAAAAGTCTAACCTATTATTTTTACCGCTTAATTTTTGTGATCACATGAAAGTACAGGAAAGTAGTAACATGATGCAATCGATTGATCATCTTATTAACTAAAAAGTAATATAATAAAATACATTATTATAGTAATTATATTAAAGTAACTGTAAAAATCGGTTAACAAATTAAAGAAATACTTTCTGTATCTACAGTGGAATATGAATAATTAATTCATCATCTTGTAAGTAGGTGGATTAGTAGTAAAACTTACCAGTACGAGTGTCAGTGTGAAGCCTGGGTAGAGATTAGGAGAAGGAGAGCTTAGAATCACGACAATGAGAACCCCATTTTAAAATCGTCACATCCCGCTCACTTTTCACCCGTCTCCTAGAAACGTTCAAATATTTCTACATACGCAGTTAACGTTTGATTTCTTTGAAGTTTAGCCCTGGTTACTTGGCAGGGATTGAAACAGAATAAATACCGATCATTGAAAAATCAATATAACCAGCAGCATTATATTACATACACTTGGAGAAAAAGCTGATTGGTAAATTGTGCCCTGGGAGAAATGGCATCCTCTGAGGGGCATCTCTGCCCAGTACACTGTGCTTCCCGGGATAAACTGCAGGCTACATATTATGTATAATTCCTCAGTGGCACATAAATGACTTGGATAAAGGAGGTAAGAAGCGAAAAAGATGAGTAACATCTGAATGGTAATGAGAGGAAGGTGCATGGAGCCCAGAGTAGATCCAGGCAGCCGGAGGAGTGCAGATACTCACGTTGGAGCAGCGAGGCTCGCGGCCAGGGCCAGGCACACGCACAGGGTCCCGAAGAGCAGCTTCATGGTGAGCGATCGTACAGGTGCCGCCTCAGAGGAGCTTCTGCAGGGGAGACAGAGAGTCACCTTGTTGCACCTCTGCCGGTCTGGCCCTTTATAGCTGGGTTGTGAATGCACACCGACAGGCTACTTCTGGGATGGGGTGGAGGTAGTTCGTCGTGAGGTAAGCATGGGCGGGGTGTAGGCAGAAAAAACAAAAACAGGCTGAAATCTGAGGCACTTTACTATGTCTGATAACCTGCTGCAAAGTCTGTTTTTGTTTTTTTACTTCACTATGCCAGCTGAAAAGTCTTATATCAGTTAATACACGTCATCAAAGATATATATGCACATATGTATTCATGTTTCTTACAGATATAGTAAATGCATTTAAAAATTAGATTAAATAATCATATATAATGCTGAAGTAACGACCAAGGGAAAACAGGAATAAATTCTTCAAAATCTTTCCTAGTTGCATAGTCATTAATCATTTTACAATAGTATATTTTTTTAATAAACAAACATAAAACCAACAGTGTGTGTGTGTCATTTTTTGCATGTTTTACTTTATTTATATATGCAACATTTTTAAAAACATATCCTCTTCAGGCACAGTGTTTTTCATTAATGCCTGCTCTCTACCACATATCTAGCTTTCATTTGAAATTATTGTAATTGCTTGAATAAAGCAGAGTGTGAAAATGAAGAAGCATTATTTCTTCACTTTTTTTCCAGCGTGCTCGATCTAGCTGCTGACTCATTGTAAACACAAAAGGAAAGGACAATGTGGCGAGCCTGAAGCCTTCATGATGAAGCTATTGGAAGGAACAATATGAGCTGTAAATCACTATCATTTCCAGTAAATGTATGAAAGGATTTGGGACAGCAGAAAAGGAAATGGGGACAATATCTGTCAGGAGAGGAGAAGGAATTTGAGGCCAAATGTTAATATTATCCCAATGTCAACATTCACTTGCAACACCAGTGGGTTGCAAAATTCCAGTATTGCATAGACTGTTTTTGTGAAACAGAGTGGGATTTTTCCAGGATTTTCCAGGATGATTGTATATATTGTAATTGACTGCATTTCTCCACATAATTGTGACTGGCTCTTTGTGACTTGTCTTAAAAATAAATTTATTAGCAGAAAAAGTAGTAACCCTTACCTGAATGGTGTTGTAGTTGTTAGTTTTTTTTGTTCTTTAATACACTAATTTTTAAATTCATAATATATTACATACACAATTTCTCATTAGTTCCAATAACACAGATGAATACAAACAAGTTCATACTGCTATATAATACTGTGTTGAATTCATTCATTTGAACTATTTTAATTTGAAAAATACATTTGTTTACTTGTGTGGCATTTTACTGATGTTCTGTAGTTCGGGGGTGTCCAGCTCCTATCCTGGAGGTCCGCAGTCCTGCACAGCTTAACTCTTTCCAAGCACCTGATTCAACTCAAGAAATGGGTGGTAATTATCAGGGAAATATGATCAGGTGTGTTAAACGAGGAGAAGCCCAACAATGTGCAGTACTGGGACCCCCCTGGACTGGAGCAGGTGACCCCTGCAGTAGTTTTTGATTTTATTATTTCAAGTCCATGTTTTTATAAAGCTAAATAATAATGCACAAACCTTTTCAAGCACTTCATTTGCATTCAGCACAAAATGTTATTTCAGCTTGTGCAATCTACAGTCTTCCTGGTCAGAGTTGCAGCACAGTCAGAAATGTATCCCAGGTGGCAAAGGCCCCAAGCCACATTCAGAAGGCACACTCTGAAGGTACACTCTGAAGGTGCACTCAGAAGGCACACTCTGAAGGTACACTCTGAAGGCACACTCTGAAGTCACACTCTGGAGGTACACTCTGAAGTCACACTCTGATTTTATACTCTGAAGGTAGACTCTAAAGGTACACTCTGATTGTATACTCTGAAGGTACACTCTGAAGGTACCCTCTGAAGGCACACTCTGAAGGTACACTCTGAAGGCACACTCTCAAGTCACATTTTGATTGTATACTCTGAAGGTACACTCTGAAGGCACACGCTGAAGGCACACTCTGAAGGTACACTCTGAAGGCACACTCTTAAGGTACACACTAAAGGCACACTCTGAAGGTACACTCTGAAGTCACACTCTGATTGTATACTCTGAAGGTACACTCTGAAGGTACCCTCTGAAGGCACACTCTGAAGGTACACTCTGAAGG
>JABFDZ020000039.1:11991146-12001202 GCA_019775955.2 Pollimyrus isidori
CACACTCTGAAGGTACACACTAAAGGCACACTCTGAAGGCACACTCTCAAGTCACATTTTGATTGTATACTCTGAAGGTACACGCTGAAGGTACACTCTGAAGGCACACTCTGAAGGTACACTCTGAAGGCACACTCTGAAGGTACACTCTGAAGGTACACTCTGAAGCCACACTTTGATTATATACTCTGAAGGTACACTCTGAAGGCACACTGTTAAGGTACACACTAAAGGCACACTCTGAAGGTACACTCTGAAAGCACACTCTGGACAGGATGCCACTTCGTCATAAGGCACACATGCGCGATCGCACATTCAATTATATAGCACACAACAGTCCAATTTGACTGTATTTTGTTGCATCATGTTACCATTTCTATTTTTTGTACATTATTTGTACCGTATGCTTATTTATTTTTCTATACAGTGATCACTTTGCCATATTGCAGACATTTAATAATTTTATTATACTTATTCCTTTATTGCATTGCTGTTTGTACTGCACTGCACTGTCTTGCACTGTGCTTCTGTTTGTCCTACCCCCTTAATGCTCTATCCTGCCAATGTTGCGTAAGAATTTCACAGTGTTCCTTGGTACCCATGTGACAATAAAATCTGAAACTTGAGGTGGAGTAAGTCATTATATGACTAAGAGTCTGTAGTGATGGCATCATTGAGGCGGCGGTAATCACCCTATGGGCAGCAGTATAAGGAGGAAGCCCAAGAACCATTCAATCACTGGCTTATGTAATACTAGCTTCTTTGTGTTTGCAAACGCAGCCCTGTAGATGACGAGCTTCTCCACAGGCACCCGGGTGGACTGGTAGGCTTAACATGACTGTGTTCCTACCCCATGTGTGTTTTCCGTAGCAGAAACTCTCCAGACAGGTGGGTGAACTCAAAAGCAGCAGCAAGTGCACTAGACAAGGTTGTTGTGGGAAAGCCACCAAGCATGCTGGGAAAAGAGTCACGGACTCATATACTGACAATGTCCCAGGTCTTGACATCAAACAAAAAGCCATTGGCTCACAGACAATATGCCCCAAGCATTAATTACATAAATCACAACCCTTCCCTGTACTGTAAGTCGCTTAGGATAAAAGCATCAGATAAATGTAATTATATTCATGTAATTATTAGTTTCAGTGTTAGTCATGAAATATGAAGTAGAGTACTAGTTCAATGGATAATATTGTTGCTTGACACGTGAATGATTGGTGATTCAACTCCTGCCTGTTCAATTGCAGAACCAGAAAATTTTCAGTGGGGTGATCGAGAGGGAGGAGAGGTTAAACCTAGATATGAATCAAAGGCATCTAGAAAATAAGAGAAAATTTAAGGTACCTGAATGCCATAACTTTCTTGATTATAATTCAGGCAGTGGTGGAATTATGAAACACATGTGATATATCAGTCTCTTGCAGTTAAGGTAACAAGCTTACACTAAATACCAGATTCCCGAACTTCTGTATTACTACTGTTCTGGGAAAGCAAAAAAATGCTAATACGATGCCGCTGACCAATGGGGCCACGTTTCAGTCTAGGGTGGTCTCTGCCACCCCTTGCCACCCCCCAGAGCCACGTATGCGCATATTATTAGAGAATTTGTATCTTCTTCTGAGTCCTGCTGTCAAAATACCTGCAGATTAGCTACTAAGTGTCTCAAAATTGCCCATAGTTTGCAGTAACGTGTGTCAGTGTGTGCATGTTTTTGAACTGTGATGGAACAGTGCCCAATACATGATGTACCCAGTCTTGTGCCCCGTACTTCCTGGAATGAGTTTCAGGCCTCTCAGTGGACCTGACCAGGATAAGCAATCAGAAAATGAATAGATGGCAAAGACACCTATGCAGTAAATGAAGTGGAAACTTGATGGGTGAATTAACATGGCTGGCTGGCTTCTTCTCGAACAGGTGAATCCATGGAGTCCTTATCTGAGCAGATGTCATATGATCAGTTGTGAGAAATGAGAAGGACGATGTGTGGGGGGAGTTTCCAAGGTAGCGGCCTGTTAGGCTCATGTGACACTCCATTCCAGGTCATGTGACACTCCATTTATTTTGAAGTGCAAACTTACAGGAGAGGTGTGCTTCAGGATTATGTATTTTACTGGATGAATAATGATGCACATTGTTAACTTACACCTTGTAGATACTCTTTGTTCAATCCATAGTGATGGGATGATGAATCTGCTTTCCTTCAAAGAAAGAAAAGTCATTCATCTGGAATGCAGCTCATTCTGCTGAATTATGTGAAATCATATTTCAATTCTAAATGTGTTATATTATGACGGACAGCCGCACAGAAACAACTTCAAAACAGTGTTGCAGGTAATTACGAATGTAAAAATACAACATGCACAAATATCCGAATTATAACAATACTTGCTTTCAGGTGGAAAGTGGAGAAAATGGTTTGAGATGGTAAATGGTAAGAATAGAATAATTTGGTTCAGGTGTAATGAGCACCACAAACTTGCGCTGTAAAAGTGGTATTGAAGATGGATGGACGTCTGTGCTAAGATCAAGGGTTCAGGAAAAGAAAATCTCAAGGTAAAACACACAAATGTACATAGAGACTCAGTGGTACTATGACTTAATTTTCCATATTCCCTGCCCGATACTACTGATTTTGCATGAGAAGAATTTGCTTAATGGAAAAAAATGTAACCTCTTAAACTAAACACACATACACATGTTTGTTTAAAGGATATTTTTAGCATCACAATTTGATTCCAGGCCTCTGGTGAAATGTATCTAGTTTACATAGTTTATGCTTTAAAGATGATTATGGATCCAGGGAGACAGAGAACAGTAAATATTTATTTGCAGACGTATGACAGCTTTACAGAGAGAGAGCCCAGCCTCATGCCACATTATATCAAACTGCTACGCAAACCAGTCATTTCTTTATCAAAGAATTTGGGATAAGACAGAGCAAATTTGTACAATGACCAAGGGCATAGATTTGGGTACGGATGGCAGGAACACGAATCCAAAAATTGCGGGAGTACTGTGTGTGTTTGAAACCAAACCTATGCCCTTGCAAATGACAAATGCAGAGTACTCCAAACATGTCTATCTTAATTTAACTAGGAATATTTATTTCTTTTTTGTAATAATCAGATGCTTTTTGGATAGCAAAAGTACAAGTAAATTTCTGGAAACAACACAGTTATAAGAATCAGATTGTCCCGGACTATGGTGCAGATTATATTCTGGGAAAAAGACATCTTAAATGGATTACATAGTAACATTCAGTTTAGAATGTCTGAATTTTCAGCGCATAATGATATTATTTATACTGGAAGATCTTGATGCAGTGGTGCATGCTGTCTGACACCACAAGGTCACCTTGAGGCAGCAAGGCTAAACCACGGGGACTTCTCAGGCCTTGGCTCACCAAAGCCTGACCTATGCCCTTGGCAGGGTATATAAGCACTTGGTGCTCCTTGCCCCAGTCTGCCACCAGCACATCTCCATCCTTATCGATGCATATGCCCCATGGACATGAGAGGAGAGGTCCCACACCCAAGCACACACCCAGAACACGTATGACACACCAGCTGTCATCCAGGACTTTGACACAGGGCGCTCGCCCTGTTTCACTCCCCCTCTCTGACACAGCCACGAGCTTCGTGTTTGGACAGGCTGCTACCAGGTAGGGTCTATGGAAACCTGGGACTGTCACGCATTCCAGCTTGGTACCGGTCTTCGGGTTCAGCCTCAAGACAGTCAGAGTGCCCCGCCGAATGTCCGCCACGAGAAAGTCATCCTCGCTGTTGACGGCCACTCCCCTGGGAGCCTCCAGCTCATCCCTAGCTCCCATTCCCCTGATGGTTTGCAAGTGGCGCCCATGTCTGTTAAACACCAGCAGGGCTCGCCGGGCTGCACAGCTCAGCGCGATGAGACCCTTGACACTCACGGCAACGTCAAAGTAGTTTTGACAGCGGCGATCGGAATTCTCCATGTGCTCGGTGGAAACCTGCTGGAGGACATTACCTCGGGCGTCGTTCACCTGCACCCGAGCGTTTCCACAGTCCACCACGAACAGCTGACCCTGGGGTGTGGCATGAACCCCGCTAGGGAGAGTAAAATCAGCCCTACCTGAACCCTGCTTCCCAAACTGTCTGACCAGCCGCACTGCCTTTAGAGGGCATGGATCTTCATCTTCCTTGACTAAGTCGGGCTCTGCTCTTTTCTGCAAGGCCTTCTCTCCATCTTCCATCTGATCCTCTGTGGGGTCATTGGGGAAGGGCCCTTCTATGACAGACATGGAGACAGATCTGGTTACTTGGCCAGCAGCACTGTTAGTGTTTTGCAATAACCTCTGCCAGCTCTGCCCTCTGGCACCTCTGCCAGAAGGGACTCTTCCAGGCACAGAGCTCTGATGCTTCTGCCCCAAGAAGTTGGCCTTAGCCCTCTGACCCTGCGGCAGGGTCTCCTTCCTTGCATCGATCTTTGGCCGGTGCCCTCCAGAAAGGTCTGCTGTGGATTTGGAGATGCGTGGGTCACGGGACAGGGAGCAGCTGTAGTCACGAGGGGAACTAACGATGAAGGTGTAGCAAGAGTCCAAACTATCCGTTGGAGAAGAAGTCCTCTTCATTTCACCAGACGTTCTGAGAAGATGGTCATCTGAGGAGCATGAACATGGGCAGCCTTTGGATGACAAACAAAGGCAACTCTGACTGCTTGCTAGTCCACGACTGTTTGCCTTAGCGGATGTTTTTCTGATATGGCTGCATTTTGAAAATCTTCTTTCAGAGTCTTGTCTCAGTACATCTTGATCTAGAGATGTATGGTGCTCCAATATAGCCACTTTTGGGCTGGTGGGATGCTGGCCACTAGCAAGCAGGTTTCGATTTTTCAAATTTCTTGGACCATTTGACAACCTGTCATCTCCATTTTCATTATCCCCTGGCCCCACATAATCTAATTCTATATTTTGGGACGCAGGGGCAGACTCATTGCTGTCTCCCACGTCCTCTTGTTGTGGTGGTTCCATAAGGGAAGAACTCTGCAACGGTGGCCAACATCTTGGCCTTGAAGAGGTCTGCATCTCTTCTTCCATGTCTTCATGCCTGGGACATGGACAAATATTTCTGACCACGCACTCACCCATCGTCGGTGTAACTGTTGGACCATGCCCTGCTTCTGGCTTGTCAGACGTAGTCTGCTCTGCCCCATCTAGGACTTCTTCCTGAACTACCTCTGTGTGGAGGGCACACGGCTGGCCCTGCAGTCCACAAGCCCCGACGGTGAAGCCGAGGTCATGCTGGTGGACTTGAACGTCTCCGAAAGTGATAGACTTATGTTGAGAACTGGGTCGAAAATGTACCCGCTTCAGGGAGAGGGTTATTTCCCAGGGCTGAAGCAGCTCAGAAACACCTTTCAGCAGCCGATTCTGGTGAGACACACACTGATCCCCAGGCCAGTCCTTTACCTCCGTTTTCAAGTACACCAGTTGCTGAAGCCGCTCATCAACTAAAGAGAGGCCCACTCGAGCCGCTGCTGCGTTTTCCCTCTGCAGCTGCTCCAGGCGTCTCTGGACGTCTCTGTGGTCCTGAGACACCCTCTCCAGCAGGATGCGCTCCTCCGTCTGTACCCCCAAAATGGCGCGCTCCAAGGCTTGGTTCACGACCTCCAGCTCCCGCGCCTGATAGTCTCTCAGGCGCCGTAGCTCCCTCTCACCCTCGGTCAGTCTGCATAGGGCCTGATTGGCCCAGCAAGGAAGGGCTTCTATTGGCCGAGCTTCAGGATCCTCACTGGACTCAGCTGGACCATCATCTGACTCACCATGCAGAGGAACTGGGGAGGAACTATGCTTTCCAAGGGATGACTTGCTGTTCGTGTTTGATCCTACCAACATCATGATGGATGTTTTTAGTTTAGTTTATTTCCTTTTTTTCTGATGACCTCAAACGTTTACTTTAAATCACTGAGATGAAATGGGGGGAAAATAGAAATAAAATGTTAATAATCTAGTTTTCATCTGACCACCTGAAATATGTAACAAATTGCATAAAAACTGATCACATGAAAATACAAATTCTTTCAAGACGCAGTATTTGTCAAATTTCACAAAGTTACTATAGGGAGGCACTGGGTAGTGTGCCTGGGATGGTAGCTCGACCTTGCCATCTTCTCACTGTGTCACACCAGTTTGCTCCCACAGACCAAAACCATGGTCGTTGTTTGGTGAACTGATATGTCCTAATTTCTAGTAATCTTTGCCTATGCGTGTGTGTGTGTGTGTGTGTGAGTCCAGGGTTGTCCCCTTCAACATTATTCTGGCTAAGATAAAGCTGCGCTCCATTTACCTCAGAGGTCGGAACTGGGAATGACATCATACACAAGTCAAACGTGTTCCAGTTCAACAAGTCGGAAAGCCATTTAACAATACCAGGGACCTGTTTCAAAAAGCAAGATGTCTTTCTTAACTGGACAACTTGCCAGATTTAAGGCACCTCAGTTTAAATGGGCTTTATCTTCATTCACTTACATTTAGCCGAGACTACCTTAAATCCAACAAGTAATACAGCTAAAAATGAAATTCAGCCTGGTAAATTGTTAGCTATTGTTAGCAATATCAGTTGATATAACAACACAATATGTGGTGTTTTGCGAATAAAACTCTGTAGCGACACGTCCACAGATAAGTTGGACAGTACTGTGTGTGTGTGTATGTACACAACTGATTTAATGAGCCACAAATAAGATGTGGATGCTAATAAACTGTACAGAATGACAACTGTCACTTCTGTCTATAAAGGGCGCAGCCATCTTAGATTCTGAGCTTGTGTTGATTCCTTTAAGTTCACAAGTTGGAATTCCAAGATGAGGTGGCATTCCAATTGAAAATTCCGACTAGTAACTCAGAATTTCTGAATTATGAGTTCAAATGGAACACAGCATGAGTTCCTGGCTGTACTGATGGATGGATGGATGGATGGATGGATGGATATACTGCTATATCTATTTGTTCTCAATTCAAGCTTAATGAGTTTGATATTTTCACATTCTTAGCATTTTAACAATCACAAGGTCACCCCTGGTTCTCATAGCTAAAGTAAAGCCCCCACATAACAAAGATAATACACATGGTAGGATAAAGGTGACAGACCCAGTGCAGACTAACAGGCCTTTTGTTTGCAGTCTCTCATGGAAACTCCATTGACCGTGATCGTCCTAAAAGGGCCAGTAACTCTAGTCTGGTTAGAACAAGGTCTTAAATACCGTCTTTTAATCAAACTGAAATCTTGCTTGTCAGTAGTCACGGCCAGCTTGACGCAAAATATATATGTGTCTTGAAAGCTGATACATGGAAATGCACTTCAGACAATGTCTGCGTGTCACCAGAACCTTAAGTATGCGACAATGTGCCTGGTGAAGGAAGCAGCACTTTAGCATTGTTTATTATAAGCGTAGATTTAAACTGGAAATCGCTGGCCTGAGCCCCAGCAGTAAGGGAATCCTTCACTTCCTTATTCTAATGCAGCTCTGTTCGTTCTCACATTACAAACCCCCCCTACATTTTGAATGAGCAACTTCTGCTGTCTCCATACCACTGGCCGCTCACTGTTTTTTTTCTCTCATTTATCTTAAATGAAAAAGTGACATTTTTTTTTTAACTAAAATAGTAATAGCTTCTCGCCAATACACAGAAAGCATGTTCCATGTTCAACGCATTCATTTAAATTTAACTGGAAGCTAAAGGCTGTCGTTTTACCCTGTTGACCTCTTCATTTATGAATGATAAACATTAGGTTGACTATCTGTTGACTATCTCCTGCTATGTTGTCATGTTTAAAAAAGGCAGTAAATAGTATTGCCCATATTTGATGCATTGTAATTTTTAACTAGAAACCCTGCATAGTTAATTAATGATCTCACTCGTACTCAGCTCATCCCTGTAATCGAAGTGTACAGTAAATCTTACCTGTGCAGGCATTCCACACCAGTCCCACCTCAGACCACTTTACACGATCCCCCTCTCTCTTTTTCCCTTCACGCAGGCCTCCTTTCCATCCTCTCGTCCATCCTCGACTGCCCCAGCTGAGTGCTGCTCTCAGCTTGTTGGCATTCCTTTTGTTGCTAGGAGACCAGCACGCCAACTCCGGTTCCCTAGACACAGATCCTCTATCCTACACTATATTTCCATCCTACTTTCACTCCTGGTAATTTAATCAACTTTAATCCTTCAGTACATAAATTTAAGAACAGTTTAATTAGAAATGAAAAGAATGTTATATACTGATATTTTAACCTAAATGCTTACCATTCCCAGGATATAAAGGTAATGCATAAATTATTACTAGGCTTTGGATATTTTTGAACTGAGAAGATATTAACCATTACCTGACTATTTGCAATGCACAATCTATCTCCTGTGCAGTCTGTCACGAATGACATAAAATATCACATGCTTCTGAATATCATCTTTTGACACTGTGAGAATTTTACACTGTTGTTCAATTAAAAATTGGCCATCATGACCAGCAAGAAATGTCTTAAGACTCTTGTCTTCCCTGAACACCATAATGTACCTCTTTCTCACACTGACCTTTGCCAATTGCTTATCCTCACTGACTGCCGTGTTGATATTACTTGGCACTGGTAGATACCTCATCATATTTCACCCTTTGACTATGTTTCTACTACAATAGTCTGCAAAAGTCTTAGGTATTAAAAGAAAATAATTAAAGCAGGAGTGGCCAATCTTATCTGCAAAGGGCCGGTGTGTGTGCAGGTTTTGGGGTACCCGTTAGGTCAGCTGTTCAAGCCCAGGTGTCAGGATTCACCAGCCGATCAGTCCTTTCAACTAGGGAGTTGCAGGAAAAATCCACATTCACAATGGCCGTCTTGAGGATAATATTGGCCACTCCTGGTTTAAAGCTATTTATCTGGGTAGTAAGTGCATATTTGTTCAGAAAAAGACACAATTTAACATTAGAAGATATGCAATTTAACAGTGTAATTTGTAAATGAACAAGTATTTCTCTGTTCTCCAGAACATTGCTTATAGTTTTCTTTGCCTCAGGCTCTAGTACTGCATATTCTCCTAATACTATTCATTTGTATATTTTCCATTGTAAACAGTGTTCTGTGTGGCTATTCTTCCCATCAGTATCTTGCCCTGGTTACTGGTCACTCAAGCTTAGCCTAGCAACATTTACAAGATGTGACAGTTGCATTCTTGTATTATTTGTCATCTACCTCACTTGTGGACAAAAAGTGTGCTAAATATGTGCAAATGTTGTGAAAATATGTAATTGGCTACAGAAATTGATCCGTTTTACTTGGGGATGGAAATCCCACTAAAGTGGAAGAACAAACAGTAATTTGAGACCATTATGTGAAAGGGGTAGCTGGCATCCAGCAGTATACAATGTCGCTGTGTTCTCATTCTCTACTATTGCAGTTTTAAACCCGGATACATTACCTAATACTGACTGTTTCAGTATTAGACACTGAGAGAGCTGAGGTATTTTTTTTCACCTGTGTATCTGATTCCTGCAATGGAGTTCTGCTGTCCAAGTAACACTGAGGATGAAGAAGATAATGTGTCTGCATCAGCCATTGTCTTTGTGGTCACTCTACTGGAGTTCTACTGTTGAATTTTCATCCACAATATCTGTGGCCTTTGTATTCATTCATTCGAATTAATAATATTTGTTAAAATAATTCTTTAATTCAGCTATAACTTATTGTGCTCAGATGAAAAAGAGATACCAAATATAACAAAAATGCAAATATGAATATCATCCATATTTATAATGATTTTTAAAAAATATTTCTGAATAGGGGCAGTACAATGTTGCGTGTGTGTGGAGTTTGCATGCACTCCCTCTGCCATCATGGGGTTCCCCCCCCCCACAGTCAAAAAACATGCCGAGGCTAGTTGGAGTTACCAAATTGCCCATTGCTGTGTAAGTGTGAATAGTGTGTGAGTGAGCACTGTGATGGGTTGGTGCCCCAGCCTGGGTTGTTCCCTGCCTTGTGCCCTGTGATGGGTTGGTGCCCCATCCTGGGTTGTTCCCTGCCTTGTGCCCTGTG
>JABFDZ020000039.1:12035036-12049929 GCA_019775955.2 Pollimyrus isidori
TGTGTGTGTGTGTGTGTGTGTGTGTGTGTGTGTGTGTGTGTGTGTGTGTGTGTGTGTGTGTGTGTGCGTGTGTTTACGGAAGAGGTGGGGGGAGCGAGGGGGAGCGAGGCAGACAATACGATCGCACAAATGTATTCCGTCACTCGGGCAAGCCTTTATTAGGAGGGTTCGCTCTAATCTTATCTGCTATACCATCAGGAAAGCGGCCTTCACAGAACACCAGGAACAGAGAAAAAGGGAGGAGAAATCTGTTATCTGCCTTTCCATCAAAGATCTTTTTTTGGTGCCCGTGTTGTATGACGACTTTAATTCATCATCACTACTAACGAGAGAAACGGACGAATCTCAGCACTTTTGTTGCGATCGCAATCTAAATCGCTGTCTCTTTTGTTTTCGTAATAGGGGTCAGAAGAAAACTCGAGATGTTTTCTTGAGATTTTTATCCATGAACAATATTCATCCAAAAAGCTGTACTGAGGGACACGCATCTGTATTACGGCATATAAATATAATATGACGTTCGAGGCAACTCGAACAAACTTACAGCAAACACAAGGATAAACAGAACGTGTCGTTTTGCAATCTAAAGTTCTGCGCAAACAAATAAATTAACACATTGCAATTGCATAATTTTACCATGTAAGGTGGAAAACTAGCAGAGCGGGAGAAGATGTTATTTTGTGGAAGAAACCTAAGAGAGCCGCAGTGTTTATTGTGAGAGCTGTCGTGTGGAGTAGCTTAACTCCTGAGAAGGACCTCAGGGTTTCAAATAGCCTACGGCTCAGGTAATCGACGTCTTAGTACACGGTGAGTGCTAGTAGTTACAAAAGATATCATGAAATCCGATGTCAATTAAGCAATTTTCTCATGTAAGTTTCACAAAAAACGTTAATATGTGTAGTTAAAAAATAAAATAAACACTTTAAATGAATTTAAGTTTTTAACCTTTTTGTCATTTGCCTAAATATTGGCTAAAATCTTTAGAACTTGCATGACCGCTAACTAAAAAGTCAATCCATTTGAGTATTTTCAATGTACTTATTTTTCAGACTGCAATATGAGGTTGTGCAAAGTAATATTACTGTAAGACATGAAGTGTGAATATTTGGCGGAAAACCTTAATTTTGCTGCGACTGCAAAGTTCGGTGACAAAATAACTTCTGATGAAAACGTAATAAAATTTCAATTACATAACAAAGTAAAGTTTTTTTTGTAGGCTACTACGCGTAAATACTCTGAACGCTGAAATACTCAGCGTTTTCCTTGTTAGAATGACACGAAAGTAACAAAAACATTTAATATATTGAATAATAATAAATTATACAGAGAACGGGAGAATTTTCACCTTAAGTATAAATCGGCAGCTGAGTCCTGTGATTTGTAATATATTCAGGCCTATTCTCTTATTGATTGAGTTAATCGTTATTCATCATATTTTGGCAATGTTCTTGGTGGGAAAAAATATGCCCAAGGCTAATGTTGCCTTTATTGCACTAAGGGAGAATTACTTTATTAAACAGTAAATACATATATGGATATCTAGAATCCGTAAATAGGCCTGCTTCGTAGCCAAGAGCTCCAAACACAATACGTAGTATTTTTACACTACAAAGGGGGCAATGAGACAGGAATAGCTTTTTGCTGCACCGTGCACCGTCATCATAAACTAGGCCTACTACGGCTTTTCGTTTATTTATATAGTGTAAGATGGGCCAGCTAACACTAAAAGTGCTATTAGAGAAGCACGTGACATTAGTCAGCACATTACAATAAAGACCAGTCTCTCTCACTCTCTCTGTCTCTGAATACTGAATCAAAACTGTGGAATGTCATATTGAATTACCTTTAACTCCGGCAGAGCCTGTGAAGGTAATCTATGTAAACAAAGCAATGTAATATGCTGTTATGTCGGTTCTTATTTTAGACTTTGCAGCTTGAGGTCTAAAAAATGATGCTGAGTCCAGATCAACCGGATTCCGACCTGCCTTGGAGTCAGTCAGACGCCGAATCGGTGCTGAACGATATTAAAGTTGGCTGCGTCTCTGACGAACCGATAGAAGGAGAAGGAAAGAGCAGGTCCCTGGCCCCGCAAGCCCTTAGCCGGGAGGAGAAGCGAAGGAGGCGGCGCGCAACAGCCAAGTACCGCTCGGCCCACGCCACGAGAGAGCGCATCCGTGTGGAGGCTTTCAACGTGGCTTTTGCTGAGCTGAGGAAACTGCTGCCCACCCTGCCACCCGACAAGAAACTATCCAAGATTGAAATCCTCAGACTGGCAATTTGCTACATATCTTACCTAAATCATGTTTTAGATGTTTAGGCACCGTCTAGAAAGACGAAACGGACAGCCAACATCACTTACAACAAGGAAACATAGGGACACTCATAAAATAACTGTTTTTTTTTCTCGAACGCTTATGACAAATAACTTTTTGGGCTTCGACCAGAAGGAGAGTGTCGTTTGGTTTTTCAAGGAGTACAACATCTTGAAAGAAGTCATTTCTTGAGCAACTCATTGGTACACAGCTGTAAAAAGAGCTCAGCTACAGGTTATGCGCCGTGCCGCAGCAATTACCTGTCCAGTTGAAAAAGCAAAGCTAGGAATGCAATAATACCAATACTTGATACATAGAAAGGCACGGAAATATCGACATAGACTGCCATTACGTTGATTTCACGGGCACGAACAGAAAAAAATCATGCTCACTTTGTTTTCTCTAGATTGTCGTAGTTTTAGATGTGTAATAACTGCGACACTTAAAGCATAATTATCTGTAAATCATTTGGACGACTGAAAAGAATAGGAAAAAAAATAACTAAAGTACAGCTAAAATCACATTAATCAGCGTCTCTAGCTATGAATAGTCTCGTGGTTGTCAAGTCAACGGAAGAAGATAAATGATTTATTTAAAAACTATGAAAGTGCCACTTCTTCTTGACTGTGCTCATTTAAGCCTATATAATATATATTTATCAATTAATACATCGAATACATTTATTTACTTATTTATTTACTTATTTATGTATTTATTTATTTATTTATTTGAGATATTTATTCATACATGCATTTTTCATATTCTGAAGGCCTTGACTTAATTTGACGTATATATGTTTACAATGTGTCTTTTTAAAATAGATAAATGACCGTTGTTCACGTATAAATGTATGTATATTCATGTATAATCATATTTTAGAGTGTGGTGTGGGGATTACGAAAGTGGCTCTGTCGCTCTTCATTTGCACTTCAGCGATACTTTTTATTTTATGTAGCCTACGTTGTAAATGCAACTTGTCAAGAAATTTACCGCTGTTATTTGTTTGAAATGTGTGTATATATGTGTATGACAGAGATTAGCGCTTAACTCTGGGTAGAATCTTTTGTATGTCTTGTAATAATTGTAGATTCTTGAGTGTTAAAGGGATACTTTTGCTTGGAAATGACAAATCTTTCTGTGGACGACAAGTATTTTTAGAACAAACTTTATGACACCAGTTTTAATATCAGGAATTAAAATTCACGAAATTGGGGAAATGCAATAAAAACAAGAACAGTCACGCCCTTCCAGAATAAGTTCAATGAAGTAAGCCTATATCAAACTAAAACGGACTTAGTTAAGCAGTCTGCTGTCATGAAACGCCACAGTACAATTCCTGGAGGACACCCCTGTGCTGCGACCAAAAATGATTTTGAGGATATTCTGTTCGTATATGCTGTATTTAGAGATGTTTTATTTATATACTTTTCTCTTTTTGGAGCCTCTTAATAGACTCATTTTAGTGAGGAAAAAAACGTATCCGATATCCAAAGATTTCTTGTCTTTTCAGGGTTTTTATTGTGTACCTGTCGCTTTACAGCGTTATTTTGTAGTGTAGTCGCTACAATAAGATGGTTTTTAACGAATAGTTTTTCATATACTTATGTTGACTTGTTTAACAAATAAATATTCAAAACAACGGACATTGTTGTTTGTTTTGTAAAACGTTAAGACATGCAATAAAACCCCTCATTTATGTTAGCAATATCATAATCAAACGTCAAAAGTGTCATATTTGGCGATTTTATAGGTTATTCTTACAATACCGTGGATAATAATAGGTTTTATTTAAGAAATATATGTGCAAACAATTATCAAACAAGATTTAAAGGTTTGACTCAACCACAAATAAATCATTATTTGGATAAAGGTTTCCATTAATATATTTAATGTAAAATGACATGGTCACTACTTTCTGAAGGATGATTTGGAAAATATAATTGTATAGAAAACTCCTTGTTTAATATTGCATGAAGTTCTCTACCACAAACACGATTTGGCCACAACAGTAGTCTGATCTCTAAACAGACAACACAATGTTTAAATTTAAACCACCGTAAGTAATCGAAGCTTTTTCTCGCCTTGTAATTACCATGACGCTGAAATATTTGTTGGAATATGCGTCGATAGTAGGACCTAAATGCCGGCGCTCGCGGTGGAAAGAGGGCCTTCAAACGGCCGGTCAGCCAGTCCGTGTGTGTGACTGATTTTTCTATGCCTGTGTTCCCTCTCCTCTTCGCTTTCAGCTGAAAGCCGCCCTCCCCAGAGAGGGGGCAGGTGTTACTCCAGACAAGCCAAGACAACCAAATTACTGGCCGTCTGGCACCTCCCGTGGGAAAGACAGAGGGAGAAAGGGAAGATGGAAATTTATGAGCGAGCATGACATATTGGCCGACTGGAAATGGAAAAAAATATTTAGGATTTTTGAAAATAACAACACGACTACGAAACAAAAATGAATTCTATATTTTTAGCCGCGTGGCAGACAGTTTGTTTAGATTGATATAAACATCCTTAAACTGTATTTTTAACGCTGGTGTTCTATTTGACTGAGGGAAACGAACATTCCGGATTATAGTTCCGCGTATAAAGCTTTGAGACAGAAATTTATAAAAACGTGTTCATAATTCCTCTTAAGTATCGCTGGTTAAAATGTTGACGAAAAAGCTAACATTAAAAATGACCCGCTTTTTTATGTTTTAGATATTATTATTATTATTATTATTATTATTATTATTATTATAATACTGCATAAAATCATGCAGCGTTTAGTTTTCAAATACATGGTCTTTACTGTTTTACTCGCTTTGACATTATACCTGAAATCGTACCGCCGAATCAACTTGACATTTTAGAACTAATCTGAATACATTTATTGGGCAGAGATTACATAGCCCTCCTGGGTCAAACACACCTTTTGCCAGAATAATGAGAGAAGTGTCATTGGAGTCTCTTGTTTGAACCCCTGTTTGCTCCGAGAAAATCTGTCCGTAATGAAAAATTCATTTCATTTGAGATTTGAACACGGCAATGTCATTCAAAAAATATTTTGCACATGTAAACCATTCCGAAAAGCAAGTATTTCATAGCGGTTCCGAATCACTCACACCTGTCTAACTTGTATCACCGGTTTCAATCGATTGGATTTAAGTAGTACTTTCTCAGTACTTGAAATTAAATTGCGTGCGGCGTTGGAAGCACCGCAATTGAATGACCCATGCTTCCAGCAAACTAAATATTGTTATCGGGTGGTCAGCCGTCAAGACAGTCTTCCAAGATCCTTTGAAGAGTACACGCAGGTCTTCTTCAATGACAGCACAACCCCTGGAGTGCTTCCAAACGAGCCTAAAATAACACTGATCACAGATCTGGAAGTTCCTGGACGAGTGAGTGAGCCACCGGCAGGTTGGTGCAGAGTCTTCCCTGTTCCAGAAGAGATGTCAGTAAAAGCAACGGTGAACTGAAGCTGGACCCACGTGGTGGACACACACACACACACACACACACACACACACATATATATATATATATATATATATATATATATATGAAGACTGTACAGTAGTTTCATGAAGTGAAGATATTCGCCGACTGGAAACATCACTCCTGAGAACTAACCACACGGGAGAGTGATTATATGATGGAAGACCTCACAAGCCCCCTCAGATCAAACCTTCCTCCAAAGCATTGCGCCTTCATAGTAACATGAGATGCGAACGTTCAGCGCTGAAGGGCTACACCAGGAACGTTCTTCTGATCTTCACTTCCCAGAATGCCCAGGGGCACTGTATCAAGGGGGCACGCAAGCGTGTAGAGACTCAACTTTCTTAGGGTTCAGTATCCCACAAAATACATATATCTTTCTGTAATACTGTGTCCCATCTTGACGGTGCATATTGAATATTTTTTGTGACATCCTCCCCTTTGAATATATTCAAAGCACATATAATTCAAAAAGGTTATTTTGAGTTATACAAAACTGATATTATTCATCTAAAAATTTGCTGATAATGACCTTGCTCTGTCCAGATTTATAAAAACTACAAAAAGTGTTTTTAAATTTCTGGAAAATATACATCACGTGTTACACTTCATCTACGTCATTCAGAATATTTATGTTATGATATCTCTTTTGACGGGTCATAACGTCATACTTCATGAATTTGCTGAATATTTCATGAAGCTTGAACTATAAGAAACCAACCAGATGCAGCTACAAACTAGGTCATTAGAAAGACTTTGAATTTTATGACAAAACCAGCTATGATCTTTGAGTTAGATCTAGCAAAACATATTGTTTCTTTTTGATAATTGTGTGTAAACGTGTGATTGATTATATGGTGAGTTCCACAAAGTCTATAAATAGGCAAAGTAACAAAATCTGCTACAGTGCATCTCATTTAGAAACAAAATTAAATAACCAGATTTTCTTTTCTGTCATTATTGACTTAATTATTTCCCCTTTACAATCAGTAGTACGTCAGGCTGGTTCCCTTCTGTTCGTATGTAATTGCTTTCCTTCTAAAAAAAATACAAACGAAAAGCGGGCATATTTGCCATAGTCAGAATGGGACAGACTTTACCCCCTCACTGCATGAGCAGTCTCTGTGCTCGCTGGCAGCAAAGAATATACATTTTCATTAGGCGAAAGTTTGGACGCGATGAGTCCCTTCAATTTATTCTTAGCGAGACAAAAGGGAGAGGTTGAGGGGGTGGTAAATGGCGAGAGCAGCACATATGTGTTTGCGAGCAAGAAAGAGCCATATTGCTACCCCTTTTCACAAAGGATTAAATAGTAGCCCTCGCCTAAAAGTGACCATATGTCGGGATGTGTACAAAAGGCTCAGAGATATAATTTGGGCACATCTAAAATGCTTCGGGTTTCTCCAAGTAAACTTCAGCCTGGAGCAGGAATAATGCTGATGCCGCTTTTATTATAAGGCAATTTAAAGTTTTTTATTATTATTATTATTAAACCTGCAGCAGTATGTGCAGTGTCATTAGAGACCACTGTGTCCCCGTGTGCGCGTGAATACCACCTACTCTTTTAATGTGGCATTATTATTATTGTTATTATTATGACTTTTCTTTTTAAGTGTACCCACCCTTCCTTCGCCTTTTCCGGCGTCCTCAGCGCCCACCGCAGCGACCAGCTGAAGTGCCCGCGTATGTCACGCGAGCCGGGGCACAAAGACAGATCCATGTGCTGTAATGCGGCCCAGGGGATGGACCCCATTATCCCTGCCCACTTCACCAGCAGGGACCCGGCTCGCGCGAGCTCCCGGCCCTTTGTCTCGGACAGATGGAAAAGGGCCGGGAGGAGAGGGAGGAGAGAAGGGGGAAGAATTGAGAATGGGGAAGAATCAGTCTGGTCTCATTAACTCTAGCATTGAAATGAACACACTTCTTGGTATACGTCAGTACCTTAACCCATTCACGCACACGCGCGCTCCCGACCATCTGCGCAAACACAGAGCCAGGGGTCAAATCATTTAGCGCGTCCCCCTGTGCGCGATCTTGGCTACGCACCTCATTAATATACCATTATTTGTAGCTTTCACTGTCATTGTTTGTTTGTGTTATTTTTAACTTAACAGATAGATCTGATGGATCCTTTGCTTTTACGGCTTTGTGACTAACCTGTCCTTTGCCTTCAAGTCCTGTTGTATCCTGAAAGTAATCAAGCCACCTACAAAACAGTGGTGTTACCCGTTGGCGTATCTCAGTTAGACAGCAGCCAGCATCTGCAAGGTGCAGTTAAAGCGCATGCGTAGGTAACTGTAAACTTTAAGTTCAACTTCTTCGAATGACGTGACACCAATTCTTGTGTCGCTATAGACAATTCCTTAATGAATAAAATAACTAATTCAGCTGTCTGTTTTATGTAAGGGTCTCTGCCGAAGCAGTGACTAGAAAAGAAGCGCGTGATTAGCATGTGCATTGATGTTTTATTTTGAATCGTCACCTTAACTTGTACCCTCCTGATACTTACAGTAACACGCGAGCATCTTCAGCGGTACATGAGGAGTGAGGACATCGCCTCTGCCAGTCATCTAAGCATCCCGACGGTATAAAACTGCAAATTAGACATTCACTTCCCCTGTCTGCACCTATCTCTGTGCACTGGAGCATAGTTCACCTACGTGCACTTTAAGTAACAGTCTAGTTAAGTTAATATAGCAACGATATTGATAAATGAGCAGCGCACCGTTCATAATTTAAGAACTGTAGCAGGTCTATTAAGTTCATGTCATACATCTTGTACGTTTATAAGTTTAAAGCAGAGACGCCTGTACAACAAGATCTTTATTCCTTTGTTTTTCCCAGTAGTTCAGGCTTACTCGTAGATTTTAGGAATAGACTTGCAATCAAAAACATTATCATGCTTTTCCGTTGGTGTTTTGTTTGTTGTTTTTATGAAGTCGGGCAATTAGATAAGGAGAACTCACGTACTGCCTCCAGATGCATCGATACAGACCGGACGCAAAATCACTGAACTCAGCGCGCATTACCGTTGTGCATTTTGCATTTACACTGCGTATTAATAGTAGTGTTAAGGGCGCAACGTTTATCACTGTCACAAAATGTAGACCTACTGTGGGATTAATGACATGCAGTTTGTCAGCATCGTAGTGCTAATGAATCCATTGTGCAATATTTTTGACAATTAAAAATTAATACTAATTAGTAAAAAATTATTGTCATGCAAAGTATTCATAATATAATTGCAAGGATACATCTAAATATAACAATGGACGCTAGATAGTGTGAGGATCCAGCTTAATTAAATACTTCGAACTAACGTCATTTAAATTACTATAACGTTGCATGAAAAGAAAATCCAATTCGATATTCAATATTTTGTTTGAACAATGTTATTAAATGTGAACACAGAATACGAGCATTTCTGGATATGTAATTTTTATGCCATTCTTATTCATGTATATTTAATGTTCATAGTTTTCAGAAACTGACTGAATTGAAATACTTAACTAAAGAGGAATCCTTCTTCTGTACATTTTGGACACAAAGGGGCTGAGCACGTGAGCCAGCTCTCACGTGGTGATTATGATCGATCGTTTTTGCTTTTTGTTAAAAAAAAAAATCATATTGACTAACCACTAACGATTAGCCTAAATTTAACACAGAAGGTCCTGATATTACCAAAAACACAGCATGATGCAGCAAAAAATGCAACTATAACTGTCATTGGATTGGATAACTTGATAATACTAACGCCAGAGGAAATACTATACTTAAAACTGCCGTTATTCTTTTTTACATTAGAAGATTTATGCAGTACTGTATTAGAATGAACGTGACAACAAGTCGGTATTCATTTTAATTCGTTTGTTTGTGTGTATCTGGGGTTTCCTGTTTTATATGAGCAGATATAGGCCTACTCTTTAGAGTGCGGAGCCTTGCAGAAAACTTTTATTATCCCGAAGGAAATTGTTTAGTCAGTTAAATTACTTAATTGTCAATTAAAGGGTTTATATAGCATAATTAAAAATGACTTAGAATAAAATATTATGATACAATAAAACGTAAAGCTGTACATAGGCGATAGCATAGTTAAAACGTAAGTTGAAATGTGACCCGAAGTTAACTGAAATGATAAATTTGGAATAAAAAATATGTAGTTTGTTCAGACCATTGTATGAGGCGTTATGTGGTTGCCCCCTGTCGGTTATCTAGAAAAAAGCAAAACGACGCAAGCGCGTCATAAATTGGAAAAGTAATTAATTAATTGTTTGGTTGATTGATTAATTAATTAATCAATGCACTAGGAAATGATTAATGATTAAGAGCCGTAGTTAGTCGCTATCCAATGTAGCTTCGACCCAAGCATGTTTTAAAATGTCTCCGCAACCCTGGTCAAGATGAGCGTAAAATGAATGGCCGTTTGAATGGGTGGTAATGGCATAGGTAATGTGTTGCATGGAATTAAAGTGCAGTTTGCATCTTATTCGGAAAAATAAAGTTTTGAAAACTGATTCAAATTACAATAAAGGCAATATAATGCACGTTGCACGTTCATTTTGCTCCACGAACTACATATATAAGTAACTGACGTTTTTCCCTTTATTCTCATTGTATCTTTATTGTTCATAAATTGACCTTTCAATCTGGGAAAAAAAAGATCGCAGTTCTTTGTAGCTCTGCTGTCATTCTCTGGTTCGCCATTAGGCGGTGCTCGTACAAAAGTTAAAGAAAGTAGAAAAAGCAAAACCTGCAGGCAACGATTAACGGGGTGTAAGCACTGTGAAAACAATGCGATATGTGATCGTTTAAATATTTGGGGATTACATAACATTACTAGCATGCACAATGTTTTGTAACCTTATACTGGTTCGGAGATTCGAAAAATATTTCACCGATTAGAAGATGATGGGCAGGTGTTATAATGAAACAAAGAATACCGCGTGCAAAAGGGGAAGGGGGAGAGGGCGGCAAAGCCGGAGAAGTAATAGGTGTATTTGAAGATAAGACTCCCTGTCAGTTTGTCTGAGCTGTTCAGTAGCGGTCGCTTCAGGCAGTAAGGCACCTCGAACATGTAGTTACATACCCCTTCCAGAGGTGGTTGCAGGTCTGCTGTTATTCAAAACTGAGTGGATATTTGCGCTTGTAATCCTGTGCTCGATCCCAAAGAACTTTTATATACATTTTGGCCACATAACTGCAATTGGCTGGATGCTTTCTATTCACAGCAGTGCTCTGTCAGCTCTAGACCCTGTGGTGTGCAACAATCCCAGGGGAATGGCTGTTTTTGAGATACTGGAACCATTTTATGTTAAGTATTAGTGTCCCGAGAGAACAGTTTCATATTAGCTTCCCTTTAAGTTGGGTACAATAAAGTTATCTTGATTTGTATCGTTCTCATCAGTCTGGATAAGCCTTTTTAATGATGCAAATATATATTTTTACATAAAATACCGTATAATCATACTGAAATGATTAGTATAGCAATTTTTTAAGCAGCATGTGTACATGTTTTGTTTTTTTTTTTTTAATTTACAGTTCACGCTGTACCTACAGCAGTATAGCTGGATGTCCATCTGCAGATGGCGAAGTGGAAGATAACGGCAGCAGGTAGCATAGCGATTGGCTGCTTAGAGCCCGTCCCAGGAAACGCAGAGCACGAGGCAGGAAACACCCTGGACGTTTCTCAATATCTATTCTAGAGCACAAAGAATGAACTTGCGTTCTTGCCAAGAGCAGTCTTGCTAATCTGTCTCCCAAAAACGAACTTGGGGTGTAATGAATCATGGGATTGTTCTCAAACTGATGCATTCTTCGTATTTGAGCATAAAATGAAAGCTTGACAGTCCAAACCATCTTCCTTGGAATATAAATTCACAACACAATCTCTGTTGTAACACTGTTGTCACTATTGCCTGATGTACTCTGCTGATGTATGGAGGGGTGCAGCCCATTCTTTCAGCCTATTACCGTGGTTGTGTTCCAGCCACAATCCATTTCCTTCCAGGTTTTCCCGAGATACTTAGACTACGCCTCCTCTTAAACGCTTTTCCCACACATTCCATCACTCGTCGCTCTCTCACTTTGTTAGCAGGGGCAACACCACGTCACTTTAGACACACCGGCTGTAGCCATTCTCACTCGCGACACGCTTGCGGTTATTGACACGCAGATGTGTGGGAGAGGAGGACGTCTCGAGGTCCCCAAGGTGAAGGGGAAGGCGGAGCTTGTAATCCTATTTAGAAATACACACTTTCGGTGCGTTTTTTTAAACGCTGGAACGCGAGCGGGGAAACTGACAAAGTGGGCCCACAAGCAAGAGGCAGCAGTAAAGAGAGACATGTCACAGCAATGGAACAGACAGCTGGAAGTCGGAAAGCTTAACGCCGAGGTGTCAAATTTGTACTCGAATGGGTCTCTCTGCTTTGAAATGAAATGTGTTGCGTGAAAGTGTGATGTAATGCACTGCTTGTGCCTGTCCCATGTCACGTGGCTTTTATTCAGGGTATTCTAGGTGTAACATACTCCTGTACATTTAACTCAAATCCACTTAATGTATCATTACATATAAACCCTGCACATATGTAAAATGATCAAGAACATCTGTGAGTCTAATTGGAGATACACAGTATTTATCCATAAACTTAATTCCCTTTCGGCTCTTTGCCTAATTTATCTGAGGTCATATCTTAGGTAGCTATACAAGCTATGAACTTTAAATGCTATATACGTACACTTAATTAATTGCATACTAGACACCTGCAGTATGCATACTAGACACTAGAGCATATGTAGGCTGACCCAAAACTGGAAAATGGATAGATTTAAATAATGGATAATGAGATAGATAATCAGATAGATAAAGCATGTACATGCTTTTAAATGCATTTATCTTCTTTCAGAAGTGTGTAATGTGAATTTCTCCTGGTTTGTTACAACTTGGATTAAAGTCATTAAGAACAACACATATATATGAATTACATTAAAATGTGTCGCACATTTCACAATCGTCATCATCAACATCATCATCATATTTAAAAAGTAAAATAATACAAAACTTTGTTAACCATGTTCTGTATTTTTTTTTAGTAATTGTACGTTGTATGAAGTGCCCTTTCATACACACATAAGTACAGGTACATAGGAATTTCTCAGTTAGGACATATCGCAGCTTGTTCTCAAATGCGATGCGCATGTATATCGGCGTGAGTGATGCTTGGGTTCAGCGTAAAGGGTTAGCCATTTTTCTGAGACCAGTCTTTGGGATTAAGGGCCTTACTGAACTGTAATACAATTGCTCTGCCAGCCAGGGGGATTGAACCAGCAACCTTCGGATCTTGGGCACAGAACCCTAACCCACAATTCCCCACAGTGCCCCCACGTGGCCAATGATAGTAGATTACTTGCCAAAAGTAATATATCCAGAGTTGTCCTGGATTCTCCCAACATTACAGTACTGGTTCCCTAAACTGGTATGCAAGGTAATGGAACCCGGTGCTGGTTTGTGTTCATTGCGTACTATTCTTTCTAGAAAATGCAAGGAGGCATAGAAAAGTGATATTTTATTAATCCTCTTGGAGAAATTCTCATTCAGCTATTGAATATGCAGTGTGAGAGCAGCTTGGGGGGGGGAGAGGGGGCGGGCAGCACAGCACAGAATTAGCCCGTGTGCAGCAGCCCTGAAGCTGGGGGTAAGGAGTTTGCTCTGGGACCCGTGGACATGCAGTTCTGCCAAGGCTGGGGCTCAAACCAGCACCCAAGCGCAGAGGGTTAGCTGATGAACCAGCGGCCAGGCGCGGAAGGTTAGCCCACTAAGTCCCACACCAGCCCCGGAACCAGCTCATAAAATTTCTGAAGAATTTCCCACTGGGATCAATAAAGATTATCTAATCTAATCTATAGACGCACATAGAGAATAGAGGTTCATCATATGCCCTTTAGGAAGATATGTGGAGAAATAACTGAAATCGGCACATAGAAATCAGTTCAGACTAGTAGCTAATAGTGATCACCAGCAATAAGTGAGCATCTTTAGTGGTTCATGACAACATTACATCTGTCAGTCATTTAATTATCCCGATGGTATATAACTGTAAATAAGGCATTCACTGGAGCATAGTGCACCTACGTGCACCAAAGTGACAGAAGTCTAATTAAGTTAATATAGCAATAATATTGATAAATGAAAGCACACGGTGTATAATTGAAGAACTGTAGTAGGTCTATTAAGTTCATATCAGGCATCTTGTAAGTTCATCATTTAAAAGCAGAGACGCCTGTAGAACAAAGTGTTTTATCCATTTGTTTATATGTAAGGACAAGATAAGGACAATAGTTTATATACGTGTTATAAATGGGTCTCATTGAGGGCCATGATGTTAATGAATCTGTGAATTAACCAGTGACATTATAAGTTCCAACATAACAAGCACTGTGAGAGCTGTTTTTGTGAGTTTTGCTGCAGTGGCATGAGAGCGATAGATTTATGGTCAGTCGGTGAGGTGTAGAAGACATGCCACTGTCACCTTATGCCATGCTCCACGGCGACTTCCTGTCTGAGGCTCTCCATTCCATCCATTTATGATCGATTTTCACTTAGAACCAGTGAATCTGGGAGAGTAACCGGTAGTGGGAGGCGCAGTAACAGGGGAACAGAGCCTCTATGCTATTTGGTCATCATCCAGTGGGATTTGCAAGAATAACATTTGCCGAGCTGATGAAAAGATTTTAAAAAGTGTTGGAGGTGGGGGACTGGGTGCATGGCCTTGGAAAAGTATATTTTACTCCTTACACAAAAATATGGGACAAATTGCCCCTTGTATTGGTTCAAAACGGGACACAGCATTTTATTATTCCGTATAAAATGTGATGAGTAGCAACTCCAAGTATAAGATTTTATTAAACAAGATTAACCGAGACATCTTTTTAGAAGAGAGCCCTGGATTTCAGCCTGGGTAAGCCCATGTATTGCAGCACCACGGCCCATGGTGGACAGGATGTTAATGAATCTGTGATTAAACCAGTGTCTGTGAGACTGTCCTGTGATGGACAGGTGTGCTGTCCCTGATGTTAATGAATCTGTGAATTAACCAGTGTCT
>JABFDZ020000039.1:12057212-12074516 GCA_019775955.2 Pollimyrus isidori
GGCGTGGGCCTGTTGGGTGCCCCCGCCCCCCCCCCCCCCCCCCCAAGGAAGGGCAAAAGATTCCTGCCTGGCCCGCTTCCGGCCGCTTTGACGCAAGCCAAGTCTGTGGGTCGCGAGGCCGTCGGGCTGCCGTCGGCAACCCCTGTGTATTGTCCAGTCATGCCCGTCTTGCCATCAACTGAGTCGTGTGGCGTCGGCCATTTACCTCATTGACCTTGACAAAAATGGCCGACGTGGCTGAAGTTGGGGCTGTCATGGACTGCAGGCCCCTGGGATCTAACGGAAATGTCCCAAATGCCCCCGGGCCTTGCGCTTTTTGCAGTAGACGAAAGTCCTCATGTCAACATTCAGCATTTAGCCAAAATGGTAAAACGATAATTTATTGGGTCATGCTGGGACAGGGAAATAATTCCTTTTCTTTCCTGTTCCCTGGGAGCGGCTGTGAAATGCTTTAGCATTGTTTGGTCTTCGTGCCTCAGCATTTCCGATACCTCTGCTGCAAGCATTGCCAAAGTTTTCGGCAACTGTTTCGCAGAGATTAATCAACTTAAACAAATGTTGTGTGTCTTTCCTGACTGCAGAGCTTAGTTTTTTCCGCACGATTTTGGTTTAAAATGCCAGTGATTATTCTGATTCGACTATACAATATATATATAAATTGCTTTTCTGTGCCCTAAATTCTTAATGGAAAAATAATCAGATACAGTTCAGAAAAAACTTTTTTTACTTTGAACATTGAAGCTTTCACACATGTACACTTACATATGTTCCTGCTTTGCCACTTTGAGAGTTGTTTGTCAGTTTAGTAAATAAGTTGCTTTGACAGAATTGTCGGCCATCTGTTTCATAAAAGCCACTTGGGAAGTTGCTGCCACCTGAAATGTGCTGTCAAGACTGCATTACAGGACTTTCCACGGGAAGCTTCTGGATGCTAACGGCTAACGGTGTCCTGCTGCTCTGTCGATGCAGTCTTCATTTTTATACCTTTCGAAGCAGGTGGACCCGTTTTATGATTGCCATATTCACACCGTGGGCAGCACGGGCCTCGTTCATTCTCCGTTGGAGGGCACGGCGCGTTGTGATTTTGGGCGGCGAGAGCGCGGAAATGAAGTTGAAGCCTGGTCAACTTCATGGTAATGAGCTATGATGCGATTCGGCAGCAACCAATCAGAATGCAGCAATGCTCCGCTAAGGAGTGCTCCGCAGAACACAAGCGGGTTCCCAAGCACCGTCGGTATAAGCCGCGAGACGGAACAGGTTTCCACATGTATTTTAACCATCTACACATGGTAAAAAAAAACATGTTTAAACGGCATAAAATTATGTGTATTTTTATACCGTGTCAACATGGCCAATGAAATTAAAATTTTGTGAAAATCTCAAGGAAGAGGTTCATTGTTTTGTCTGATGCACTGAATTAATATGTCTGACTTGGAACAAGTGGAGTAAAAATAGCAAAATAGTCAGGGATGGTTTTCAAGACCCGGACAGGCAATATAAAGCTACGTAAACGATTACACTGTTGTTATAAGATTCCATCAATATATCCATTATCTAGGCTATTTCTTGCATATTCTTACCTACACGCTTCAATTTTCTGTTCATGTAATTTTTACTGGCACGTTCCACCAGTATCATTAAAGGGTGTTTGATACTGGGAGAAAAATTTTAAAAATGAGGCATAGACCAAGATGTTTGAAATTATTGGTAATCCAAGTGGGTTGGGGAAGTGCATAGTGTTCTTGTGGGGGGGGAAAGCTGGAAATTGCATAATATTTTTGACCATAGAATGTGAAATGATCCAAATCATCTGTAAATTTAACGTTATTTATTTATACCAGTAGTGTTTGTCATAACATAGGACACATTTTGTCAAAGCACGTGTAACTATCTGCAGTTTGCACAGTTGTTTGCTTTCATAAGTTTGCGAGACCTAGCACTGTATATGTCTGAGAGCGTCCACAGCATTCGCTTCTCAGTAAAAAGAAAATGTTTCCACGGTAGATATGTTAAACCTTCCTTGTCATTGGGCTTGTGTTATGAAACCAATAAATCTGCAGCATTTTTGCATAATTAAGCAAGTGTCCTAAGACCTTCAGTGTGCACTGTATGTGTGTGTTTCTCGAAGGAGAGGAACATAGGATATGCAAAAAGATGTATTCCAATATTCTTCTATTTCTACAAATGGCAAATGAAGCTTAATTTCTTTTTGTATTCCTCATTAGCAGCACTAATAGCCAAGAGGGGTCATCAGCGGAGATGGAGGCTGCTTTAATAACCTCTACTTACAGCAGACCAGGCCATATATGGCCAGCGTTTAGCTAACCACGTGTGTCTTCACTGAATGGACCTTTCAAGCAAGATGGCCATAAAACCGGGTTCTGAAATGAAAAAAAACACGCTTCTGGCCCTCAGGGCGAATTTACCTCGCTCCAGTTACTGCTGGGTGCAGAGTAAGTTCACTTAATTGCAGCGTTTGGGGACGTTGTTTGGAGGCTGTATGTTTAGGGAGTCGCTCTGTAAATGAATCACATTCCCAAGCTCATCCCGTCAGCCTTCTTAACTTTAGAAAGTACAAAAAGGAGCGTGTTTCCTTTGGTTTCTTTAGACCTTGCACAGTTGGCTTCGACCTGATGTCATACATGCTGCGGATTGTGTTTTTTGCAGTTTACTTCAGGATCAATAATGTTATTGAATGATCAGTGAGATTTTCAATGTGAGACACACCCGCACACTCATCATTTACATACATATATATATATATATAATAGTTTTATTACTTTTTAAATAGCCTGTAGGGTTGCCAAACCACCCTAAAGCTTTTGATGTAGCTAATTTTAGGTTTATAGTGGAACGATATAGATTTGCCGAAGATTTCTTGCGTGAGCGTGCAAGTCTGAAAGCGAGTGTCATGCCGAATGTGTGAGACTTGGCAACCCTGCAAGTTATATAAGTATCTGTTTATCCATTCAAATGTCGTTAATGGTCAGTCGCTAATCGTATGTGCGACTACGCTGTATTGTTGCAGGTTAAAACGAGGCTTCCATAGAGGTCACCTTATAATTGCACTTAAGAGGGTGATGCAGTCGCCGACCTCCTGACCTGTTTTATTATGTTGTTAGGCTTCTTCTAGGGCTACGCGATTGCGGTCGATGTGTTTATGAGGTCTTAGCTTCTCCGCTGAGTGGCTCTGTGTTCCCCTGGTAGCTTTAGCAGATTTGACTCTGCCGTTTTGCCTTTAGTGATTGATAGGTTTGGGAAAGTGCTCCAAATTATGGTTCTGGAGAAGCCCTTTGTTCGCCTCCCTGCTCTGTGTATAATTCCGGGTCTCCTTGCAGAAAAACCACAGTTGGTTACCGCTATAAGGCCGGGTGCCTCTGTGTTGGTTTGTTTAGGGCTGTCCACTGCGGTGTTCCCAAGGGCGCCCAGCGTCTTCCTCCTGGGGACATTATAACCTGAAGGTCGTTGTTCCAACCCAGAGCTTTTACAGGCCTCATTCGTCTTCTTCTGTCTTGCTGTCCTGAGGAAATGACATCATGCTTTTGCTGTTGTCAGGGTTTCTCTGAAGAGCTGTTGGGGAATTCAGTACAGGCCTGCCGTGGTTCTGGTTGGTCGGAATGGCAGGCCTTCAGCCTGCTGGCTCGAGATAGTGGGGTGACAGATCAGCCCTGGACCCCGGCTTTGAGGAAGACCTTCTAGCTTCTAGTCAATGCTTGCTGAACAGTTGGCACGTGTCGGTAAACCCATTTGGAGGTTGAAAATGCTTAGGATTTCAGATGAGTTGCAATTACCGTAAATTATGGTGTACTTTCTCCCCAGAAACAAACAGGACACCCTCCATATACTCACCATTTGGGCCAGAGAACTGGCATGTATTTAACTCCTGATCACGCTGAGCCTACTGCTTTGTTTCCATGCCGGTCCCCCCCCCCCCTGTGTTTCTGCGTCTCTGCTGCCGTGGCGACGGGCATGTGGTGTTCTCTGTCACTTACTCTGTCACTGTTTACCCATGCCTTTAGTCACTCTTTACCCATGCCGGTAAAGATTCCGTGTTTTATATCACCTGTTTTAACAATTACTTCACAAATGGCGAAACGGCATATTTAGAAATGCGCTTTATTTTTGTTTCGTTTTGTTTTTATACTTGTACTTCTGGAACAGAATGAAGTCGGCCGTCTGAGTTTACGGGAGGCCTGAAAGCCACCAAGTTCTCTCTCGACGGCAGGGCGGAGTTGGGGTAGAGGGGCTCTGAGTGCAGAGCCGTTTAGGACTCAGTCTCCCGCAATGACGACCGGCCACATTTCTGCCATTTCGCTGAGGTTCGGTAGTGAGGACCTGGCTCCTCCCACCCGAAGCGCTCATGATATAATCAGAGAGGAATGCTGTGGAGGTTGAGTGTGGGCCTGGCCAAGGGGAGATTAGGTGATAAGGCTGAGTAGATGCTGGAAGTGCTGTAGCCTCATGTCACAGAGCCAACTTGCGCGCGTCTTATTCCTTCTTATTATTATTGTCACTATAGGCTTTAGTGTGCAGCTCAGTGGGTTACAGCGTCGGAAGGTCATTGACTCGAATCAGCGCTGGACCCTTGAGCAGGACCCTAAACCTCCTGTTACTCAAGGGGCTTGTCTGACTTTAAAAAAAAAATGCATGTTGCATTGGATAAAAGCGAAATAAATAACCCGACGAAATAAATAGCTGTATCAGCTTATTGTCCTGCTGATCATCCACGTGGAAGCAGAGTGAGTGTTGAAAAGCAGGACATCTGTACTTACAGCTTCTTTAACTGTGGTCCGATTGTCAGGATCCCCACCCTCTGTTGTCATTGTTGCATCTGTAGAACATCTGCCATAGCTGATGTCTTCACTGGTCCATGTTTCACCCTGGGGAAGGAGAGAGAGTAACGTAACTGCTAAATTCTCTTATTGTTCTTGTAGTGGGCATGCTTTTTCAAGGTCTTAGTCACCCACTTTTGGTCTGCATCAGTATCAGTTTGATGGTCTTCATTTCCCCCCCGCCCCCCCTTTCACATTCCTTTGCTCCTATATTCTTGGGTAGTCTAAACATCCATGAATTAAAAAATATAGGATTAGAGTGATTTTATTATGAGTTTTATTTCCCAGTGGGCTTTGGGTTTTTCTGAAGTCACATTTGCATAATCTCTTTGTCGCTGTGAGCCAGGACTCGACAAAATTTGATGAGCGTGGAAGTGCAGTTGGGGCAGCTTGAAGAGAGAGTTCCTCAGCACTCAGTAAGGTCACACCTGGATTATAAATTCTCCTCCATTATTTCAGAATAATTATGTAATCACTGCTTTAGACTGGAGGCCGAGCAAATGTCTCACCGGGGAAGCGGTGTTAATTTTTCAGAAGACATGTCAGGTGATGTTTCTATGAGACAGAAGTCAATAATTTTTCTCTACCAGAACAACATGGAGGACACCCATAAGTTCACTTGTCCAGAACACATATGGAAAGTGGAACCTGGTGCCATGGTCTGCTAAAAGGTTGCGCCTCATATTTAGTCATTCATTACTTAACTTGTAAGTAGGTCACCCTGGGTGAAGGTATGTCTCCACTTCTTGTTTCAGATGCCATACCTTCCCAGACACCCTTCCAGAAAGGCCTTCTCAGATATGACTCCTTAAACTGCTAAACGCTGTTAGGGAGTCCCACCTTCCCCCCCCACCGTGGGCTCGATCACTCCTGGAAAGTGCTCCACCCTTTGATTCCTGGAGTTTTGTCGGTTCTGCTTCTGTTGCAGTATTCAGATATTACGTAACAGTATAGTCAGTGTTACTTATGTAAGGGCATTGCTGATTAAGCCAGATTTGATTGAGCAAGGTCTTGACGTTTATTCCCGAGCAGATGTCACTGATTTGAGTACGGAGAGGGCACGGACATGTTAGCTTGTTACTCATCTAGTGGTGTTTAGCCATGAAACACCACAGACTTCACTGATGACAGGTCAGATCCTTTCTCCCAGAATGCTGTCAAGATTCTCAAGGAGAGGATGATGCATTTTGCATAGGCAGCCTTACTTTATTTTTTGGTGTTATTGGTTACATGATTGGAGTGAAAAGGCGTGAAGGGGACGGCAAGCCGCTCTTTTGTGCATCCCTGCCTGCACTGCACCCCTGGTCACATGACCATACAGCCACGGGAATGAACCAGCCTTCTCAAGTCAAATGAAATCGGAAATTAATTGCCTTCCGGATGATTCAATTTCTTTGGCCGAGGATTCCCAGCTTCAGTATTGAGATGGCTTCCTGTTGCGCAGGGGATTGGGGGTAATTGTAAGGATGCAGCCCATGGCTTTAATTATACTAGAGAGAGACGTCGTGGAGCCCTATGATGTATTAAGCACTCTTAATCCATGTAGTTTGGCTCTGTTGGGTCTTCAGAAGATGAACTCCTAGAAGACCGTGACATTGGGCAGAGGAAAACTAGTCTTACTCTGTTGCTTAAAGAATTAAAGCAGCGTTAATAATAATATTAATCTTCCTTTATAGCTCTGAGCAGAAATAGGAATAGGACCTGGATTTAGTGTTGCTAATGCATAGTGTCTACCAGAGACAACAAACAGCAGGCAAGAGGACTATGGTTTAGTTATTTTAGGTCCTGTTAATCTGATCTTGAGTCATTCGAGATTGTAAAGTTTGACAGAGACCTGTTTGTCTGAGCAATTTTCGGTTGTCCTTTATTAGGTACTTTCCCACCAAAGTTGCAGAACCTGGTTCCCGGTTTCGAGCTCGTGTGCTGTCTGCACCGGGAACTTCTGCAGCTCATGGCCACCTTTGTGTGTCGCTTTCCCATAGCTCAACAGAAGCCGGGACCTCTATGCTAAATGAGGTGGGGAGACGCAAAAAGCTCACAGGTTAAAATTCACATGTAATTTCCTATGTAGCGAAACTACATTGCCGCCCTAAGACAATGGAGGGCTGATTTGTTAGTTATTTTTTTGTGTTTTTTCACCAACGTTTGTACATTATGTACATCTGTTACAGATGAATGAGTTAGAAACATGGCTGTTCCCTCGGTGCTAATGTCACATATTAGTTAAATGCAGAGGACACGTTTCACTAACACCTGTATTTTGATATAAGGGTGACGTATTCATGGAAAGGATGGAATGGAAAGGGGCTTTTTTGCAATGTTTTCACTGGTTTGCCCAGCAGCTTTCATGGTAGAGTATTGAGATTATCAGCATTATGGGAATTATCTGAGAAAAAGATGCTGCTCGAAAACCAAATCGGGAACACAGGTGGACCAGATGCAGAGCCCTGTGTGCTTAGTGATGCAGTATATGCTTTACAAAGCTGGTCTATGCAACCTTTCTCTGGAAAATGAAAAACTTACTGTGGAGAGAAGAAGGGTAGATGGCAATGAAGACCTGGTCAAATCTATGGTGCTGACTTGTTGTGCTCTGTGTAATCTACATAATCTATGTGAAAATATTCGCAAAAATATTATCTGGGGCAGTTCACACAGTACACAGCAGAAGCCTGATGACAGTTAAAAGTGCACTTAATAACTGGAAAGATGCTTTATTCTCTCTAGTTTACAAAAAGTAATATAAGTCTTTATTAAAAATCTTTGTGTACACATTCCTCCCATTTGGCTATCAAAATGCCACATGCATTTACAAGATTATAGAAATAACACATTGTATCTTTAAAATTAACACTATGCCATCAACAAGCTAATTTTCCCAGCCCTACTTTAATAATTAAAAGTAGCCGTGAAACTAGGTTGAATGATATATTGAAAAAATTCCCGCATTGATATTATAAATCTTTGCCATATTACAGTATTTATATAACAAAGTTGATCCAAAATAAATTACATCCGAACAGAACCTATATGCCAATAAAGTCTGTCTTTGCTGGAAAAGGCAAGTCAGTAGTTCACATTCTGGTTAAGTTGCCAAGTGTCTGCTTATTTAAAGTTTTATTAAATCAATTAATTAATTTCACAGAACATGAATTTCAAGAACATTTCAACGTCACGCTAAATATACATATAAAATTAGCAGTAGCAGCATAATCAGATTCCTTACACTTGTTGCCACGAGTTGTGCCAGTGCTGAAAAATCACTTGCGCGTGCTTTATATTGTCTCTGTAGAATTCAAAATATTTCCATTAAGGGGAAGACCGGTGTCTGGTAATCAGTTCCTATTTGCACGTTCCCCTCACTTTCATAAAATTGCTCAAACGCACCACACGACAAGTGCACAATGACTAAAGCTCACACAAAAACACATCCTTCAGAATGAATAAACCGCAAACGTAAAAAAGAGAAATCGCAGCTAATTGTATCACTGCAAAAAAAAATATTTTGAATCCCTTATTCTTTGATTTTTTAAAAAAAGATTTATCAATTTCACAGTCTGGAATATTCAACAATTCTGCCCCATTCTTACCCTGTACATTATTTTGCTTTTAGTTGCCAACAATACAAAGAGTTTTGTATGACACCTTTATAACTATGCTTTTAAGTAAATGTAACCGACGTTGAAAATTTGCTGGGTTTCTTTTTGCGGCAGTGACATCACAAACAATGACACCACTCCTTCATAAAAGAATAGTTTTATTAAACCAACGAAAGAAACTGTGCACAACTGAACGCTTCTGAACATTTCAGAATCACAATATTTTGTAATTATCTGAACATTTTTTTTTTATAAAAAATAAATGCAATATACAAACAGCGTTCAGAACATTAGTACTAGAACGTAATAATGGAAAATAATAATAATAGAAAAAATCTAGTCTAGGGGTGGTGCCGTGGGCCCATTTCGTTTATCAAGGACCTGGACAAGCCGGTCAAAGATGGCGAGAAAGCGCTGCTGGAAAGCGTTTTGCTGCTGTCGCGCCTCCGCCGCTTCCTCCCGCAGGAGAGCGAACTCTCTCTCTCTCTGCGCCGCCTCTTGAGCGTCGTGATCGATAAGCAACTGGAAATAGCGCTCGCGCTGTTCGTATCCCTGCCACAGCACGTCCGAGCTGCGTTCCGTCATCTCCCGTACAGCCTCCAGAAAATCCGGATCCCTTTTCCTTTTTCCTGTCAAGTGCATCAACGTTATCAGGTTAAAATGGATACAGTGTCAGTTTCGTCTTTTAAAGTCTATGTGCAACAAGCTGGCAAAAAAATATGCAAAAGTCTTACTCCTCTTGTGCGGAGTTTCCCGCATTGGAGAAAGAGGATGTGGACAGTTGAAGGGGACAGAAGAGGCTGAACTGGACTCTGACTGTGATATTTCACAGAGATTGTCTGGAAAACAGATTTTATGAAATGAAACTCAGTGGAGCCTGAACATATGGATCATGTTGGTACATTTATTTGCAGTACTGTGCAAAAGTCTTAGGCAGTCAAAGAAAACAGTGTTACGATGCTCAAATGGTCTTCACGTTTGTGCAAAACTATATCACAAATGTCATAGTTTCTTAGTTATTTCAAAAGTCACCCCCCTAAAGTCACCCCAGTATTTACAGCAACCCTTCAATATACACACATGCATTTTTTTTATTCAATCACCTTGATCTATCTTGTTTGGCCAATGAAATAACTTTTCTCCTCTTCTGAGCAAACATACACCTAACACCAAAATAAGATTAAGATTAAAACGTACTGTACTGATCACAGTGGGAAATTCTGGTGGATACAGCAGGGAGAAGACAGATATAGGCAAAAACAGTATGCATGATGCAAACAACCGAATGTAGTGCAAAAACATAATACTGTGATATTATGGAAATATTTAAGGATAGGTATAATCAGTTGGCATAATAAATTAATAGAACACACAGCGCCGGACCTTTTCTGTAAATATAAATAGGTTTAAACATTCTTTGACCGCCGAAGTATGGCACATGTGCATATATTTTTATTCAACAGACGGTGTTTTTTCTAAAGCGACAAGAAGTCACATACAGACCATACCCCCGAGTTATTTTGCCTCCCCTCAAAGAACATCTAATTTATTTTATTCTTAAATAGTCTAAAACCAATCCGGCCTCCACCAGGGGCGTGGCTACGGATCGTTCGCTCACCCAGCGATCCCTCCCCCAGTCGTATCTGCTCCGGCACCGGCACGGCACACACACTGCGCTACTTGTAATGGTGTGAACACTGAATAGCTGATGCTCGCTCAATTTAAATGTTAAACATGCTAGAAAAGCCAAACATACCTTCCTTAGATGACACATCAGTGGCTTGCGTGTCGTCCACGGTCAATTCCAGCGACGCCGCGACCGATTCCTTTGTTTCGGCGTTTCCCGAATATGCAGGTCTGTGACCCAGAATAGCGTCCATAATGCTGAACCATTTGTTCGTTTTTCTGTCCGAGCCGTTTTGGTTATTGTGAACTTTGACTTTTTTGTAGTCTTGCTTCATCTTCTTGATTTTCTCGCGGCACTGCTTGGCGGTGTGCTGGACGCCCATTTCGGCCAGACGCGACGAAATCCTGCGGTAAAGCTTATCGTTGCGCGTGGTCGAATCAAACTCGCGCTGCACGTCCGCTTCGGCGTAGATGCTCAGCAGCGCGTGCACCTCCTCGTCGGTCCATTTTGCGCACTTTTCCATCTGCTCCATTTTTTTAATCCACTATTACCGTTCTACAGAGATAGGGAAAAAAATCTCTATTTCCCCGCACTAATGCCTAACTTATAACCTGGCGCCTATGCTTGTTGGCAAACAATCAGCAAAGTTTATTGTTATCGGCTCCACCTCAGTAGTTCCCGGTCGAATAAAAAGTACCTTGCCTGAAGTAGGAACTAAATAAACAGGACCAGGAACTACGTACCCGGAAATACAATGGAACCGAGTTCCTGTTCCTGTAAAATGTTTCTGCGGTGGGAAGGGCCTATTCGTTCCAGTGTGTGGCTCCGTGTTAGGAGGAGCTAAGAATACACAGAGTATACAGTGAAAGCCACATCTATAAGCAAAGGATACTGTGCAATTAAAAATGATAAAAAATAAATACAAGAATTATATAGTGTGATACATATACACAAACTCTAGGTACAAAGATATTTGTGCACATATGTACAATATAAATAAATATATTTACATCATATATATTTCTTAGACTGAATTATAAATATATGACAAACTCCTGCCATCACATAGGTGCTACAAAAGTGTGAAATCAAGGATTACTTCACTGCAGAAGTTTTTACTCACAAGCCATTGGGCTTGTGAACAACTCGCATCCCCCCCACCCTGAATGTGCTGATACCTGTGACCAGTGAGAGCTATAAGCAGCCCCCCAACACACACACGCACATACAGGACAATACTGCAGACTTTGCAGAACCTGTATACCTCTACTTGAGGAATTTTTTAAAAATCTACTTATACTGACATTTCATGTGTTTTCATTTACTGCACTATGTGTTTACATTTCGCTCTGTATTTTTAATATTGTGTCTTAGGTTTGATCTGTGTCTGCTGTGCTTAGATGGAACATTTAGAGCGAGATTTTTATTGTATAGAGTAATTTGTTGTTTTACCATACAAATGGCAATAAACTTCACGATCAGATTGTACAGTGTTTTGTGGGGGACAGGGGAGCCACCTTGGCTTTTGCTTAAGTGATAGTTTTTGTAAACTTTATAGCCTGGAGCTGAGGCTATTCCTATGTCTTTCCGGTACAAAAAATATGAAAGACGTCGCCTGACTCTAAACCACTGGATTGCGATGCTGTGACTTTGATGGGGGTGGTCGCCGGTGAAGATCCCAGGCTCGGTAGAGTGATGTCACCGACGGGATGGTCCGACCCCGTTTTCTCAATTATATGTCACTTGGGATGGAAGCGCCCGCTAACTTAAATAAAACGTCAAACCGTATAGCTGCTGGTTTCGGCGTAACTTGAATGCATAAGTCCCATGGATGACTGACGGCTTCCCCCACTGTGTCTCCGCAGGTTGATGTTTTCCCCTAGGGAGCCTCCAGGGTTGCCTCAGAGACAGACCCCCGAGGGTTTGCCGCCCGTCTCCGGAACACGACCCCGCCTTTCCTTGGGCTAACCCCTGCACACACACCCAGCATTCAGACCCCGACGGTCTCCGCAGGTGCCTCAGCCAACCCGCTGGGGTCGCGCAGTGTCGCCATGGACACTGAGTCAACATACTCTGGATACTCCTACTACTCCGGCCGTTCCCGGGGCTCCCACAAGCCTGGGTAAGAGGATCTCCCTTCTCTGTAGTCCCCACTCCCTCCTCCGTGAGCCTCTACATCTCTGGCGTTTGGTTTGCATTTCGCCATTTCTGAGGATTATTTATCAACCATTATTTTTTCCATTGCTGCCCCCTGTCTTTGTCTTCCCTTTCAGTTTAGGTAGTTCCCTTGTACTGTAAGAGTACTGAAGTTCTCTTGTGGACAAAGCCACAAAGCAGTGCAATAAATCGGCGAACCGCGGCCGTTATAATTCCTCATGAAAATAAACACGAAACAGTACAACGGATGGTACCGCGTAGATAACAGCCATAAAAGTAAAAGCTTACCTTTTTACCTCCTAACTCAAGACTGCTTGCTTGCTGATGATCAGGGATTGCCAACCTGTATGTACATGGAGAAATGTGTCTGTGGAAAGAGTCACCTGTGTCCACGATAAAAAAAAAAATAAACAGCTCTGTACAGTAGGATTTTTAAATACCATGTCGATGGTAAAAATTGCACTTAAAAATGTCCGTTATAGTACCAACCATCGTGTTGTTGACCCCTGCTGATGACAAATTCCAACTCAGGCCATGTTGGCAAAAGGGTAACTTCTGTTCATGTGAATTTGAAGCTGCAGTGTGTGTGTGTATGTACGTGTGTGTGTGTGTGTGCGCGCGCACGTGTGTGTGTGTGTGTGTGTGTAAAATATTTATATATATATATATATATATATATTTTTTTTTTTTTAAGTTAATTTTTTTGAATGACTAACAGGATTTAGTGCGCATGCCCTTCACACCATAAATGACCATTTTTAGAGACTGTGACTTGGATACCTGTTTCTTGTGTTATTCAACAAGGTTTTGCCCTGTTTGATTGTGTGTGTGGGTTATATACAGCCATGGAAAAAATTAAGAAACCGCAACACAATTTTTTGTTTCATTTTTCAGTTTATGGCTCCGCGTCTGTCAATAATGTCTTTTTTTTTTTTTTTTTGCAAACTGCCCCCTGGTTGTTCTCTGTTTCTCATCAATGAAGGGCTTCTTCCTTTCTGTCTGAGACCATAGTCCTGCTTCCACCTTGTTTTTCTCATGAACACCTCTCTTGGTTATTTAAATAAATACATTAATTAACTGTGCTGTTGGCTGTTGATATAATTTAACTAATACACAGAATGGCTGAGGTCCCCCGAGGGAGGGTTTGGGAACCAAAGCTGAGTTTTTCTAGCCATCCAACAAGGTATCAGTAACTTTTTGGAGAACAGAAGAAATTCTTCTTTTTTTGTTTGTTCTGTTATTGTTAAATTGGACATGATACAATGTTAAATGTTTTTCTGGCGTTATTTCATAGATAAATAGCTTTAAGAAAATTCTTTGACTGCCTAAGACTTTTGCACAGTACCATAGTTCTTGCTGGGGCGATTCTCCAAGGGACCAGTTTTCAAAACGTTCTACAGAATTTTTTTTGTTTATTTCCCCATAACATTTCCCTCAACGTGCTTGGAGGGCTCCCAAGTCCCAGCCAGTTTCCCTAATAGCTGCCCTGGACTCTGTTACAGGTTACTGTCACACACACTAAAGTGTTAAATGGGCCTTTGAAATGTGATCTTGTTTTTTTTTTCTTTCTCTCTCTCCATGTTTTCAAAGTGGTCGAGTCTGAATACTGTTAATTTGTGTTATCGCGGCACAAACTGCCGACAGATTCTGTGCGAATCCTCTCGCCCAAGGCACTAATGCTGTAAACAGACATTGTGGATTTATAGTACAAGTAAGGGATGTGTGAATAACTCTGCGTTTAAGACAAAGGAGAACAAACAGAAAAAACAAAGTGAACCAGAAACATTTACTGGGGACATATTGTCAGTCTATATTTGAACGCCTCCAGGTTACATCTCTCAGTTTTTGGGTTGTGGGTTTACTTTCCAGCAGAGCTAGGAAGCAGTTTCTTTGCACACTTTGTCCAGAAATTTGGATTAATACCTGATTGGTATAATAAGTGACCCCCCGCCCTCTTTATATAAAAATACATGTTAATGTTGGACTGATTACCTCCCTTGACTACATTGTTTTACAGAAGCACAGGCTGGTAGTGACTAGCCTGTATTTGCCAGTCTCTCTCAGCTACTTCGACTGGATCTTCGGTTGTCTGCAGGCCAAACAGTGCACAAGCTGTGAGCAAGAGCAGGAGCGGTTACTCCTGGCGCCCCACTCGGCACTCGGGACTCGTCTCATTGGTCCGAGAGGAGGGCACTCACCCCGGCTGTCAAGATTCCGCCAATCAGCTCCTTGCTTGTGGCTGTCTCATTTGCATTACTAGTGCCGGCAGTTGGGAAGGCTCGCTCCTGAACCCCATTGGCTCAAACTGCCTTCTGGCATCTCGGTTATGTTTGAAATTCAAACTAAATTCGACTGTTAAAAAAAACACTGTAAGGGGGGCTATTTTTCAATGATTAATTGAGAATGGATGCTTCCTGTGTCCTATCTGACGCACCCCACTTGTGCCTGTCTGCTGCCAAACATACTTACGTGTGCTGCCCCTCTGCAGCTGCTGTCATCTAACTCTCGGACTGGGACATGTTGAAAGCCAAGCCCCCCTGCCCCCCACCCATTTATCTTTGTGGGCCCCCGTCATTGCTGTTGTCACCTGTTTGTGGAAGCAGAGTACAGGAAGCCATTCAATCCATCCCTCTGAGCTCATTCCCTGGGAATGGAGCATTTTTTTTCCCCCTACTTCCTTTTGTACCCTATCGTGGTGATACACCCTGGCTGTCTAGTGCAGACGAGCACTGCATAGCGAGTGAGGCAGTGACACTGCGTGTTAGGGGGGGTACGGCAGCGATCTCCATTTCCTGATATCCCTAAGCGGGGCGCCAGTAGACTGAGTTCCCATTTCGAGGGGATGTTGCGTGTTGAGAATCGACATGTGAGTTTGTGGTCCGTCGCCAGCCACCTTGTCTGCGCCTCCTCCGCGTCCCGTGTGCCCGGCGCGCCCCTCCCCGCTCGGTGGTCTGTGCCCGGTCTCGCCGAAGGGCAGTTGAGGGCCGACATCGCGAGCAGCTTTTCGCTGTATAATTAATAGCCGTTGTAACTCTGTACGCCGGTCACTCGTCGAAAAGGCCGCGTCCCGAGACGGTTTATTAAACACACGCCTTCTTAAAAATCACAAAGTATAATTGAGACGGTGACGGGGGGGTCTGTTGTAGGGCTGCAGTGTCTTGTTCTTGTAATACGGCAGTTTGCGGATTTGTGCCACTTCCTCTGTAAGCCGTAGACTTTCCATGGGGTGTCGGAGGGTTGGGGCACCAGGAAGTTCGGGCCCGGTGCTGGTGGGTACGTAGCAGGGGGTGCCTTAAAGGGCAGGTCGGCAGCTTCGCCCGCCCCTGGGCGCTGTGCCAGGCTGTCTATGTGAAGCCTGAGGGTTCCACCGTGGCTGTGAGGTGCGACCGCGTCCCTTAAAGCTTCTTGCCCTCCCTAGTGCAATCGCCATCAGCCTTAATCCCAAAAATTGGGCACCGTGGCCTTTCTTGAGTGCCCCCTTCTTGTCCCGGTTCACCACGGCTGAACGTGCGTGCAGGAACGCGGGGCTGGAATCCACCTGAGGAACGAGAGGCCGGTCTGACACGTCCGCCCGGGAGCCGCTGTCTCTCCCGTGTCCTCAAGAACTTATTTACTGCCAGCTGCCGCTGCAGGTCTTTGCCCTTCGGCCCATGGGAATTCCTCAGCGCTGGTCTGGTGGAGCCATGGGATTATCTGATGCTCTGTTCCCTGGGTCGTCTCCAGCGCTTTATCATAGTCTTCGGGAGATTTGTGGCGTGGAGTCGATCGCTCTCCTGAGCTGAGCACATAGACGGTGTTCGGTTCTGTCGAAGGCTGCTGGATGACGATGTGTAGTATGAGGGCTCCTAGCGGCTGGTGGCTTTTTAACCTCGGGACTCGGTTTCCACCAGGCTCGGAGTGAGAGAGGTTAATCACTGATGAGGTGGTGAGTTTTTATTACGTATAAGGGAGGCTCAGGTCTATGAGTCCGCCCGGCCCTGTACCCAAGGGTCCCTCGTGGGACGACAGTCTTGGGAAGCCAAACGCCTGGTCTGGGCCTGATCTTCTCAAGCTTCATTCCCATTGTCATGTGAACAAATACCACTTCACGTTTTCAGCCACTTTCTTTAACGACGCCTAATTCAGCCGACACATGCGCTTGTGACTCCTCTGCTGTTCATTTCCATTGTGCTCACCCTGTCATTACCCTTTATCTGAGTAAAATACGCTAATTCTGCTAAGTGCTTCGTATAAAACGTGCACCACTGAGAGCCCTTCTGCTCCGGAACCACCTGACAGAGTACAACACCTCTTCTTTTTTTTTCTTCTTTTTTTTTAAATTATTCTGAAGTGTAACTAGCATTTCAGATATATTTTCTTTTTTCTTTGCTACCGCCTGCTCTCAGATTTTTGGTATGAGTTAAATCTCATCAATTTCAGCTGTGTACACCTCGTCTTACATTGTGCCTAACATTCCATAGCGTCAAATAGTCTTGATCTTAAACTGAATCCGTTTCCCATTGTCCATAATCAGAAAATGTTTTTTTTGTATATTGGATATTGATTGTTTGAAGCTTTTTTTTTTATGGCGCTGGCGGAGAATTTTTTTTTGTTATGTGCATAACATCATTTGCGTGATTTTTCAATTATGTATTGTGCTGCGTTACATGCTTTAGATTTTTTTAGCTGTCTGTGGCGGCATGACGAATCAGTGGGTAGCACAGACCTATAACGCCTCCGGCATTGAGGTGTGTGGGATTTTCCTCGGATTCATGTGGTTTTCCTCTGAATAGATCCATTTCAGCTAATTGGTGCCCCTAATTTGCCTGTAGTGAGAGTGCATCTGTGCGCATGCATGCCCTTCCAGGCGCCCCTTCCCAGTCGCATGCCCTTCCAGGTGCCCCTTCCCAGTTGCATGCCTTTCCAGGCACCCCTTCCCAGTCGCATGCCCTTCCAGGCGCCCCTTCCCAGTCCCATGCCCTTCCAGGTGCCCCTTCCCAGTTGCATGCCTTTCCAGGCGCCCCTTCCCAGTCACTTGCCCCTTCCTTATGCATCCTGGGATGGGCTCTATGGTATAAGTGCTTGGACAATGGATGGATTTTTGCAGAGCTCT
>JABFDZ020000039.1:12103443-12118443 GCA_019775955.2 Pollimyrus isidori
CCTCCTAATCATCCCCATACACTGATTGGCTTCATCACTCTGTCTCCTCTCCACCAGTAAGCTGGTGTGTGGTGGGCTTTCTGGCGCACTATGGCTGCCGTCGCATCATCCAGGTGGATGCTGCACACTGGCGGTGGCTGAGGAGATCCCCCCCCCCCTTGTATGTAAAGCGCTTTGAGTGCTTGAAAAAGCGCTATATAAATGTAACTAATTAATTAATTAATTAAACTACGGACAGAAAGACCCTCAAACAAACAGCAACTGAAAGCTGCTGCAGTAAAGGCCTGACAGAGCATTAAAAAGGGGGAAACCCAGCGTCTGTTCATGTCCATGAGATCAAGACTTCAGGCAGTCATTGCCTGCAAAGGGGTTTCAACTAAGTATTAGAATTGAACATCTTATTTGCAGTTATATTAGTTTGTCCAATTCCTTATGAGCCCCTGAATGAATGGGATTGTGTAAAAAAATTACTTTAGTTCCCCACATTTTTATGCAATGTTTTTGTTCTACCTACTGAATTAAATCTGAAAGTCTGCACTTCAACAGCATCTGACTTGTTTTTTTTAGAATTTATTGTGGTAATGTACAGAACTCAGAGATTGTAGAACTTTGTCTGTCCAAATATTTATGGTTCCTGGCTGTAACTTACATTTTCATGAAGTACAAATATTTTAAAGCATATGTTTTCTTATTGTCATACCTTTCTTGCTGTATGTTCTGGCAAGAGAGGCTCTTCTGAGTTTTAATCAGTAGTTTCTTTGAAATAGTACTTCAATTAACCCAAAAAAAAAGAATCTCACCTGCCCCAGTTGCGATTTACAAATCCAATCTCAACAATGTTTTTGAGAGGTTTATTCATGATAAATAAAATAACAGCACTTTAAAAATTGTTAGATCGTGTTAACCCTATCTGGACTGGCATTACTGACTTTGTTGACTTTCTAATTAACAGAACAGTTGTAAATGTGCAACGTTGGACAAAAGTTGGCTTCTCCTTTCTTGTAGATTTATAATACAACCACTTCAGGTATCTTAAGATTCTCGTCGAGTTTGAGCTGTTTTACTCTCCCAAGCGGTATTTTAAAAAACATGAGTCACAGTAACCTTGAGGGTCTCCACTCTTGCACTTTTGTTATCTTCACGCATAAATACTTACAGGCTAACGGTCCTGCTCCTTTGTTCTTCATCTGCCCCCCTGGCTAAAAGACAGTCCCCTGAGAATGATTTGTTGTAAAAGTGCATTCTGTGTAATTATTTGCTGCCAGAACCTCGGTGGTGCTCAGAGGCCACAACGGAGCAGCGAGTGAAAGGCACTTCACTTTATAATGTGCCGCTTGGTACCGGTCAGTAAATACATGGAAACACGAGAAGGATGAAAACATCTCAAGTACACTGACTTGTCCAATGTTAGCACGAAAAAAAAAGCTATTTACAAAAATATTTATTTTATGTTTCGGCTGAACAGTTTTCCTTGTTTCAGTTTCGTAGTTTGATTCAAAATGTCAGAAACATAATATTGCGTTAATTTAAAAAAATGGTTTAAATAACAGCCAGCCAAACCTATCTGTCAGGAAGTTTATTACAGCGGGATATAACTATGAGACTGTACTGTGAGTTTATGACAGTCTGTGGGAAATATTCTTTTAATTGCATACAGTAGGCAGCAATTAACATGGAACTTAATTCAAAACAAATGCAGCAACTCATAGAATACCAACAGAACGGGCGATGTTAAAAAAATCATTCTTTGATCACTCTCTGATCACTACTTGATACCTTCAACTTCTGGTGCCCACGCTGATGAAGTGGAAATTGTCCTTTCTTTGGGATGAAAAATAGGCATTGTAGTAGGAGATAAATACACGTACAAAATGTACAAAATTCTCTATAAAAGCATTCAAGGTACATATTTCATTTTGATATCGTTGCTTCTTTGAAATGCAGAGTCCAGCGTGAGATGAGATTTTTTTGTAAATGATGCCGGTGACGCCAGGTTCCAAGATTAGTTTGAGAATGCGTGTGATCTAATCGTCATCGCTGTCCTCATCATCTTCATCATCTTCCTCGTCTTCATCGTCATCATCTTCATTATCATCGTCGTCGTCGTTGTCGTCATCGTCATCGTCATCAGTGTCGTCATCATCGTCTGCGTCATCATCATCATCCTCAGTGTTGACCTTTCCAGACAATACGTCTTCAATCCAGTCTTCCAGCTCCTCTGCCGTAGGCAAATCTTCATCATCAGGTATATCTAGCCAAATGCTATCCGCCTGCCAGAAAGATCAGGTTGCAAAACCGATTAAATCACTTCTTCAAGAGTCAAAGTTAGGTCACAATAATACATGGCTTTAGAAGTACTCCCTTCTCTTTATTTGAAGATTTGTTTCATCTTCTCAATCAATGGTGGTTCTACAGTACATGAGAGTAATCTATTTCTGACTTACATCTGTCACGTTGACCACGCCAATCTGAGGCTTGAAGAGGTCCACTTTGAAGGTTTTCTCCCAGTAGGTAACCAGCTGAAAATCAAATACAAACGCAGAATGTACAGCAGAAAATGAATTCAGTTTGAATTAGGGGCAGTAATATTGAAATTAAATCCTGTGATTCAGCTTTACTTTTAGTTGAACATCTCTATTTTATGGATACAATAGCAATAGATCATACTACAGTCGTTTACTCACCAAGGGAAAGTCATCTGGGTCAATCCACACGATGCTTAAGTCAGGGTTGTTCGTATTGTCTCTGGCCACTTCCTTCAGGATTTCAAGGAACTCAAAGCCGTCTGAGAATGTTCCAGAAGGTTATAACTCAACACCACAAGATGTACAAATGAATAACTGAAATGTACTGTTCCATATCTTTTTGGCTCACCGGGATCCTCCTCTTCTGCAAAAGCGACAATGTGAATCCCTTCCATGTCATCTTCCTGATAGGTGAAAGAAACATTTAGAAAGATTTCAGAGGGAATCAGAGTCAGGATGCATGATTTAGATTCCAGATGTTTTTGCATTTATTACAGAGATGTGGAATTACGAAAAATCAAGGCCATTTTTCATTCATACATTTTAAAACAATATAGTTGGTAAGTATGATCCTTTATGAATTTGGCCCAGTATTATTGTTTTGCTTAGGATAACTGATCAACTGTAAATGACAACAAACCCAGGTCTCAAACATGTCCTCAGCACGCAGTTTTCTCAGTGTAGGCCTGGAATAGAATAATTACAGCATCACTGCTTGTTTACAGAGTAGACAGGCTCATCTCATTAATTAATCCTGCAAGCCACTCTTAAGTCAAGAAGTCAAGACCACTGTGGCCAAAAGTGACATCAATCCAACCTTTACGTTTAATTTGAGGTTGAAAAAACAAAACAAAAGGTTTGCCTAAGGCTATGCCCAATTCTAAAATAAATTCTTGCATTAAAAATACCCAGATTACGACATCACTCATGCAAAGATTGACACGACATTTTTGGCAACTGTGCATGCTCCTGTTAGGTATATGCAAACATTACCGTCTATGTTTATTGACGAAGTCCACAATGTCCTCCTCTGAAACTGGCTTTCCTGGAATGGTCACGGGCTCTTCCATGAAGGGCTCGTAGAAATCCACTTCATTCATCTTCAGAGTCAGCTGCTTGGCCACCTGCAACAAATCAGGCTCCCTTAATTTGCCGAAAAATGAACCGGTTTGAGCAAGTGGCGACTGGCGTAATGAGGATAAAATCCGAAGTTTGTATCGTTCATCATTATTTGTGTTTTTTTTTTTTGCATACAAAAATATTTGCTGCTTACGGCTTTCTCGAACGTGCCAAAGAACTTGACGTAGGGCTGGAAGTGCTTTGCGGCCTCCAGGAAGGCAGCGAAGTCTAGAAGGACAGAGAGAACAGCCCTGTGTGACATACGTTGTACCTGCCCCATTTGTGCCATTATGGAAACTAACCACTGTGAAGTCAGAAAAAACTATGAGTGTCTAGTCAAAAGGTATTAAGGCAGCCTCTGTCTAACTCCCATTAGCCATTTGAAGTTCAAGGAACCCTTGAAACATTTCATGATAAAACTTCAGGGGAAAGTTAGCTACCTGTTGGAAGTTAGTACAAGTACAAGTTTATCCCTGTAGCCTCTTTCTATGAACGTATGCTGTTCTTTTTATATATAAATACCATAATAACTGCTCGTGATTTACTCAACCAGAAGGTCTAGGCTATTTGAAGCCTGGCAGGTCATTGTGGAACTTCTGGCAAGGCCTTGGGCCCATTAACATTCTGTGCTCCATCTTCGCCCCTATAAGTGCTTGTGCAGGAAAATGATCCTATGGTTTACATGGAGACCAAACGGGATAAAAACCACTATGAGGCTGATCTTTAACTTATAAACACTGTCTGAGAAGTGCTACAGGGACAACCATACCCCTTGGCTTTACAAGAGCTGAAAATAGTTCATGCATTGACTTCAGTGTTTTATCAGGGATCTGAGGCAATGGAATATCCCGGAAGTTAACAATAGTTCTTGGACTGTAAATGCAAACAGCTCCTTCAGAATTGTGCCGTGGAGAGCAGAGGGTCACCGCACTCGCCCTGCCTGTCACTCACGCTCCGATTCTTCGTTTTTAAAGTAACCGATGAGTCGTATGTCCTCCTCCAGGTTGTCGAAGGCACGCAGCTCCATAGAGTTACTGATAAGCTCCACCGGATCCTCCAGCAGCTGGCCGTGGGAGACAGGCTTTATTGAGTGGGCTGCCAACATTGGGCAGATATTTCTACTCACTTTGAATCGAAAAAAGCTGATTTGGCCAATAGTGAAAATTACCCATTATAAATTAATTTTGTTAAATGAACTTGTACGGATGTACATGTTAAATGGAACTGGTGATTGTTGCATCATAAAAACAAACACCAAGGCAGATGATAGATAGATAGATAGATAGATAGATAGATAGATAGATAGATAGATAGATAGGGCAGGGGGGATGATTAACGGATTGTAACAGCTCTCTTATCGACTCATAACTCATAACATAGTTATGAAAGAAAAAAGTCCCACACAAGCCAGGAGGCCAGGCCGATGGCTGCCCCTGTACCCATCTGCCCCGGAGAGTGCTTACATCCAGCAGGAACTCCACCAGGGTGTCTGCGGCCAGCTGACCATCGAATTCGATGACGCGGTCTTCCTTGAAGACGTAGATGCTGCCCTCTTCCTCAAGTCCTGGGGACTCAAAGAAGGTCTTTTCAGGAGACCTCCAACTTCAGGCAGTGACAGGCTCTGTGTAGCAGTGGCATTTAAATGTGGAAGCTCATTTTTTCGCCACACCTATGTCTTACCCAGTTTCTTTGCCACCTTGGCGTCCTTCTGGGAGTCTACCATTCCGAAGCCAATGTCCTTGTCCTCCAGCACCTGTGCAGTCAGCTGTGGATGGGGAAGACCACGAGCCATTGATGAAAGAGCACCATGAGAGATTTGGTACATCATAACACAACATTATTAACTTAACTATTCTGTGAGAACTGAACGTTGAGAACCTTTATTGGTGTCACCCATAAAGGGAGAATTTTGGGTTTCTCGCTGTGCCTTTAAATATTAAAAAAAATAAAATAAACGAATCTCCCCGGTCTGGAAAATCCAATTAATCTCATCAAAGGTCACCCTTTAACGCCATCTTGGCCCGGGTAAAGGCTGGCACATCAATGCCTGTGCTGTCAGCCACCTGCTATGGGCCGCGGGCTCCATTCACTGACATGTCTGGAGGACCTGGCCACATGCTCAGTTCCACTCACACTCACACAGGCATCCAGCTGTCGCGGCTCACCACTTGAAATATGGCTGGGCTGTCATTTTTCAAGCCTCTTCACCGCAGCTATTGTAGCACAGTGTGAGCTGAGACCGCATTCTCATGGAAGGCCACACCTTGCACTGAGTGACGTCCCACTAGGGAGAATTTTGTGTCACTCTTTTTTTCCCACCTTTTCCAGTTTCCTGGTTTCAGATTTGAATTAATTTAACAGATCTAATTTAACAGTCTAGATGTTAGGCGTTGCGTTTCCTTGGGATAACACCAACTCACGTTCGAAACGCTTTAATCTTAAATCCACTAGGAGAAAACAAAACACTAATCAAATGTGTTTCTTTTATTTGTATACATTTTTTGTGACGCGGTTATTATTTTTTTAAGCTCTGCAGATTTGCTGCAGCTATGCAATGCGTTTTGATATGATACAAATTTTGTGCGAGGGGACAAAACATGATAATCAGCTTTATTGCTTTTCAGGCAATAGAGAATCAAAGGAGATCAGTAATAGCAGATAATGGCTTATGGGTTAATTACGGAACAATTTAGAGAATTAGTTGGCTGCAGGATAAATGGACCCTGTTGTATAACCATGTAAAAGTGATCAGCTCTGTAAATTGAGTCATGTTGAAACTCCCAAGTGATGTCAATAGGAAGAAGAGGCCCGGCCTGAAGGCGGTGACCAATGACCCGACCGCAAGCCGCGCATCTAAGAATAAAGATATCATCTGTCAGTAATGCCTGATAAAAATGGGACAAGGACAGCGGAGAAATCTGTTGTCTATATCGGTGTTTCCCAACCCGGTCCTCTTTCTGCTCCCTCCAAGCTTTCAGCAAAATGTGGACTGTCTGCGAGTCCCGAAGAACTAGATTGGGAAACATTGGTCTATATCCACAATTTGTGGTCTTTGATGACAGACTGACAGGTGGTATTAGCCTGAAAAGCCAAAGGACTGTCGCATAAGAGAATGGACTAAAAATTTGCGCATTTGGCTTGGTGATCAGCTTATCAACGCTGCGTGTGCCTCAACTCTTCGAGACTCATGAACCATATGGTCTGGTGTGGAAAACCGCATGTAAGGTGATCAGACCATAAAACCTAGCCAACTTCCATAATGGACTGAGAAGGACGGCTCAAGCGGATTGTCCTCCAGAGATGCAAAGTAAAAATAAAGTGTTGAAAATGTGAATCCACACATCTTAACAACAGCTTGGCACAACTCATCAACACTTCTGTTTTCTGTTACCAAAAATACCTATAACGTTAGCACTGTGGATTAATTCCAAATACTGTGCACCCAATGTTTGTTCATTAGGCTAAACTGAAGAGCTAACTTCTCCAAGTTTAAATAAAAGTTACCTGATATGTGTCAAGGACAAATGTTCAATTTTTGCACTAGTGCCTTATCTAGGCTGCCTTTGTATCAGTTGATTGTACTGATTAGTATGAAACATTTATAGAACTGAGAAATCCAAACCAAATGATAGATAAAATCCAGTTCCATGGCCATGAACATCTTGTGCCCCTCACAAAAGCATCACCACTATATTCCTCTGTAATGTATCTAGATAGAAAGCAAAGCACCATTTATGCATAATCTCACCACGTACTGTATCTGGTACAGGGGGGTGAAAGTTCTGTTAAGCAGACATTACTTGTTTATATATTTTTGCCGATTTCAAATAAAGAATTACATTCAGTGCCTTTACACAGTCGAATTATAAACCTACCGCACAAGCCAATTAAAGGCTTTTTGAATTTTTCCGTACGTGATGGAGTTTGAACTTTTTGTGGAACCTCTTTGAATCGGGCACAGGAAACTCTGGTGTGCCAGATATATTATGTTAAAGTGAAACGGAACATTAACTCTCTCTCGCCCAGCAGAGTTCGACTGAATGAGAGGTATAATGAAATGCTACAGGCACAAAAAGAAGGTTTGAATAATTTATTGTTCTTGCACCTATATCTCCCAGGCGCATAAAATTCACAATCCCTTTCAGTAACCTGGTGGCATAAAGCCTTTTAACTTGATGTGTGATGCTTTTCGAAGCTGAAGTCATGCCACAGTATAAGGTGCACACAGAATGGTTTGATCACATTGAACAAATCCTGCTGTCAGACCTGAAAATCTGCAAGTGCCTTTTATGTTTCCCGATTTTTTTTTACCACTGTCTGCCTCACTCTTCCTCAACCTTCATGTTTAAAACACTCCTCTTCTAAACTCCTTTACAAATAATTTTATAGCTAAAATGTTCTACCCCGGCACAATATCAGGCTGTTTTCCAAGGTTCTCCTGAAGCTCAGGAAATTTATATGACGTAATTTTCCATGACGGCAAATGAGACTTAGTCAGGTAACCTAGGGGTGGACACCATTCAGCTGCACTCATCAGCTAAGTCTTACCTCCAACACTAGTTCTGTCATCTGGTACTGCTTCTGAAGCTCCTTGCTGGAGGTCAAAGGCTCGTGGTAGAGCAGGCACAGCATGTCATACTTCTTCAGTGCCTTCTTGTAGTTCTTCTCGCTGATGTCGATCACCCTATCCTTGCCGTCGAAGCTGGGGAACTCCAGTCCTTCCTCGGCATCACTGAAGGAAGCCAGGTAGAAGCAGGCCAGTAGGAAAAGGCAGAGGGCCTTCATGGTTCCCATGGAGATCGGCACCCGGGCTACAGGTGAGGAGAAGAGGCCCACAGGACACTGGCACGGAGAAGCGGTGCCCAGGCTCGGGAAGAGAGCTGGAATAAGTGGACCTGCTGATCTTCTGCTCTCCTTAGCCCCGTCGCTCTGCCTGCCGCCGTGACCACAGGCTGCCTCTTTCACTCCTCCGTCTTCCCCGAAGACAAAGAGAAAGACAAAAACGATGGGAGCCGGTATCAGGATGCGGCAGCTTTGGCGCCGAATACCTTACATAGCGAAGCCCATGTCCCCTGCCGTTTCAGAACCATTTTTAGGAGGCCAGTTGTTTCTGGTCTATAAATAAACCGGGAGGCTGCAGAAAGGAGGACAGATAGAAGCACAATCAGGGATTTGCTCTGCGTTTCAGAGCCATGTGTGATGAACCACCCCCTCCGCAGCCACGGAAGGGAGATCTGAGGTGTTTTTTGAAAATGTTTAAGGACTTAGAGACGGCAACAAGAAAAATTACACTGGTTTAGTTTATTACTGAGATGATTGGTCAGAATGTGTAGAAGGTTAGTCAAAGCGCTTGATTTGCTGGATCATACTGTGAGCTTTTCCTTTATGCATGATGTACCTTAGTGATAGCCTCAGCCTTGAAGTGACTAAGTCAAGTGACAAGATAATAGCCTGGCACAAATACAAATGTAAGCATGCGTGCGAGCACACTGTACATTTGCTCAGCTCATTGAGTAACCCGAGACTCTGGACAGTTAAATAGAGTTTAAGGGGATTGGCTTGTTGGCCCATGTACGCCGCATGTAAAATGTGTCGACTACACTGTAAAAAGGTCAACGGTGCGCTTGTGCAGCACATGGCCAAGTATAGTCAAAACACAAAAGGGACTCTACCTTTAAACCGGCGGCAGAGTTACGAGGCTCACGGCACGTCGCTCTGATCCTTCAGCCGCGTAAATCACCGCGTGCACCCTTGGAGCGGATCCAGTCAGACGGGCATATTTCTCCCAGATCCGCGTCTAGATTCGGAAGGGCTGAGAGCAGATGCTCCAGATAGATTTTCCAATGGGAGGGAGTGTAATTAGTCCCCCCTAATTGGTATGTGAAAGTAGAGCACGCCGAGCCTGTCTTGCCCCAAACGGGCCGATCCTGGAATCTGCCCTCTGACCTCTGACCCCAGTGGCACCTCACACGCAGAACACGGGAGCCATTAAGCAGCTGAGGCCTGCTTTAACGATCTGAATCCTCTCCGTACGGCGAGGCAGCCCTCGACACCCATACTTGCACTTTTATCTGCTGATATGCATGCATGTCATACATAATATATTTATTATTCCAGATACATTCATATCTCCCTATGAATACTGACATATTTGTACTTATGTTGACATATTTGGTGCCCTGCGATAGGTTGGTGCCCCATCCGGGGGGGCACTGCCCTTCGCCCGTATCTTCAAGGACTGGCTTAGCGACCCCTCCGTGACCCTAAATAGAGTATGTAGTTTTGGGAAATGGATGGATCTGCATATTTGTACGTGCTACTACTGATGTCAAATGATTGTCCTGTCATTAGTTGCATGTCCCATGTCTCGTTATCTTGTGTCTGTCTGCATCCCAGTGTACCTCAACTAGTACAAATCTGTCTAATCCACTAACGAAAGCCGAAATGTTGTATTGTGCTAGGAAAAGGCAGATTTGTTTAATTATTAGCAGTATTTATACTGACTATTCATATACTGGTACCTACTGTATTTTGGCACCTTAATCCAATCAGTGCTCGGGTCATTTCATCAGACTGCATTTGACCTGCACCAATTTGTGTTATTTTCAAATGCTGCGGTAATTCCCTGTAATATCATATAACAATTTCTGTGATGAGAATCATCAGACCAAGCTTTATTATTATAGTTTGTTGACCCAGCATGCATTTCACCAAGTAACACCTACATGGACAAACCGCAATGGAAACGTGATGTCTGCTTTTACTTACACTCTCACTGTTATTTGTATCTGAGGAGCTGAATTCAGCACTGCAGAGACCTGTAACTTGAGCCTGTATTGCCGCCGGTGCTGAAATAGAGACTGGTATTCTGGGCTGTTATGTTGGATTATGTTTGAGTACATTGTGTGGCGAGATAGTGTTAATCATCTCATCTCATTCTGTCTTGTGTTTTGTATCCATGAGTTTAACCATGAAATGCACAGACCCGGTACATCGCACACCTTGGTCGTTAATTTCCGCGGTTAACCACCAGATTATAAAAGGAGAGGCAGTGGGGCCACAGTCTGGAGGCCACACAAAGCCCCTGAGGTGCTGTGTGGAGTGTAGATGTTCATTCCAGTGATTTATGCAGATCTCGGTGCATAGCTTAGCAGCGACTTTGATGAAGGAGCAGGCCGATTCACTGATTTCCTGGGGGCATGTCTTGAGTTATTGCAGATAATGGGATTTTAAAAAATGTATTTATGTTATTTTGTTTGCGATGATTGTACTAAACTTTAGGATAATTGTACACTTGATAGACTGCCTACAGGATGACAGAAATGTGGAAATCATTTTAAGATGATGGTGTTGCAGGTTGCTGCAAAAAACTGGCATATATAGATAGCTGCCCAATTTTTTTCTTGGGGGGGGGGGGACTGGAGGTGTTCAGTCTTACACATTTGTGGCATCAAAATTGTGAAGGGAGGATTATACTGTTGTGTACAGATGTACAAATGGGGCTTTGAGTCCCTGTTTGTGTTACTCTCCCTACATGAAGAGTTGCAGCGTCAGCTCCGGTTTGTGGGGCATGCTGTGTTTGGGGAACGTTAACAAACTCTGCACGCCGCCCTACAGGCCAGACTGAGAAATGCAGGCTCACCGGGCTTTTGACCTTCGATAGCTGAAGCATGGTCCTATTTTTAGGGAGAAACATTTTACTGACCCCCTTCCTTGGGGTCAGCGGTGCCCCCGGCTTTAACGTCACTAACTGACACATGCTCCACCTCGGTGGCCTGAGGAAGACCAGACAGGCTTGAATGATTTAATTAAATGGCCTTCACAACATCAACATGCTCATCTGAAATCTACTTTGGCTTCCCTTGCTTGACAATGCAAAGACCCAAGATTTGTCTTCCCTCAGCTCCTATGCAACAACTTGCGTCGCGAGAAATTTAAACAAGGTATACTATCAGAAATGTCATTTAGAAGGAGAGGATTTTGCAGTTGATCTCAGACTTATTGTTAAAAAAGTGGGATTAACGTACAAACTTTATCCCAAAATCATGGATCTCTGCTGTGTTTAACATATTTGCTCGACGTCTAAATGGTCACCTAATTTCTATCTGTGTTGTAGTTTTGAAAACTTTCATGCAGAATTTTTTTTTATAAAGACAACTTCTGAGATCTTATTGAATTATAAAAGTTGTTTTGTTCGGTTTTCCAATAATGCTGCCATGACATGTTAGAACAAGCTGATATGCATAGTTTGAGCATTACCTTCTCAGGGGCTCCTCAGTTTGTTTATGAGATGTCTCTGTTACGCTATAGTATAGTCTACCTTGGGTAATATGAATAGTGGAGATTTACCAAAGTGTATTTAATGCTCCATATGCAGAGCATTGTAGAATGAAACTTCATCATGAAAACTAAGCATGAGCTTTTTTTAACAATGAACAACAAAGCGCAGTTATATTGACACACACACGGCCAGAAGTCCTACTATAGGTGGAATTGGCACACAGATTTTAAAAAAATGATGTTGCTGTGTGTGTGTGTGTGTGTGTGTGTGTGTATACCATGTTCAAGTTCAATTAAAAAATTATAAAAGTAAATAAATAATTAATAAAACCATATATCATAATAACATATATACTATAACTTATTCCTCAGTGTAATGGCTGCCAGAGTAAAACTGTTTCTGTAATGTTTTGTCCTTCACCTGTGCATTATGAACCAACGAGTTATACAATATACAGTATACATAAAATATAAATATACACATAAAAAGTGCTGGTTTATTTTTCACCGTCTCCCCCTGTAGTCTGACGTACAGCAAAAGGAAAGTCCCAGGATATTTGCTATATTGCTTTTTCCTTGAGTCTGCATGCCAAGGGAATACAATGTAACCAAGCAATGGAAAATCTGAAGGGAGAGGTACACAGTCGTCATGGTTACAGCTGTGATGATGCTGAAGCTGTTAGTTTGGGGGCAAATCAATATACAGTACAGTGGTACCTCGGTTCTCAAATTTAATCTGTTCCGGACTTTGGATCAAATCATAAAAAGTTAGAGTTCTGATCGAATTTTTCCCATGAGAAATAATGGGAAACCAATTAATTGGTTCCCCCCACCCCCCCCAAAATTACACCTAAATATATATTTTTTTAGCATTTAAACACAAAATGAACAGGATAAAACAAGAACAGCATTTTTCATTCGTAATGGCTTCCAAAACGATAGAAAGATTTTTATCCCAACATTTCCACTGTCCTGCCCCTATCGTGTGCTCCTTCCGTGTGCCACACCCCCTTGTTAACCTCGTGTGGGATCCCTATGTGATCAGCTGTTTCTGGTTGTTGTCATTAGTCCTCTGTATTAAGTCCGTGTTTCAGGTTGTTTCCCCAGTCATTGGGTGCGCTGGCTTAATGCAACACATTCTGATCCTGACACAATGCATTACGGTTACATGCATTGCAACCTCTCACCTGGCTGCACAAACTGGAACCACCTCCGTGACACACCTTTGCCCTTATTGGCTGAAGAGTATGGATACACGCATGATGTTTGTATCCTAGGCAGTTCCGATATCTGCTATTTCTCCAAAATATCACGTAAAGCAGTGAGAACTGGTTTTCAGTTAATTTACTTGGTAAAATAAATTTTAAATAAATGACATAAATGCTGTAATAGTACACGTAACTTGGTGGTTTATTTATTGTTAGTTACTGTAATTGCGCTTTATTTGGTTAATCGTCGAGTCTGTGAAGAAGGCATTCAAGTAAGAATTGCATTGTAGTATGACTCATTTCCTGGCGATTACAATTTATATTACATTAGCGTTTGCAGTTCAACTTCTGATATTCAGATCAAGTTCTAGGTCAAACTGGTTTGTTCGATTTTCAAGAAATTTGAGTTCTGGCACCAAGGTACCACTCTATATGGTTTTCACAAAAACTATTAATTCATTTTTTTAGCTTGGCAGAACAAAATGATTCCTGCAGAATCTTTTTTTTTTTTAAATTAAAGACAGAAAAGTGAGAGTTTACGACTGCGGCAAGTCAGTGACATATTGCTACCATAAAAGGCCTTTCCAATATTCTTCTGCACTATTTTATGTTTAAGAAAATGTAGAGCGATATTAGTTCTGAAGGATAAAGGGACACTTTTTTTGAAAGCTAAGGAGAACATTTGACGTTTCCACTGGATCCTCCAGTACTTTTTAGGTGGCAGCCACAGAACACCCCATTACATTGTAGGCTGCGTACATCAGTCAGAAACCTATTAAGACACTCTTTTAGAAATGTTTTATCAGTTTATTTAAAGGTCCAGTGACCTCACACCTTCAAGGCTGTGGGTCAAATCTCTGCTCTCGATTCTATGGGTGTGGTATTCGCTAACACATTGCATGAGTTCAATTGCCCATGGTATGAGATGATTTATGTCTGTGTGTGTGTGTGTGTGTGTGTGTGTGTATGTGTGTGCGTGTGTGGTGGGTTTGTATTTATCACATTGTGGGGACCAAAACCTCTTACTTTTTACCTTGTGGGTGATTTTTCAGGTCATGTAGCTATAGCAAAGCTACTCCCACAGACAGCAGAAAGGGTATGTGCTTTGTGTGAGTTGTGTGAAGATTGTACGGTGGCTGGAGTGCCAGCTCCCCCACCAACCCCCAATTTGTTGGAGGACCGCTTGCAGGGGCAGATGCAATTTAGCATCATACCCAGGACCAATGCTAAAATACAAGAAAACAATTAACACGTGAACTAGAAAACTAATCACAAAATACTGTATAGTTAAGGCAGAGGCCGGCCTGAAACTCACAAGAGCTGAAATGCACATTTCTTAGCCACATGCTCAGCCCAGACAGCCACATGGCAGCAATGTGGGCAGAGAAACACAGTAAAGTGCAAGACCAAGGGCCATTAGGGGAACAGAGAATGGGGCGGCCAGCGGCACCAGCTGGCCAACCTGAAAAACGACAGACAAGCCCAGAACAGATCCTGACAGTCTTTAGCCTGTTATGGCTCGTCTGTCTGTTTCTCTGTTTTTTTTTCCCGCCTTTTGAGCAGCTGGGGCAGGCCTGTGTCCTTTCGGGTTGGAGTGAGGTCACTGTGACCACGGCTGGTGGGGACATTTCACAGCTGGGGCAGATCTGTGCCCTCTTGTCCCAGCCGTCGGGTCGGAGTGAGGCCACCATGAGCACGGGGGCCGGCTGGGGACGTTTCACAGCTCTGCACGGCGCAACACCTGCGACGTGACCCCAATGTTAAGAAAAGGCACTGGTGTGTGGTTGTCCCCCCCACCCTCATCCCCCACCCCACCCCACCCCACCTCCGGCACGTGCGCAAGCTTCTCCAAACATCTGTTGCGTTGG
>JABFDZ020000039.1:12123443-12142401 GCA_019775955.2 Pollimyrus isidori
TTTCACACACCTTTGGTCCAGAGTCATGCTGTTATTGATCAGCATTTCCCTAACCCGCTCTGTGCCGGGGATCATGTGTTCAGCACATTTCACAGGCTGTGGTCTCAGGCTTACTTGGTGTTGCAGTTTTCAGTCATTTCTTTTTATTGTTCACCTGTCTCATACCAACTGTTTACAAATTTCCCAAATGGAGTTTCCATGCGTGCCAGTGTGCCACGTTAGACTACCTGATGTGACATCGCTTGACTGAGACATCCGTGTTCACGTGTTATTCATCCGAACGTCTCTGAAGAATAAAGTGCCCACAAGCAGGGCAGCCACATACTTACGAATGTCACCGTGTCAACCCTGTTCTGAACCTAATCATCCCACTGTCATCTGTGTAATATTATGGAATATTCCAGTGCCCTGCAACCAAACCCCCCCTCCTGAGATTCCAGACCATCTGACCGTTGCAAAGCCTACAGATGGCTACACTGTATAGCCATTATTACATGCGGATAACACGCACACTCCACAGTCAGCAAGGCATTAAACTGACAAGTCTGGAGATGTTAAGCTTCAACTCAAACAGTGCTGATCACTGAGCCACCACATTAATGAGTTAAAATTTGGATGCAGCTAGTAAATAAATAAACTTCCATAGAAAACAGCTGTTCAGGAATGCTTTCCCCTGGGCAGCTCTGTTTATTGCCTTTATCTGCTCTTAGAAGTGGCTGTCATCACCCTCTGTTGTGCTTTCAGAGTGTCCGCTGCGGCTGGAAAACGCTGCTCCTTGTGACCCATGGTCAAGAATGTCAATATTCATAAGTGCCAGAGACAACAGAGCAGGACAAACTGCATCCTGAGTCTCCCAACGCTCATATAACTTCTTATGAGATTTTACTGAACATATGAGAAAGGAAGGAAATGTTGATTTATCCACTCATGTTTTATAACGGCTTGTTCAATACAGGGGAGTCTGGGCACAAGGCAGAGAGCAGTCTGGATATGACACACATAACCAAATACCTCACTAGAACTCGAATTTCTTGAAAGTCGAACAAACCAGTTTGACCTAGAACTCATTCTGAATATCAGAAGTCCAACCGTGAATGCTGACCTAATATAAATTGTACGCGCCAGGAAATGAGTCATACTACAATGCAATTCTTACCTGAATGCCTTCTTCACAGACTGGACGATTAACCAAATAAAGCAGCGCAACAATACAGTGACTAACAATAAATAAACCACTAACTTACGTGTAGTATTAGAGCATTTATGTAATTTATTTAAACTTTATTTTTACCAGATAAATTAACTGAAAACCAGTTCTCACTGCTTTACGTGACATTCCGGAGAAATGCGGACTTAATACAGAGGACTAATGACAACAACCAGAAAAAGCTGATCACATGGGGATCCCAAACGAGGTTAACGAGGGGGCGTGGCACACGGGAGGAGCGGATGATCAGGGCAGGGCAGGGGTAATGTTGGGATAAAAAATCTGTATCGTTTTGGAAGCCATTAAGAAAAAAAATGCTCTTCTTGTTTCATCCTGTTCATTTTGTGTTTAAATGCTAAAAAAAATATATATTTAGGTGTAATTTCGGGGGGGGGGGAACCAATTAATTGGTTTCCCATTATTTCTCATGGAACAAAATTCGATCAGAACTCAAACTTTTTAGGATTCGATCCGGAGTACGGAACGGATTAAGTTCGAGAACCGAGGTATCACTGCACTATAGGGCAAACTTCGCACACAGTATTCTGTTTACAATGTATTTTATTTTAAAGACAGTTACATTGCATTGCTTTATTATGTTTCATTCTTTAAAAATAAGTGTGACTGTGGAACCACAGACCATATCCTAATGGAGAGGATTTCGATGTTTTCATACAAATCCAAATTTACTTTCTGTCCAAATGAACCCGGAGGTGCAGAGATGCCCTAATGTTCTTTAAGGGCGCCTGCCGCAGCGCAGTTTTAACTCGTTCCCGCAGCGTCGGCGTATGCTGCAGAGCATCAGCATCCGCGGCGAGGCGAAACCGATCACCTCGCACCTGCCTCGCCAGTTCATTCAGCTGTGGGGGTGCCCGAGAGGGGGAAATCACCCTTTTGCTCGTTGCCATATGCTGTAATCATCGTTATGCCATTTCATTCCTGACGGATCAGCCTGTTAGGTCTCCCGCCGCCGTGGGAACGTAGGAACACGAATATAAGTCATATATCATACACTGCCGTACATCCGGAGTTCCTGCCGCTTTCGCCTGAACGCAAAAAGGACCCCTCACCCCCAGTCCCCCTAGTCTGTGCACGTCACCGATATGCCGGGCTTGATGTGCGGGGCAGTACTTACCAACGTGATGGAGCAGTGACTTAATTTTCTCATTCACTAGCATCTGTTTTTCCCGACTTAAAGTACTTATAATATATGATGTATATAACCCACCTGAATGAGTAAGAAGTATAGTAACTGCCATTGTATGCTCTAAAACAGTAATAATAAGAAGGACACAACCCTTTTTTGTCAGATATAAAGATACAAGCAGAAAATCAAGGTTGTTAATTGATTGACTGATTTATTCATTTATTTCAAAAATAGTTTATAAGTAATCAACAGTTGCAATATAGTTCATAGGTTGTCACGTTGTAGCCCAAGGGCGCAGGTTTGGTTTAAACACTGGGAGGGACTAAATCAGCACCCCCCTAACTCTCATGGTACTCACACAATACTGATTGGGACATGTCCCTACTGTCCATACCATAATGTACACCCCCGTTCAAGCCAGGGGACAGAAATGTCGAATTCCCCGCGTGATTTCAGTAGACACTTTGATGTTTTAATTCTAGTCCACTTCCCACCTTAAACAGTGCTAAGTTTCGGAAAAACAAAATAGTTGTGGGATGAGTCAGAAAGCGCTTCAACCTGCTTTTGCAGCCCTCGCCTGCTGTGGAGGGAGCTCTCCATGGCCACTAAGCGGAGGATCCCGCGGAGCCGACGAGACTCGGGCAAAAGCTGGGGGAGGCTGGGCAGACAGTATAAGGGTCGTACTGGCTGTTGAGTCTGCGTGTGAAGCACCTCCTGCAGTGTGTGACGGGCATGTAGGCTTCAGGATGCGGGCAGGAGATGCATGCTCTCCTGGCTCACACTCGCTAACTGTCAGCTTCGAGGGTACACTCTGGGAGCCTCGGCAGCACGAAAGAAAACATCCTTTCGAAATCCTGTTGGCTGACTTCAAACATCACGTTTTTCCCAGAGCAAATATGGCCTTTTGTTTATTTTGGGCAGGTAAGACAATCTGTCAACAATTTAGAAGTTTGGGTCGATACCATGGAAAATTCTGAAGGAGATTTTGGTGAAAATGTCATTTTTATCACGGGCGTGATGTCTAACAACGTACCTTACATACGTTTTGGCACTGACACAAATGAGTCTCGCCACAGAACTGTGTCTGTGTGTGTACATGATGATAATCCCTGGGCGAGAGTATATCCTGTATCGATGTCAGTTATGCCCAAAGCATACACACGTTCAAATTTAGACGCCAGTTTGCTTAAGTGCATGTCTTTAAAGTGAATGAAGAAACCCAGGTAACACAGGGATTATATGCAAACTCCCCACACAGAACCGAAGCAAGTACAGCAAACAAGAATATTTTCTGCAGAATAAACAACAATCTTATGACAAATAGAACGGCGAGAACCTCAGCAGGTTTCCAAGGGTAGCTCACCGTGCAGAAGATCTTTTCTGTTAAACAAAACCAAACAACTATATTCTTCAGAAAAGGAACATAGAATTAGGATTAGCAACATATTACCAAGAAATATCAGGATAAAGGCACATGGTGTTAGCACTACCAACATGTTTTAGTGATTCAAATGAAAGCAAATCTCATGTCATTAATTCAATCGAAAACCAAAAACAGAGAGACCGTTCCCCTCATCAAGGCAAGTCTGTGAGACAAGTTAGATGCAAACACTTTCACCAACACTTGGTAAAGATTGAAGAAAAAGCTCAAATATAAAGGTGATGAAATAAAGTTAATAAAAATAAAGACTATTTGTCACATCACAGTTTAGGTTGAAATACCAAAAATGCAACTGCTGTGAGGAACTTGTCCTCCTTCTATCCATCCTTCCATCCTCAAACCATTTATCCTGGTAAGGGCCGGAGCGCAGGGCAGAGGGGCAGAGTACTCCATGGATGGAAAGTATAAATATATGGAGTATGAATTCTGTTTATAAAAGTTTCTTATATTGTATAAATTCTGAAAAGTTCTGAGTTTCTTCATTTTGCGTGCGGCTCATAAGGGACACTGGGGATGAGGCCATGTGTTTAAAATTAGACTGTTTTAATGTTCCTGTGTGCATATATGCATTTAAAAATACTAAAAGTCCAACCACATTTCACGGCCAAGCTATTTGGTGTAAACATATAATGTTTGTGCTCAAAAACCTCAGCACTCAGAAGCCTTTCGCATTACACATTTTGGGTATTCATTTTTTAGGGTAAAGAATGTTATGGGACATATATTTACAGTTTGAATGCAAGCAACATGGTTTTTTTTATCCAAAGTAAAGAATCTTGGGGGCAATGTCTATACGGACCACACACAAAATGGAAAAAAATAGGTTTACAGAGTAGAATAAGGTAGTTTAAATACACTAATCTGTGAAAACACTGCAACCCTGCATTGAATATGCAGTTATAGAAGAGGGATGGATACATTTTCTATGGTATCTTAAGCTTATTACAGATGCAGAAAACTGCTAAAATACAAAGATGACTTAAAAAAGACTCAAACACAAAACATCATCATCATGCCAAGAAACATTTTGCATGTGTAGCAGGCTCGCATGCACTAGGAACAGTAAGAGCTATGCATTTGGAGTGATTTCACTTCTGTCAGGGACACTCAGATTAACACTGTTGCAAAAGGAGGAAAGAAATGGTAAACAGCATTCCATCAATCCATCCATCCATCCATCCATCCATCCATCCATTATCTATATCGCTTAATCCATCTAAATAGCATCCCTTATCAGGAAACACCCAGCACAACAACAAACATCTTTAAAGAAGCAGACAGAATGCAGGGCATTCTGGGTAGATGCCGTTAATAAGGCTACCAGAAGTCAACATAAGCTAGATGGCACCTCATATAACATCGCCTTGTTTCCAATTTATTCAAGGACAGCAGCTCTCTACAATGAGAAGAAGATAAAGAGGAAGAACCCCAAAACGCAAATTAAAAACAGAAATATGTTAAGAATCACCTTGGTTCTCCAAGGTTCATACAACATCGCACTGAGGATCTCCTCCTCCACTGCTTTTGGTTCATCTTTCTCAATGGTGTCTGCGTTGCCACAAAGCCATTCTGTCTTCTTCTTGCACTTCCCCCTCGCTCCACTACTTCTGACACATTCTGAGCTGTCTTGGCCCACCGTACCCACGTGACCATTTCCTGGCTGTTCCAGGGGTGCAGAAATCTGGTGGTTGGAGACCAGCGGGGTGTCAAAAGCAGGAGCAGGCAGCTTGAGGTCTGACCTGTTGGGGCACAACTCTACCTGAACATCTCCTTGTGCCGCCTGTTTGTGGCAGCTGTCATCACTGTTGCAGTAGACCTGTTTATTGCTAGTTTTCTCCTTATTTTTAATGCAGCATTCTGCTTTATGACGTAGGCCCCACAGAGTGGTGCTGCGGATCTGCTCTTCGCTTGGTGGTGGAGTGCACAAACTGACCACCACTGCCACCAATCCCGATATCCAGAAGAGGACGGCGGCCACATACATGAAGTGGAAATGTGCAATGAAGGCGGGCCTCTCATCCGTCTGATCACAGCACGGTTCCTTGTAGATGAACGCAAGGGCCAAACGTATAACCCCCAAAACGGAGCCAGTCACCCCTCCCCAGAAGGCACCAGTCTCATTACAGCGTGTCCAAAATACCCCCAGGAGGAAAAGGGCTGCAATCGGTGGGGTGAGGTAGTCAGACACCTCCTGGATGTACAGGTACATCTGTCCGCCGTGCATCTCAACGATCACGGGGACCCACATGATGCCAATGGCTACCATTAACACCACAAAGAGTCGGCCGACCATCACCAGCTCCTGAGGGGATGCGCTTCTCCTCAGCATCTTGTAGATGTCGAGAGTGAAGATGGTGCTCGCGCTATTGAAGACGGAGTCCAGGTCGCTCATGAGGGCCGCGATCATCACGGCCATCATCAGCCCCCGGAGGCCCACGGGCATGATGTTCATGACCAGCCGAGGATACGCGATGTTGGAGCATCCGGCTCGATTCCCACACACCTGCATGCAGTGTTCGGGGCTGATGCAGACGATCTCGTCAGTGAAGAGCACCCGTGAAATCATTCCGGGCATCACGATGATAAACATGGGCAAGATCTTCAGAAATCCCGCCATCAGAGTCGAACCTTTGGCGTGAGCGATGTTCTTGGCAGCTAGCACCCTCTGAACGATGACTTGGTCCGTACACCAGTACCAGATAGATGCTGGCATCTGGCCCAGGAGGAAACCAGGCCAGGGAACGTCCTCGTCTGAAGGGCCACGGAGCAGCTTGAGAGCCATAGGCTTGGGATGGACGTGGCACGTGTTGGTATACGTCAGGTTAGTGCTTGCCAGGATGGCGCTGACATTCGGGGTGGCCTGCATGTACTTCACCTTCAAACTCTCCATGCCTCCGACTTTGACCATGCTCATGACACTAAGGATGACGGCTCCGATAATCATGAGGGTGGCCTGAAAGGTGTCGGTATAGATGACAGCCACCAGCCCCCCCGTCACTGTCAGCAGGGCGGTCATACTGATCAAAAGAATCACAGACAAGTACAAGTTCCAGCCCATAGACTCCTGAATGAATAGGGCACCTGCATATAGGTCCACGGACAGCTTGGTAAAGATATAAAGGACCAAAGAGAGAGCGGCAAAATAGACTTTGAGGCGACTGCCACCATAGCGCTTTGAGAGATACTCCGGCATAGTGTACAACCCCGAACTGATGTATACCGGGATGAAGACCCAGCCCAGGAGCTGCAGGAGTAACACTGCGTTGAATTCCCAGGCACCAGGTGCGTACCCAGTCATTGCCCCAGATCCCGCCAAGCCAATAAAATGCTCACTGCCAATATTACTAACAAACAGAGATGCCCCAATGGCGACCCAAGTCATGGACCGTCCGGCGAGAAAGTACCCCCTCACTGTACTCTGGTTTGCCTTCCGCATAGCTAACAAGCCGATGGATAAGACCAGCACGAAATAGAGAGTCACAACGACAATGTCAGCTGCCTGCAGAGCAGATGCCATTTTAAATGGATTTTTAACGACTGAGTCAGAAAAACGCGACAAACCGTCCAGGGCTAGTTTGTGTCCTCTGCCCTGTGATTTAATGGCTGGATGTAAACAATAGTGTCCGCCAGCAGGGGGAAGTCAGTTTGCACGAGCCACTGTCCGTATAGCTCGCGCGTTAGATGTTTTCGGATATGCTGCCAAAAAACAAACAAACAAAAAAAAAACACATTTTAAATCTTAAAAGACAGAAAAACTATAAGGTGCATTGCTGATGATAGGAAATTAATTACAACAAAACAGCCAAAAAAAAGTTATATGACAGACATGCATTTTTTTTTTTTTTAAATAATAACAACACAGAAAATTTTTAAATTTGCGTACACTTTTACCGAACGAACGTAAAACTAGAAAAACTTCACAGATGATCAATTTATGAAGTACAGATAAAAATAGCGAGGCATCTACATTTAAACTTATCTGCGGTACCCCGCACAGTAAAAACCTTCCACTAAAGGAAAATTTCAGTTGAGCTATTTAACTTACTTCAATTTCTTAATGTACTTACAGTTAATACGGTACAAGGTGCAATTGTTCTTGGTTTGTCAGACAACCAAACAATATAACTATGTGCACATAATAATAATAATTATTATTAGTAGTATTATTAATAATAATAGTAATCATAATAATAGTGATTATAATAATAATTATTATTATTACAATAATAATAATACTGTATTCTTCGGGTGCTATAAGTGCATTTTAAGGCAATCACCTACCTTATTTAGAGTTTTGAGTTCCTGAACTTCAGTTATTAAACGCACTTCTCCTCCAAACTATCCATACCTGTAAAAATATCTAGAAGCAATTCTCAGATTCTCGACATATTAACTTAAAAAAAATACTATTAACCGTTTGCACATTACACTGCCCACACAGGTATGACTTTAAAGCCATGCCACTTTTTGTTAGCGATGCTCATTCAATGAAAATAAGCAGAAAAGCTATTTGAGCTGTACATAAGGTTGACCTTGTCTCTGCTCGCCCCTCGGAGCCTCCATCCAGCTGCATAAAGTCAGTCTCAGTTCAACATCACGCAGGGTTGCTGTTGAAATTCAACACCTCCTTTTTAAAAATTGCATTTCAATTCAGCCGAGCACACGAGACCGGCGTGTTTATCACGCCCACTTGCTTTCTACTTTTATCACAAGTATAAAAACGCTGTGACTAGAGCAGATATAATGAATTTATGGTGTGTGTGTGTGTGTGTGTGTGTGTGCATATATACATATATATATACACCACACACACACTACCCGTTTGTACATATGAGAAGAAATGATTAATTCTCGAAAATAGAATATTATTGACTAACAGTTTATTATACGGCAGTTACTTTATTTGAACGACTCCGGTATAACAACAACATCTCTAAGAAACTGAAAAACAGTTGTATGACTTTTTTATTATTAGAATTCATCAGGTCAAGCACACATTTCCCATAATGCAGCTGTGGCGTTAATGTTTGGAAAAACTACGACACCCATCGTTCTATGCGTTCTCGTGATGTTACATCCGTTCATGCGCACTCAGTTTGACCTACACAGTTTCTGGAGATCATGGCTGCGGTAGGGTTGAGCCAGCAGGTATGACATTCATTAAACGTTTTTAATTGCGTTTCTTTGGTGTTCACTGTTATGTGTTTTGTGTGATGGCTACACATTACGCAGTGCATTTGAAATAATTTGATGTATTTATTTCAGTATGCTAAGTACGGTTTCTAACTAAGGCCAAAGGCCTTGCGTTCTTTGCCGGGACGGATATTAATCGCCTGTATGACCATTTTCCCCCAATTCGCTAACGTATTTGTCATTTAACTTTCAAAGGCAATTAATAAAAATGGGTTTCTTTTGTTTCTTACGTGTAAATTGTATGTAATCATACAACCAAAATGTTGCTTCAGAAGTGCATCCATCGGTCGCAGCTAATTATAAATATCAAGATTATGCATAATTCCCCAGTCCAGTTGAAGCCAACAAGGATCATAAAAGAATCATGCAAATCATTTGGCGTCTTGTATAACAGTACACACGGATGAGGTAGTGGACATAACTGATTTGGTGCACAAAAGGCAACATGACCTTAATGCCTATACCTCCATCTGTGTATAATATAGGTTGACTTAGTAGATACTGCGCTAAATTAATATGTCAAAGCTTTTGGTTCAATGGCATTGCGTTAAATCGCGTTTAAACAGATTTGTTTCATATGTTTGTCATCCAATTTCAGTTGATTACTGGAGAAACAGCAATTAACTACAGTTTAATAAATATATATTTTTCTTTCTCCACTAGGTGCGCCAGTTCGGCACTACAGTCATTCGACCTGTAGCCAAGTTAGTCAAGGTAATTTAACTTGGTTTGCTACAGTGTATCTCCTTTAAAATATCGCCAGTTGCTGTCCTTTTGTCAATGAACAGATTTTGATTTATCACCTTCAAATGCTATCTTAAGATTTCAGTTTGATCTGAAAATCTCTGCACGCGTTTGTATAGCTCGTATAAATGTTGTTTTGGTAACCTGGAGCGGTGCATGCCCTAGATAATGGCCTGTCCTTCCCATAGCCCCCCATTCAGGTGTACGGAGTGGAGGGCCGCTATGCAACTGCGCTGTTCTCAGCTGCCAGCAAGCAGAAGAAGCTGGATCAGGTGGAGCAGGAGCTGGGCCGTGTGTCTGTAAGGAGCAACCAGTCACCTGTTACCCTGAGAGTGCCTCGTGATCTAGGATGCCTCTGTGTTTCGTGCCAAATCCACCATGTTGACATGGGAATCTTTTAAATACCGTTTTCCTAGGCAGTTAGCCTCTTGGGATATTTAAAATTGTAATAAACCGTCATATAGAACCAAGAATCTGGGGTGCACGTTTTTCCCTCCTGGTCTCAACACAGACACATCTGCTCCATAACGTGTGCTGCTGTGCATTTCTGCTGCACAGAAAGTTGAGCAGCCAAAGCAGACTGCATACTCTGTGTTGTTTGTATGCCAGGTCAGTGAGTGTTTGTATAGATATCAGCTTCTCTTCCTTCGCAGACCCTGATCCGGGACCCCAAATTGTCCGGCATTGTTATGAACCCCCACGTGAAGCGCAACATCAAGCAGAAGACCTTCAACGATGCACTAACCAAGGAGAAGCTCTCGCCCATCACCATCAACCTCATCAGTCAGTTCATTGGGGTGCCAGCGAGCCGTCATTAGTTCTGATACCACAGATAGCAGGGTTGGGCATTTCCTTCATGGCTGGAGGTGACTCCCTGTCCCTTTGTCTGTCTTTAAGATGTCCTGGCAGAAAATGGCCGACTGACCCTGACCGCCGATGTCATCGCCGCCTTCGGGAAGATGATGAGTGCCCACCGTGGGGAAGTCATCTGCTCCGTCACTACTGCCCAGGTAGGTTCTCTACCCTCTGCCTGCCCCTAGCTGTAACTGATACACATGCATGACACAAATGGAGATGTTGATATAGACCAGGGCTATTCAGTCACTGTCCTCTAGGTCTGCTGATTTTCCAGCCTTTCTGTACCTGTGAGTCAGGTGTGAAGCCTCTGTGGCCGATCAGAATCAGTAATTATTAAAGTAACTGCTTGGGAGAACTGCCTGGAACACGACCCGGATTTGGGATCAAGGTCCACATTTGAAGAGCCCTGACACAGGCAATCCCCCTTGTATTTAACTCAGCCCCTGGATGAGGCCAACCTTGCAGAGCTGAAGACTGCACTTAATGGGTTCCTGCAGAAGGGTGAGATGCTCAAGCTGGAAACTAAGGTAGGAAAGCAGAGGGTGGAAGAAATTTCCTGGCATTACCGAGTTGTCCCTAGGCTTCATTGCACCATGATACAGTAGCTTTCTGCTTATGCCGGATGTTTATTCGTGGATTGTGGCTCCTGGACAGTATTATAAATTAAGCTATTAAATTATCACAGTTGTTGACCCTTCAAAATTTGGGAAAACACTTGTAGGAGGGAAACGGCCTGATGGCTTTAAAAACATTCAAGTTAAAGTTGATGTACTTTCCACAGAGTGATCCTTCCGTTTTGGGTGGAATGATCGTCAGCATTGGGGACAAGTATGTTGACATGTCTACAAAAACCAAGATCCAGAAGCTGACCAATATCATGAAAGACACTTAAGTCCTGTGGACTCAGTTGGAATGTTGGGGATCAGTGCTTTTACAAGGCCTGAATTGTCGTAAAGTATACCTGTGTTCATAACAACTTTAATAAATATCCTGTAATGTGGAATTCTTGTGGTATGGATGTAATTGTTCTTTATTCACATTGTTGAATAAATAGCTTGACTTCTGGGAGTTAGTCTTGTAGGGTTGTTTACTGCTACATTAATCCCAAAACTCCCTTAGATTCAGAAACTGAAAGAAAAAAAAGTATGAAATAAGAATTGTGATACATTTCTGGGTTAGATGTTTGTCTTATGCTAATGGTAATAGTATAAAGATCCTTATGTTTGGTATAATTAGATAAGCTGTTCATTCCATGCTTAGTGCTCAATCAACAATGTCTGTTCCTAATAATCAGTGAAGATGTGGGGCAAATTGGGTGTGTCGATATGTGATGTCGAATGGACAAGCTCGGGACTAGAAATTACTTGCTTTAATGAGATTGTACACTGTGGTTCTACAGGTTACAGTACTGAAAATCTTTCATACAATGGATCTGACACACTATATAAAGCACGTCCAAAGACACTCTATTGGGACAAGGAAAGGAGAAACGATGAAATGCACCAAGAAATGGCCTAAATTGCACAGAACACAAATGTTAAAACAAGGGATTAAGAACCCATGGTTTTGACAGGGCCATAGATGTTTCTAGTAATTCTGGCAGTCTGAGAACATTGTTCCAGATGTTTGTTTGGACCAATTGGGGGCGTCACATGTGGTTTACTCTTTCAAAGAAGTGTCTACATACCTATAAATATACAAATACACCCCCAACAAAATCTTACAATTTTCACATATGTAAACTGTTTCATTTCAAATGGACATGGGTTGACTGTAATCTAAATGTTAAAGATGCATTCGAACATCACACGTATCATGGTTCAATGTTACACTTCTTAGGCCTTGTTTCGAAGAGTAATTGAGTAATTTTGTTTCTCAGACAAATGAAGTCATCACCAAAAGCCAGGTGTCATAAAATTTTAACTTGTGTGACGAAAAAAAGAAATCTGTTAAATACAATCCCCCGCACTTCTGATATGGATACTATACTAAAATCAGTCAAGGCAATATCTGATTTAAACTCACGAAGTTCTTAGATAAATTAAAAGACAACAAAGAAATCTATATTCCACAGTTGCTAACAGTGCACTCAAAATAGGATGTTTTCAGGATGCAGCCTAAACTGAACTTTGCCACAAAAATAGTGTGTGTGATGTAAACTCTCTGGTACATATTAGTCATATCACACTGTAAATTACTGTATATCGTAATTTGCAGAAACAAACGAAAAACTACAAAATATATACAATATATTTTTATAATGCAAATGTATAAATGCATTTGAAAGAAGGTACTGATTTGGGAGTACTCCTAAAATTGATACCACCAATGATCAGATCTCTCTTCTAAACTCCTTTTTTTTGTAGAAACTCAGATTATTTATTCTACAGTGCAGTCCATATATGGTAAAAGAAATATACATATATAAACATACACTTCAAAAACAAGTCTTCAACAAGCACAACATGTCTAACTTTTTTGGATTGCCTTTACATAGAAGTAAACCAAAAACCAGGCTACCATGGGTATCCATCCAATGACATGATGTATAAACCACATTCTCAAACCAGCGTCACTCCCAAACTCTCTGAATCTCGCTTATGCAACGCAATTGCTTATGTATTGTACCGTTGTACCATGTCTGACGCACCCACACTGATCATTATGTAAAAATAATGACTTCAGTACTCAGTACTCAAGTAAATATATCGATCCATTCTTGAGTCATGTGACCACTGTTCATATCATAGGCTAATCTGTGCAACCCCTCTCTACATCGGACATACACACTACAATACAAAAACATTCTGAAACTCCTCAAAGATTATTTAAGGGTGACACTTTTTCCCCAATAATTAAAAAAAGTCTGACAGTTGAGGGTCTTTCCTCTCCCTATAACCAAGCACAAATTAAATGAATGACGTTTTCTGCTTCTTACCCAGTGTGCTTTACTGAAAAACACTGCCATAATTCCGTATGGCACACAGGCTTCCAAACTTGAGGGTGATATTCAAATAAATACATACGTTTCATGTGACCTTATACATCCATTGGTGGGCAATAACAAAAACATTTTTTTTTCAATTGCTCATATACTTTTTAAATAAATATTTTCATGTCTGTAGTAGACCCGAACACTTTAGTGTTTGGGACAGTTGGCAGAAAAGAACTGTACACCTGATCAAGAAAATTAAGAAAACTTCAAAAATTCCTTCACATACTGAAAGAGTTCACAGAATCCTTCCTATGTGATCCTTCAATGTAAAAGTAACAGTGATATTAAAATGATAACAGTATCATGTTAAAACGCAAAGTACCAAATGCACTTAAACAAAACACGCAAACACACAAACATCTTGGGTGGATATAGCATCTAGCAACCCAGACCTGCAAGCTGCATTATTGGGGGGGTTAACTACGGCTCATCAAAGAGCTGCAGGTCCAAACGCACTACGATCTCGCCCGTCGGGACCTCATGCAACAGCAGCCGCTTGGTGATTGGACCCTTCAAACCCTGGTCCTTCTTGATGTCCGCCAGCCGTATCTCTGTCCTGCCCAGGAAGTCTGCGAGTAGATACGTTCAAAAAGCAATCAGCGGCTTTCATTAGGGTTCCAGAATGTTCCAATGACAATTGACACGTCCCTAGCGTGAACTGACCGTCAGGGGAGAACTGGTCCCTCTCAAAGACGGTCACACATAACACATCCTGCTCCAGGTCCTTGATGAAGAACTGACAGTTCGAGTTCCATTTGGGGTTCAGCGTGTCCTGCAGTGTCTTCGTGATGTGGCACTGGGAGCCCATCGTCACTTCACAGTATGGGTTACTCTTCCCTGCAACATAATCAGAATCAGAAGACCTTGTACCAGAGCGACCCAGAGCAATATTGGATCCCAATATCCTACGGCAGGGCTATTCAAATCATGGTCCTCGAGGTCCGAGCACTGCTGGTTTTCCAGCCTTCCTTTACCTGTCTGTCAGGTGTGAATCCTCTGACCAATCAGAATCATGAATTATTAAACTAACTATCTGGGAGAACTGAAAACAAGGCCTGGATTTGGAATCGAGGTTCAGATTTGAAGAACCCTGTCCTAGGGTAACACTCTAAGGTCACTGCAGGTACTCAAGCCAACAACCTTCCAGTTACAAAGGTATGTCATGAAACGCCCTTTTCATTACTCTAAGATGGCCGTGTATTATTATTATGGCTATAGGCTGGCAGTACATCTCTGTAGTAAAGTAGAGTAGTAAAGTATGTCTTACCGTGAGAACGGCAGGGTTTTAGCTCAATACCTTCCACTATGTTGACCATCAGCCTTCCAATGCCAGTCGCCCTCTGAGATCGTACTGCAGATAAGAGATGCGTAGGTCAGGGAAAAGCCACACTGGGCGAGAAGGCTACCTTCTGACACCTGAAGCTATGCTGGACGTCACACGATGGAATAGATCCCTAAGTTCAACTAATCGATGACACCAGATTTCTCCTATAAGGGATATTTGCGTGTGTATGGAGGCTAGGTGTCTACCGAGATACGCCTTCTCTCTTTTCTTCTTGTCCGTCTCGATGTAAAGCTCTGAAGCAGCCTTGATTTTCTGCACCCAAGCAGTCCTGCAAAAGCATCCAGGCATCATTTGCATGCGGTGACCCTCCTGCACTGCATTCTTAATGCATTATTTTTTTGTATCTTTTTTCACTGATGGGTATTACGTGAGATGGTTCCCTACATAGGATGAGATTCAGTGAGTGTCAGGGTTGATGGACGGGTGCTGTGTTCAATACAGGAAAACCCTGCAAACGCTGGTAACTACCTCTCGTTGATGCTCTCTGCCCTTAGCGTGTAGACCCTGTCAATGTGGGAGATGTGAAAGATGGGCTCGTCTCCAGAGGGATCTGTGGGTAACTTCACCAGTACCTCATTCAGGAAGATAGGCTGCACAGAAATCATAGTTTAACAATTCACTAAGCTTACACTGTATACATAGTTTAGTAGTATAAATTCTGGTTCATGTGGGATGGATAGAGGGCATGTGAAGTCAAATGCTGAAGAATACTATGCATAAATATATTACCAGTATAATTTCCTATGCATAAATATAGTACCAATATAGTGTCCTATGCATAAATATAGTACCAATATAGTTTCCTATGCATAAATATAGTACCGATAAGCTGATATAATGACTGGGAACTTCCAACATACAAATTACATTATCCAATTACATAGATGCCGTGGCACCTAAACCCACAGCTAATTAAAGCTAAGTAAGCACTTAAATTTGGATGTGAAAATACCGCAGACCCCCAGCTTTCCACACTGCCAGTAAGTGTCTATAAGCTTCTCCACCCACTCACGGTCTTGTACATCCTGTACTGAAGATGCGACTTGGGGCTGAAGACTTTTTCTGAACCAGAGGAGCCGAGGGGCTTGATGATCTGCGTGAGCAGCAGGAAGTCGTTGAATAAGAAGCCGTAGAGCTCCTTGTTGCTCTTTGACTTGTACAGCTTCCCGCTGTGGAGGAACTTCCGAGGGCCCAGGCAGTTGGTCACGGAATTGAACACCAGTTGCTTGTGGAAAGATGGTGGCAGCATTTATTATTAATTACTTGAAAGCATAATGGCAGCTTGCTTTGTTTCATGTTGTTCATCTGTTTGTCAGTGAAGTAAGGAAAGGAGGTCTAGCCCTGACCAGAGAGACTACTAAGCCCATATATATTATAGTTGCATGAAATACTAATTCAACAGAATGAATATGAAAATGATAGTACAGCCAGGTTAGGATGGGGTTACGTTCCGATAAACCTATCGTAAGGTGAAAATATGGTAAGGTGAAAAAGCATTTTAATACAGTACTCTTAACCTAATAAGCATCATAGCCTAGCCTACGTTAAACATGCTTTTAACACTTAAATTAGCCCACAGTTGGGCAAAATCATTAACAGAAAGCCTATTTTATAATAAAGTGTTACATATCTCATGTAATTTATTGAATAATGTGTCGAAAATGAAAAACATTTACCCATCGCAAAGTCGAAATATCGTGACACGGACCATCATAATCCTGCATTATACCAGTTAAATAACGTAAAGAATATACACAGGGACAGTGGCAAAGGCACAGACTCACTTCTCCACACACCGCGTGGTTTATCGATATGTGATGCTGCCATTTGGTCTTCAAAGGGCACCGATCATTTTTCAGGTTCTAACAGATATTAATGTTGCTTCACTAGCCAGTGTCTTTATTGGGGTCTACTACTAATCTTAATTAGATGATATAGAGATGAAAGGCTTTTATTATCTCAGGCACAGAGCCTGCAGATTGGCGCGTCTGTGAGTGTGACGTGATCAAACGGATATACCTCAGACAGCCCCTCACACTGAACGTGCCCCTGGATCCACTCCAGGCGGTCCGAGTTCTCCTTCTCCCGCACCCCCTCGTTGACCTGGGAGCAGAGCTCTTCAGCCTTCTCCAAAGCCTGCTTCAGGTGACTGTGGTCTGGGTGGTTCTCCGGAGTGTTCTCCAGGATCTGAGGGGTCCACAGGTACAATGATACAGGGTCATTTAGTGGCTTAATCTCAGTGTTTGGGGACAAATCATTTGATTGTCAATAACAAGTACAACAATAATATAATAATATTTTGAACAGGAAATAACCAAATTGTTGAACAATTTCACTAGTTATCCATACAGGTAGCTAATTCACACAGTTAATGCAATCCTGTAGTAGTTATGCCCTACTTTATCACAGAGCTGTAGATCTATTATCCTGCAGAATTTCCAGAGAGAAGAGGTCGCTATGCTTGTATGTACTTATATGGTCTTAATCACTATAACATAACCTGAATAGAACTGAAGAAGATAAATCAGAAACTTCTAGACCTTGCAATCCTGACCAGCTTAAGGATAGAGGGAACATGCAACAAGGGCATAATTCACACTGAGGAAACATGATACTGACATCAGAGTGGCATTTGAAGGGCACGTACGTTCTTGATGATGAGGGGGTAGCGGGTGACCCTCTGCATGGGCTTCAGCAGGAAGCTGGACAAAGGCATGCCCTTGCAGCGTGGGTCCATGGCCAGCCGCTGAAAAGGAGAGCGGAGAGTGGTTTCGGCCGGTCTGTCCAATCGCCCGGCCCCGTTCGCTCGCCTCCGGGGACCCGTTACCTTGACAAAGTCCTTAAATTCCGGCACCTCATCAGTCTTCTGCTGGATGATGGCGGCGCCATTGAGCTGGCAGCTGCAGAAGCGGATATAAGGCTGCATGTGGGGCAGCTGGGAGGTGAGGATGTCGCCGATCATCTTCACCGGCATGCGCTCGCCCGACATCTTCTTACGCACCCGCAGGGCCCTGGGGGAGGGAGTACGGAACAGGCTGATGACTGGCCAGCATCAGCGTACTGAGGAACCAAAGGTCGGGTGACTTTTTGAGCATCGCTAAGAATGACGGAGCATCTTTAGGATGCAGTGATGAACTATCCTGTGAAAATCACCTACAAATAATTTAAACTTAAGTAACAGAAGCATTAATTATATCCATGTTATTTTTTTTTAACAAAAATGTGATCTTTAAGCAAGGCAAACAACATTGACTCACTGAGTGTACGCTGATTTAAACTGGATTTTTATGGATTTTTTTATATTAGACATCATTAGCAGCATAAGCAAAATCTCAACATGCATCGCAAGGCAAAAAATGTATCATGGGGTGAGTAGGTTTCAGAAATTTATAAAAAGAAAAATAAAAGAAAGAAGGTTACATTTGAGTCTTTCAAAAGGAAATAGACAAGTGGACATGGATCTATGCTCTTAGGGAGATGAAAGTCAAAATGACTATACTGACGTTCTTTGTAATCATCGGTAGATATTAACAGTTAACAATAGTGGTCGGTCTTTTTTGGATAGATAATCATAAAATCTGTTCTGAGTCACTATGAAACAACACTGTTTTTCTTAGATGAAAACTATAGGCATAGACACAATGCATTACCATCATATACCAGAGGGGGTGCTGAAGTACCCTTAGTAAACCTACTATTATAGGCAGGGGCATGCTGCCCTACATTATTCTGACACTGCAGTACCACCAGCAACCAGAGGGGGTGCTGAAGTACCCTTAGTAAACCTACTATTATAGGCAGGGGCATGCTGCTCTACAGTATTCTGACACTGCAGTACCACCAGGAATCGGAGCGGGTACATACTATACTTAGCACATATATTTAAAAACATAATCTAATACAATTTTATACAACTATAATATTATATATTACAGTTAATAATAATATTAAAGATGGTGGTGCAGAGGGCAGCGCTGTCGTTCAGCAACCAGAGAGTTGCTGGTTCGAGCCCCGCCCGATGACCCCAT
>JABFDZ020000039.1:12248401-12262601 GCA_019775955.2 Pollimyrus isidori
CCCCCCCCCCCCCCCCCCCCCCCCCCCCCCCCCCCCCCCCCCCCCCCCCCCCCCCCCCCCCCCCCCCCACCCCCACAGAGGGGGGTCACACCTCAGCTCCAGTGCCACAGAGGCCATCTGCGTGTCATTGTTGCAGCCGACAGACGTGAAATGTGAAGTGGTTCAAGTGAACGTATTTGACTGGCTATCATTATGCACCTTCAACATTCCCGCTGATGTAAATAGGCCAGAGGCCTGTCCTGTGGCTTGCAGAGAAGGCCTGCAGGACAGGCGATGGGGCCTTTAAGATCCATACCAGTAATTATATGGGGCTGCGTTTTTGTTGTCTTAACTCCCCCCAAGAAAAACCCACACGGAACCCTTTGCAGCCCTTTCTCCGACCCCAAAACCCTATTTTGTTTTTGTGTCTTTTCCCCCTGCTGATGGCAAAACAGCGATCCTTCGTTTTTGTTGCTCCCCACTAGTTTTGTTAACCCCTCTCCTCTCCGGGCTCCCTACTCCTTCCTTCCGCCTCTGCGTCACATGGCTGTTTGGTGGGGTGCTACGAAGTTTGTTCTGGATTTACAGGTTCACAATTCTGCAAATTTAGTCATTTTTAATATTCCTTTTGCTTTTGAGGCAATGTCTAAAACCCCTTAAGTGTAATGTTTAACAGAGAGGACAACCAGCTCTGTATAAATGGAGAAGCATCAATCCAGTTTCCATTAGGCTTAACCAGTGTAGAGTCACTGTAGAGAGGCAGTAGAGAAACCCCTAGATGGGATGCCAGTTCAGTAGCACAAATAATTAGACAGAATTTCTTTCTGTGGGGTGGTATTTTATGTTTTAGGCCTCAGTGCTTGTGATCGAAAAGTCACTGGTTCAGTTCCCATCCTTGGTAGACCAGTCATATATCTGTAAGGCCATTGGGCAAGATCCTTACCACCCCCCCTCCCCCAACATGCCCCAGGAATGCTAGATAAATGGATGACTCTACACATAAACCCCAAGTCTTGCTCTCAACTTTTTATGTGTAGCTATATGTCCCAAAAGAGAGCAAGATGAGAACTCTGAATAGAGGCAGTCCAATGTACCAGTATTACCAAAGGGCGAATAAAGAATTTCATTTCAGATAAAAACATAGATTCCAGCCATGCATCTTATTGACATTTTAGAAGGCTGAAATCTGTGCCTTCTCTTACATATACCTAGCTGTATGAATGTAACTGGTTAAGTCCGCTAACTAGAATCCATCTAATTTTGCTAGATTTGGAGAATACATAATTCGGACAGATGTCGGACGGTGTCCACTTGTAATGTACACCGATGTGATGATCTTTCTCCACCATTATTCACAGCTCGCCATTTATGGCGGAAGCGGAGTTGTAGAACCAGTGCCTCAATATTTCCCTCTTTCTACTGTGCAGTGTGGCTCATGTGACAGTTCGATGACACCGCCGGTGTCTTCCGGACTGAGAGACGCATGACGAAGCACTCTGAGTGCCGTAACATTGTGTAAAAAACACAGTAACACACTTCCAGTGTTCTAGAGACATTATAAGAACGATTGCTATTGGCTGGGTCAGCAGGAAGAGTCTTGTAGGCAAGAGGATTCATTTCCAGGTTGGGCCGGTCGAGGCAGGACATACGGTAGGAGACAAAGAGCTGACTGTTTCCTAATGAAGGATGGTAGAGGAAGAAAGGAGGAGCAAACCACTATGACAACATTCAAGCCACGAATGTGCCAGTGGGGGGGGGGGGGTTTCCTGTACAGGACAATCTCCAGGGAGTCTTACACTTTGGTTCACGGTCAGGAAACATCCTCACTGATGTGATACAGCCTGAGTGCTTTTGTTGAAAGCAATTCAAGATTTGATGGTGAGGTTGTTGGTATATTTGTGTGAATTCCTTCAGCAAGGACACCTAGCTGCCCAGATGCATTCCCGGAGTTGTAAGATGGAAGGTTAGGCAGGTACCTGATGCCACCCATCGCAAGGTCAGGAATATTGTAATATTGTGGTGAGAAGCTATTAGTGAAGAGCTGGTTCTGTTTGGGATTTAAGCCACTTTATTTTCCTCGCAAGATGGCCGGTACTAATAAAACCGCGATCTCCACATTTTCACTGGATCTCTTGCTGGTTCGAAGGTCCTTGGGACATAACTGGTCACAAACAGCAGACCAGCATCATTTTGATCGCACAAATGTGATTAAATGACTGCTACTGACCACTTAATGGTGCTGCGATGCTGGTTTGACCCCATTATGGTGAACAGCATCAGTGGTTTGACTGTTAAACTGCTAAGGGACCTACAATGTTTGGTTTTATTGTGTTTACTGTGGTAGGATCTTCTCCTAATGTGTTAAGAGGGCGCATTAAACCTCAGTAAAATACGCTCAGAAATCAGGAAACAGATTTTGTATCAACACTCAGATTTTCCCAATTTGATGGAAACCGCCTCAATTTCTACCCTTTTCCTAGGGAGGACAAGAGATTATGCACTAGTTTTGATATTAATGGTTCATTAAAAAAAAGAAAAAGGAGAAAATACGTGCTACTTATTCAACTTATTGTTTTGTTTCAGAACCAGTGGCAGATAAATTCAGTGGTTAGTAAAACGTGTTGAATGCACTGACTACCTTGTATGATGAAGGTGAAGCTACATGCTATACTTTAGCATGTTTAGCAGTGTGGTTGTTATGCCCTCTGTGTCCCTGGATTCTGCTTCTAGAACATTTAGCCCAAAATGTGACTATAACTGTTTATACATGTAGGTGCCTGGCCTAATGTTTAACTACTATGATTTATAATTGTACGCATTACCCAAATTTGCCGAAATACAGTTTTTATATTTATTTTACCTTAAAAAAGGGTGAGATGCATTTTTTCGTTTCAAGAAACCAAACTGACACAAAATTGTTTATTAAAATATGAAATACTAGACACAGAAATACAGAAGGAAACTGTATTTTCACACAAACTCAAATGGCAATGTATGCAAAAATTGATATCTATGCCGTCTTAGGTTGCATATGAAATACATTATTTAAAGATACAGATCTCAAATCTGGCTCTCACAGACAGCAGAGCACAGTAATGCTTGTTTTTAACAGTAAGGGATTGTGTTTATTTACCATTTGTAGGAAAACACATGTTCTTCTCTCTTTATAAAAAAACACACACGCACAGCATGACTGAGTAACGTGGTAAAACAACCACTACCATAAAAAGAACTGTTTATTGTAATGTGTATGATTGCGTTGTGTTTTTCTTTTTTCTTTTTTGTCCTTGTGATTCGCTTGTGTTTTTTTCCAGTTCTGTCAAACTCTTTTGGGTGTATTGTGGTTGTGTGGGTTCAGCCGAAGGATTAGATACAAACAAATGCATTAATCCCTTGAGCTTTCTCTCGTACGTTTAGTATGCAGCCAAGCAAACGGCAGATAGAAATACCCTACTGCTATAACCCCCCCACCCCCACCCCCCCGCAACAGCTCCCGCCTGCTCGACAAAGAAAAATGTTCTCATACCCCTATTTGTTTTTCATCTATTCACAAACAGTTATACCTGGACATTTTAATAATTCAATATTCCACCCCCTGTGTGTTGGATGACGCACATGTTTTAAATCCCCCCAGTGCGCTAACGTGCTCGTCTTGGTATGTCTGATGGAAGGAGTCTTTGCACAAAGACGCTACTACAGATTGGAACTGTGCTCTCAGTTCCATTTTCATTCCTATCATAATCGCGAGTGATACATAATTCAAATGGTAACAGGTTAAGGAATCAAACAAACCAATTTCCTGAAGCTTGCTGACCACACCTTACCTTACCTTCTACGTGCCACTGATGAAATACCCAAGCCTGCACAGTCGGACACATTAACATATATCTTTTCACCACAGTCAACATGCTGATCCTTATACATTTCCTGAAGATGAATTCTGTAGAAAAATACATCATCGGTTGTCTGAAGGGACTCCATCGTGTCTTGCATTTGCCTGATTACGTCACTGTAACGTTGTTACAACAACCTGAAATAATTTGCAGCTCCTATAAGACCATAATAGTGTCTTCTCCTTTATATGGATTTTTAATTCCCACTCAGACAAGCACTATAGCGTGCGTATTAAAAGCAGGTAGGTGTTCTGTTTTCGACGTTGGTAAAATTTTCTGGGATCTGCCATGCTTAACGTATTTGGAGTTTGAAGGACAACGTGACCTTATTTGGCTCTTGTTAATGATAATGTCTTACTGAATGTGCATTTAACATGGGACTAAAAATGTAAGTGGGGCCTGAAAAATACCTAGTGAATACTATTCAGAGGGTCACTTCCAAGGTCAGAGAAAATTTTAATCTAGCAGGTCTTTAAAAATAACAACTAAAAAACTTCTTTGAATGCCAGGTTACCTTAACGCAGGACTGCAGAGTGTGCTCCTCCTCCTCATTTCATCAAGGCGTTTCTAAAACAAAATCATGTAAATTAAACACAACAAAATTGAAATACATGTGTGGTCAGGCATCCTAAATACAGAAAGATGACAGCATGCATTGATTCAGCAGCTTTGCTCTGCCTGAAAGGTACTATATCTTCTTTACTTTCTTAGTTAAATTCTTAGCTACCACCATCACGACATTATCAAATATATTTCCGTAATCTCATTGGACTGCAGTGCAATGAAGCTAATGCTTTTTAATCTATTCAAAAGTGGGAAAGGACCCAACTATGGTGAACACGGTCGGCTAAGGTAGCGCCTGACACGAAGAGGAAACGCTGTGAGCCAATAAGAGAAGGAGATGAAGGGGAATGCAGCCGCTAACAGGAAGCGTCTCTTTTGTGGTTTCAATGCTGCATCCAGAGAGGGGTGGTCTGAAGGTGTAGACCGTGAGGAGTCACCTGCGCACCCCAGCACCTTTAGACGTGTGATTTACATGTAGGCTTCCTGGCGTGTGTATGAAATCCTTATCCGACCTCTGAAACTAAGGGGCGTCTCGTCAGCTGGCATTTCGGAGTATGAAAAAAATGAAAGAAGAAGAACCATCTGGCAAATTAGCACTTTATAAATCAAAATATTTTATCTCTGTTGAGCCAGACTTGTACTATTTTTCTGAATACAACTTCTGTAGCAGATAACACCTCTATACCTACAGATCACTCGTAGCTCTCCAGTCATGACATTGCTTTGTTCTTTGGATAATTAGTGGACATGGGACAAACTGCCAAGACCTGGGGCAATTCTCAAGGTTCTCAAACCAGGGCTGGCCCATCCTGCTCCAACAGGGACAGGCGGCCTCCACTGTGGAGCACGACTCACTTAGCCGCTTAATTAATTAAAACCTTAACTGGAACATTTTTAACTCGTCTTCCTAGCTGTGGGAGTTGGCAAACCAGCAGGTCTATGCTTCTTCCAGCACCAAGACCAGGCATCTCCTCCTAGATCATCTCCAGCTCTCCTTTGGATTGTTTCTTAACTTCGCTACTCACTTTGGACTCACAGGCTACAAAATATGGATGATAATTAATTGCCATGGATCTCCACTGGGCCACTGGATACTAGCTTTAACTTAAACACATACTGAACTGTTCAGATCAACACATTGGATTATAATGCGATAACCTTTATACCCTTGCTGCACATATCAACTTGATGTCCAATTCATTATTGTCTTCATCATCTACATACTACTCAATAACATTTTTCCTCCAATGAGATATGTAGGCATGAGTGATTCATTATAAATTTTGAGTATTACATTTTAAAATATAGCGCGGTCGTCAGCATGCTAGACTTAGCCACAGTATGCTTTCTCTTGCATTGATTCTAGCCTTTAATATATTCAATGGCACACAGACCTGACCTAGAATTGCTACTTAGAATTCGGGCCGTACCAACTAGCGGGATGGGGTGGGGGTGGACGAAAGACACATAGGTGGTAGGTAATTCTCCAGCAAAACTGCACTGAATTCGTAAGGTGGGGGATCCGGCTCGTTTCGCCCAGTTACCTGCAAAAAAAACCTTTCCTTTCTGCCTGCATTATTATCGCAGGACTGCTTCCCACGTTTTAGTGTCCGAAGAAAGGATTTTTTTGACGTAAGTATATTAAAGAGGTAATAGTGGCGCTCACCTCCGGCGTGCAGTGTTACAGCTCCCTCCCCGTGTAGCCGCTCGCGACTCCTTTTCAGCCACCCCCTCCTTTCTCCCAACAGTAAAGTATCTGCAGTTCCAGCAAGCCCAATATAGAGACAGAAAGCATGAAATGCACTTAAGCGTTCTTTTTAAAAATTATTTGAAAACAATATAGGAGCACGAAGATTCCTGTGGAATATAGCTAGCTACCTCATAATGTTTACGTGCTGCAACAAAGCCGCTGGAGATGGCATCGGCGAGGAGAAGAGCTCCTGGATTTACTGAAAATAAACATGCGCTGCTTAGGTTACATTATTTAAAATTTTGTTACTGGCGTGAAAATATTGAATTATATATTTTTTTCAAACAAAAGAATGCGACGCTTTTGGTAAATCAATGTAGCACAAACACATCGCCCTGGACGAGCTTCAGTCGCTACAATCGAGCAGCAAAAAAAGGGGAAGACTTTATTCAATAGGCACGATAATCGCAAATCTGTGAAGTTTTTAGCAGACTTGTGAGAGAAAGTGCGATTTGACGCTTTGGGGTGATCTCTGTGGCGCCTTCACCCACCGTCACGTCCGCACGCGTAAACGCCAAAATAATAATAATAGAAACCCTGCTAAATCGACGTCAAAACTGAATAAAGGGTATAGTTTGGCGTTCTGCTCGGATCGGCACCGCTTTTGGTGCCCCTTCTCTTTTGAGGAACCTTTGTCTGCGCTGGCTGAGCTTTGCTGAAGATCTCCCCTCCCCCAAGCTTTGGCGAAACAGGAACAACTTCTCCGAGAAGAAGAAGAAAAAAAGTTGCAGTAGATTGAAACGTCTTGGAGAGACCTTAAATATATGTTTTTTTCATACGTATTCCCGGTCAGGCGTCGAGATTTATAAATAATAATACTTATGATATTATTTCGTGGTGGATGTTAAATGAAGAAGTGTCTGCGCCTGCTAACTTCTGGGGGAGAGAGAGAAAAAAATGATTTGTTCTCGTCGAAGATCGTAAGCTTTTGCGAAAGCTTTCGCTTTGTGGAATAAGTTTCCGAAAAGGCAAAGGATGAGATTTGCGTGAGGATCCCCGCGGAATGGAGGATCTCGGGGGGAAGCGGAGCTTTATGTGTGTTTATTAGAGGCATTGAATGGGTAAGTTGGGCTTGGCGATCGCTTCCCCATGAGCGCACCCACTTTGTGATTTTCCTCACGCCTGCCGCCCGGCAGTAAACACGCTTGGCCTTGCTCGTTGGGAAGTCAGCCATTTATTCCCATCTATTACACCGTAAGACTAAAAAATATTCGTTTCGGTCCAATCGGGGAATTGATTTCGTTTTTATTTCCCAATGACTTTCGAGGGATGATCTATTTGCAGTTTTCGCAAACCGCTCTGCCTTAAAATAAAACGACCAGGCTGAGAGGTCGCTACCCCCTCCTCTTTTCCTACTCGTATTTGTACTCCCGGGGAAACGTACGGGAAAGCGGTGTTAGCTTCGGCTTCCAGGGTGCTGTTTGTATTTATTTAGATATATTTTCTTTGAAGGGGGAGACGCTGATCACAGTTAAGACTGAAGCTTGGTCACTTGTTTTTGACCCCCCTCCAATTCTTCCTTGTACCTTTCAGTGAATATTGAGCAATGTTTGTACACGTGGGTGAAATCAATGCATCGCACTGATTGCAGCTGAAACTGAAACCTCTTTTGTATGTGGTGGCGGCGATGTTGACGTTGTAGGTTTCACTAACTTTTTTTTTTTAATCTGTTTTTCCTGTATTTAATTTTTAAATTTATCCCTCACTTAACATTGCTGAAGTACAATATTACAATGGCAGTCGTGGCGTGAAACGAAGTAGGTGGCATCGTATCCCGTTCTTTTTAATCCTGTAGAAAGAAACAAAGATTTTTGCGGGATTTAATAGCGTTTCATATATAAAAATAAAAAAATTGCCGTTCTGGATCTTGGGATCACTTACGTTTCCAGGACCCCCCCCCCCCCCGTCCAAAATGAATAATTTTCCTTTATATCTAGCATCCCCCAAATAATACTTAAATCGGATATATGGAAGTGAGGTCATCAGTATGCAGCTTGATAAAATGAAAGCGAGCTCACCGGTTATGCACGTTGAATAGCTTTTTTTGGCTCTGCATCGAGTTAAGCGCTAAACGGTCGAGGTGTGTGAGCCATTTTGTGTGGGGCGGCGTGGGCTGCAATTAGACGTCTGTCAGTCCTGGCAAAATAGTCTGTTTAAATAAAATCTTAAAACTGTACTTCCCTGAAAAGAAATCCTGCAATTTCCGATCTGCTCTTAAGAGACCGAAGGTTCCTGCTTGAGTTACAAAACGAAAGTGGCCTTTGCATTGCTGTTTTGTCTTGATGTGCCTATCTATGAATTTGGTTCCAGTGTCCTGATCATGTTTGCATGGACCATCTAAGTGGGACTGGCATTTCAGGAAGGATTGCGACGGCACGATGTAGAGATGCATGCATTGAAGACCTTAGGTGTATCAGTGAGGCGGCTATCAGTCACCTGGTTTGTTGTGGCTTCTTATCAACTGTGCACAAATAAGAGCTGAATTTCTCATTTGGTCTAAAAGGTTAAAGTCGGCTAGGCAAGGCTTTGACTCTCACTGCTGTAAAAGGCACAGAACATGGGTTGCTGTTTGCAGGTACTGAGCATGGTGAATGGCATGGGGTTTTGCAAAGGAGAGACGTTCCCTGGAACTTTGGAATATGTTGGGATCAGATTCCACATTTTAGAAATGACACTGGTGATCACTGCTTCTGCGATTCTGGAACTCGCAATGGGAGTTTTGAATTTGGACTTATCATGACTTGCTGAAATGCCTTCATTGTTGTGTCAAGGTTTCTGTGTACTGTGTTGCCTAACCTGTTGATTGTGGGTGCCGTTACATACATCGACCGCTGTTTGTTCCCAGGGTGTTGGAATGTAGTGTGTTATGCAAACTTTAAACTGCTATTAAATATGCCCATACTGGCAGCTTTGCTTTCTGGAAATTGGCAGTGGGCTCAGGACTGAATTTAGTGAAGGATTAACAATCTCCTGGCATTTTGTGACGAGACTGACTTTCGCTGGTAGATGAATTGTAAGTCACTCTGGGCTTGGGAGAGTTGAACATAGTCATTCGTTCTGAAATACGCCGTGTATCATTGTGGCTTTCGGCTAACGTTTGTGTTGATTATAGTGTGGTTCTTTTTTTTTTTTGTCTCTAATCTCCAGGTTTTTTTTCTTCTTCTGTTTCCGTCTCTCCAGGTTTGTGAATGGACAGTGTGAACTGATCGCGAGGAAGAGTCACGGTTTCTGGGGCTTAACCAGCTGCAAGAGCCCAAGGATCAGTCCAGAACACGCAGGAATCCCATTTTTGTCTGCAGGGGACGGGGTCAGAGGTCAAAAGCCAAGGGCCTTGTGGGCAGGGTCTCTCCATGAGGAGCAGCATAGGTCTATGAGACCTGGGGACCCTTCAAGGTAACTGACCAGACACACGGACATACGAAGCACTTAATGTCCATGTGTTAGTCTGAGATGCGCATGAAAGGATCTGTGGCTTATACATTGGGCCTGAACAGCTGCTGCGGTTAGTAACTTTCAGTAGGGTGGGTTAGGGCAACCCAGTGCTGGTGTGTGGGAGCTGGTTGCTTAGAGCAAAAGGTTCTACTAGAGATTTGAGCCGCCTTGGCTAGTTTTAACATAAATTCTCTATTGCAACCCTTGGCGCTGTTCATCCACTGGAGTCCAGGTAGTTCATCTGGGGGGGGAAAAATGAGACATTTTGGAAGAGGATTTGCGACAGCTACGTGTCTTTATGTTGATCGCTGTGTGGTTTGTCGTCCCGTGGCTAATTTTTTTTACCCAGATTCAAGTTCAGTAGCCCCAAATGACGACATCTTCCCACTTCCCGTGAAGTGTGTGTATTCTTCGCTTCTGTACAGAAGCGCAAAGACGTGAATTGACGTGATGCGCCTATTATGCTTGGAGTTTTTATTTAATTGGGGTTAGTCTGTGGGTTCGGCGCTAACAAGGTCTGACACCTAGGAAGCTGATGGCTTCTCCGCCACTTTACTCTGAACTGACAGCAATGCATGTTGTATTTGTGGCTGTGTCGTCTCTCCCAATCTCACAACCGTTTGGCTCTCTTTATAAAGGATGCCCTAGGCATCGTTGCGGATTAAAATTGCTTTTGATGCCCTGAAGCAAGCATAATTTGTTCAAACACCTTGGATAAAATTGATATATTTATATATATTTTTTTCCCCATGTTCAAAGCTTTCTGGTTGGAGTCTTTCAGAAGCGGTTGTGTTATGGTTAGGACAAGTCCCAGCCTGCTAGGAGAGGCAAGGAACTGGTCGCTGCTGCATCTTAGTGTTTGAATCCTTTTGTTAGGCCACAGACGTCGTCAGAAAATACTTAAAGCCACCGTGTTCTTGAATGATTTTCTTTTTCTTTAATTTTTTCCTCTCTTTCTGAGTGTCTTAAGTTTCCTCATGACTGCTACAAAACACCAATCACAATAACGCTGCGTGCTGCTTTAGGATATCTCGTCAAAGTTAAAAGCCTAAAGTATATTTTACGTTTCTGTGTATTTTAAGTGGTTTTCCGTATTGAAAATTGATGTTGGATATGTTTTGGTAAACACACAGTGTATGTTTTAAAGGCGTCCGTGATGTGCGTGAAAGAGGTGTTAATTGTTCTCCTAGGGGGGTAGTTTAGTCGTAGCTATAATTTGGTCTTTTTAATAGGGAGAAACTCTGTGATTTCACTTTTTGCTGTAGCTCAGCCTTGAACACTATTTTGTGATGCTATGAAATCCTGAAATAGTAGCATGCAGGGGCAGAGATCCTCGTCAATGTGAAAATCCATTATAGTGTCATAGAGCTTGATTCTTATGCTGCGATGGCTTAACACATAAAGCGTGTAGCATTTAAAAATGGGGATTTCTGGCATTTTAATGTGGAGCCTCAGCCTTGATATGTGCAATTGCTACAAAGTCGGATTTTTTTTTTTGGTATTGCGAGGTGTATATACAGCAGGCAAGAATATATTCAGTTTTGTTTAACAAGGATTATCCTGATTAACTTTGTAAAGAGAACTTGTGTGGTTGGGGGGGAGGGGTGGGAGTGTGTGTGTGCAGGCATTTTAATTGTTTACCACTGATTCCTGGATTTTGCTGCTGGTGGTGTGTAGATTTCTCACCTGTTTTTCTTAAAGATGAGGCACCATCACAGGATGAAGGTAACATACGAATTATTAATGTGACACAGGATTGAGGTCTAACCTAGTTGTTGCCAGGTAAATAAGGCCAAAGCCTTGCTGTCATTTTCTGTATTTATGGGTAATCCCTCTTGATGCCCATGTCTGAGGGCAGTTTATGAAGACAGAGATTCGGAGGCCTTGCAGGATTCTAAGATGTTCACAGCAGTTACTTGTTGTTCTTCGGCCTCTAAATCCCAGTTGCTTTGGGGGATGTTGGTTTTGGGTTAACAGTCAGGTTAAGGTAGAACAGGCTGTCGTAGGGTTAACGCTTCGGTGGGGTGGAGGGGGGGTCAAAACAGTTTTTTCCAGCAGTGTGATGCTTGTGCACACTTGTTTCTAAGGAACTGTGTTTTCTTGGAAAAAGGAAGCCAGATCGGTTAATGAGAAATCAGTTCAAGTTTAAGGAAAAAAAACTGACTTTTTCATTATTGGAATGTGGGTTCTTTGGCTGCTGTCCAGCTGCTCGTAATCAGCACAAAGATGTGAATTCCCCGGATGACCAAAAGTGATTAAATCGAAGCTGTTCGCTTAACCGGAAACTTTTATTATTTAGTTTTTAAAAAAATAAATAATAAATTAGTAATTAAAAAGTAGCTTTGGTTGAGTTTATGTGGACAACTTTGTCTGGATGGGGGGTGGTGCCTTCCATAATTGCATGTTTCATGTCAAGAAGTGTGGTTAGTGCTGTTTGGAAAAACCTCTGTGCTGTAATTCAATCAGTTATGGATTCCCATTTATATGAGCAGCCGCCCCATTTGTTTGCGAAAATGAATTTGAACGATGCCGTTTGTAATTGAAAGCTGTTTTGCAATCTCTCCTGGTCTGAGACTCAGCGCTGACTTTGTAGCAAACCTAATTTCCCTGCCTGGTTCCTGAGCTCTTCTAAAGGGGGTTCTTCAGCTTGGCCTCTATGTCCTGCTCTGCAACAAGAAGCCTGATGCTAGGAGATATACACCCATCTTGTGTGGTGTGAGGGAATCACATTTATGTTTAAATTGTGGTTTTCGAATGAAACTGCATTACAGTATCAATTAAGTGCCCTTTTCATTCTTATCTATCCCGTATAGAGAGAAGAGATTGACACTGACCGTCAATGTATCCTGCATTTTCTGAATATTTTCTTGCACGTAATCAGAATGAATGGAAGAGATGAATACCATCCACATCCTCAGTTACATTTGTCCACCTAATACATTTCTCTGTTTTTCTTAGTAAAAAATTAATGCCTAGCTGTTCAGATATGCAACACAATGAAATTGGACACTCTTAAGTTTGAATGTGCTTGACTGTTCCAGACTGGACGTGTGTCGTGACCCGCTGTGACATTGGGCACATCTATGGTGTGTTTCCGTGTTGACCTAGTCGGATTGGTTAGTTAAGTAGGTCATGGGGCTGTTGCAGCAACTTCAGTTGCGGAAGATGCAGGATCCTTGTCTCGACTTGTATTCCCATTCAGTAATGAGTGCCAGAGAGAGAAACCCACAATGCAATGCTTTCTCCTCTTTTGGCCGTGGAGTATTTTTCCTTTTGAATGTCCTGTGAGAAGTTTTTGAATTTGCAACCTGAAAACATTTTGGCTTCTGGGTTAATAATGTGTGAACCCGAGTTTCCAGCGGCTCGGACAAATTGTCCCTGAGGGGGGAGGATCCTTGAGAGCTGAAGGTGTTTATGGGCTGCCTGGCACCCAGCATTTATTTCAGGTGATGGGGAATACGACTTTAATGCCCTATCTTTTCATATCAGCTGTTAAATCACAGAAGGAGATTCTGCTTTTGTGTCTTCTGTAGTACTTTGTACTAGACTGCAGTGCATGTTTTCACCCAGGCCAGATGTGTGTTAATATATATATATAATATATTTTGTGGTGTTTGGCTGTAAAGGTGCTGTTTGCATGTCTGTGTGACTGCAGTTATTCAAAAGGTTTGTGTGGCTTAACGCTATGAAGCAGGAGGAGGATTCTTGAACAGGGATGTCTAATCTTATCTGCAAAGGATATGCAGGTGTTTGGCTGTAGCCTTTAGGTCAGCTGTTCAAACGCAGGTATGAGTTCTCCTCCCAGTCGGTCCTCTAATTAGTAATCTAGTTGGGGAATTGCAGTGGAAAAACTGCATACACAGTAGCCCTTTTTGGTTAAAATTGTCCACCTCTGTCCTGAAACCACATGTGAACTTTAAGTGCTGCGTTGTTCCGGGAAACTTTCTCTCCCCTCTCATCCTATTTTGTCTTAAATGTGTTTAAATGTATATACATGTTTTTCCAGTGCCCAGGAACGAGAGCCGAAGTAGTCTGCATGTCAGCGTGCTGGTGGGGTCCGATTGTGTGCTTGCCATCCCACAGATTACTCAGAGCGTGTTTATACCTCAGTGGTTGCGTACAGGTGTGTTACTCCTCCCCAACTACCTGGGGGAACATTGAACTCTAGCCGTTTTCCTACATGCATGTGTGCTTTAGTTTTGTCGCCTGAAACGGGCGATTCGGCTTGTGGCAGCATGTCACAGTGCCCCAGCCATGCCAGGACCTCTTCACCCAGGTCAGTGCCGAGACTGGGCTCCATGCGTGTGTCGCCGTGCCAGGAGGTCCCCCCCCCACGCTCTGTCAGACCGTTAACCGCTCAGGTTTTTTATTTTATTTTTTTCCTGTGCTGTCTGTCTGTTGGAATTTTAAGTGTCCTGCCGTTTCGATCTTATCCAGGCGTGGGAGACGGCTCTTTTTCCAGTATAAGTTCCAGTTTTTACGTGGGGAGCGTTTGAGGTTGAGGGGCGACGTGACGGCTCGGGGGGGGGGGGGGTGTTTCCTGTCTGCAGGGGAGGGCTAATTGTTGCTTCTGGGCACCGAT
>JABFDZ020000039.1:12275077-12298969 GCA_019775955.2 Pollimyrus isidori
GTGTGTGTGTGTGTGTGTGTGTGTGTGTGTGTGTGTGTGTGTGTGTGTGTGTGTGTGTGTGTGTGTGTGTGTGGAGCCATGCCGTGTGAGTGTGTACCTATAGTATAATCAGGAGCATGGGAGGGGGCTGTTTATCGCCAACGCCGCCTGATAGCTGGTGCAGTGTGGCACTGCCGCTGACCCCATCTCCCGCTAACCTGTTAATTGGGCCTGAATGACTTGAATTTATGGCTTTGTTTATGCTGCATCTACAGCAATTAATCAGGGCCCATCCGTCTCCGTGGCACAGGGAGGGGGGCAGTCACCGATGCAGCCTGCGCATCATCCGCTACTCCGGGCCGTGCGCAAAGCCCGGCCTATCAGCTGGCTCGCTGGGGCGCGGTGGCAGTCATGGAGGGGGGGGGGGTGTGAATTCCAAGCTTCCGGCGTGAACGTCGAAGCGATTTCGAGAAGACTTGCGTTCTACCTCACTACGCCACGCGGGCCATGACCCGACACCCCAAAGCAAATGATGTATTTGGCAGCACTCAGAGTTCAGACTCCTCAGTTCTGTTGAAAACGGGGGAGCTGGTTACTTCATTTTGTTTCACCGAGAGTGCTCTCCAACACGGTGTCCCCAGAGTACTTGGTATATACTGCATAAACACAGAACGGCATAATAGAAGACAATGGGCCAGAAAGCCCTTTGACGTCTAGGCTAAGCTAGTCCAAGCTAAGGTCAGCTGGCCAACCTGCCTTTCCAGAGTTTGCACGTCATACGAATTCATCTGTACGTCCAGCAGGTCTGGTGTGATTTTTACCGTAGTTGTTTGCTGGCTTCCTTGGCTCCAGTCTCCTGCTGCTGTCAGCTAGCGAACCACCATGGTCAAGACGGGGGCTGTACTTTTAAGGTCTGGCGGGCGCAGAGTCACTGACCCAAGGCAGCGACATGGCTGGGGAGAGCGGAAACGAGGCGGGGAACGAATGCCGCCACGAGCCGCGCTAACGAGATCAAGACGGATTACGGCGCGTACAGCAACCGGGAGTAAACGCGCGTTGGACGGGGTCGTCCGTGGTGAGTCGCACCTGTCCGGAGCGAGCTCACAATTAACGAGGCGCAAGGCGGCGTGCGAATGGAGCTCCCGTCACATGACCAAGGAACGCTAGGGGGCCTCCTCCGGCGACAGACATCAGCCGCGTTTGCGACGCCTTCATGCGCAAAAGCGGAAATGCTGGATTTGGCCGCAGTGAACTGTGTTAGCGGGTTTCCTCAGTCATTTATCTGCTGGGGAAAATGAGTCGGTGTTTGTTCGGCCGGTTGCGTTTTTAAAGGCTTTGGTGAGTAAAATGCTCATGGTTTGCACGGCACCCTTTTCCACTTTCCGATTAATACCACTGTTTTGCCTGCCGCCGCCCAACCTCACGTTTAACGCCTAGCTACTTATCTGACGCCCCATCCACCTGTTATACATCTCCCTGTTATACATCTACCTGCTCGCACGGCTGGGTTTCTTCCTAGAGCGATTCGGGTTAAGTGCCTTTCTCGAGGGTACTGGGGGGGCCCCCAGGGAGTTTAATATGCTGCCTTCTGGTTCCAGCTCTGTCTTGAAGCACTGTAAGTTACGTTAAAGCAGTGGTAAGACACGTTCTAGAGCTCATTTTCCACGTTAATTGATGTAAGAAGAATGAAATTACCTTTTTTTTTTATGGGGGTGCGGGGGTGTTGTGACTCTCCCACTGTTCTTTAGAATGTGTGTCTTTAGGGGTGTTCTGCTGTGTGACTGATGTCCGGGAAGCCCCCCCCAATAGACCAGGGACCCTCTTTGCTGTTCCGTGGTGGATGGTAGGTTGTGGGTAGTCTTCCCAGGCCGTCCGGGGTAGAACAGGACAGGCCTATTAACAGCATTCTGCGGAGTGTCTCCACTGGGTCTCGTCTCTACATCTGAATCATATCAGCCACTCTCTGGAATGTTTCTGAAGAAACCGCACTCGCTCTTAATAACGTTAAGCTGGAGGTCGGATCCGATGGCATTAAGGAAGTGTGTGCGTGTGTGTGTGTGTGTGTGTGTGTGTGTGTGTGCGTGCGTGCGTGCGTGCGTGCGCGCACGTGTGTGTCTGTGTGTCTGCCAGGCCGTCATGTTCAGAGTCACTCGCATTCAGACATCCCTGCTGTTACCATGGCGACTGCCTTTGCATCGCCAGCGGTGAGGCAGAAACTCCTTCCTCCCGGCTGAGGGGAGCCGGCTCACACACCGGCGATGGGAGGGAAGATGATGGCGGCTCGTCTCCTCTTTGCAGTCGCCAGGTCGTGTTTGTGTGTGTGTGTGTGTCCCGTCTGGTGATAAAGGTATAAAATTCTGACACTCCCCATGATTCGTTATGAATTGCCATGCCCTTATAAGATTGGGGCTTGTTTGTTTGTTTGATATAATTCCTCTGGTTTGATTGTTAGAAATCTGTGAATTGCAGGTCTGACATTGGTTCAGTTTTCTTGCTTTGACGTCTCCTTCCTCAACATGCTTGCGCTGGGCAGGAAATGGCTGGCGTTTCAATTATTTTTAGAATGAGGAAAGTACGACTTTCCTGATCCACCCTCCTCCTCCGCTCCGCCCGTGTTTGAGGTCCGTGTTGCACGTACGCTAATTGGCAGCTTGTTAGCGCGCCGGAATAAAGCCAGGCGAGCCTGACCAGGCCTGCGTCACGCAGCAGAGAAGCCGACCCTGTGACGCCGTCTGGCAGGGGGTGTCTGCTCACGGTGGTGGGGGTGCCGGGAGGTTCCATCGCCTGGGTTGGGGGACGGTGGAAATGTAGAGCTGGGTATCGGGGCCTTGCCTGGGAGCTGCTGGTGACTTTGATCACCTTCGCTTGTGGCTCTCTGCAGCATGACAAGTTCGTTCTTTCCGTCGCTGTGTCTGTCTGCCTGGCTGTATGTCAGGGTTGGGTGGGTTACAATGCACCGGAATATGTTCTTTATGCCAAGATATGGTAATAGCATCACTTTTGGAAAATACCAGCAGATATCAACGGAATGACCATATGAAGGATTTGATGCTGCTCGACAGACTTTATGAATCCTGCTCTTACAATCACGCTCTCGGAGCTTGCGAAGGATTAAATTCCAGATGGATGACGTGACGTCAGCACGATCGGAGAATACGAGGTTGTGCAGTGCAGAGCAGTTTAGTACAGGACACCTGTAGAAGCCCCAAGGACTAGTGACTGGGACACCTGCCTGAACAGGCTTGTGTGGTTGTTAGGTGAGGTGGCTGGCGATCTCCCCGATCCCTGCCCCCGCCCTCGTCTCCCTTTCCCAATCAGGCTTTATAATGAGGCACCTGAGCACCCAATGAGAACAGGGCGGGCAGATGTCAGGGGATGAGCCGGACTGTTGAATCGCGAGTCCCTGTTTCACCAGCGGGTCCTCTGGCGTTAATGGCCATTGTGTCAGCTTAGCGGAACGCTTCCGGATAGCTCGTTAGCGATGACGAATGAGCATGGCCCACAGGGTCGGGCGCCGGGGCAGAGGATGTCCCGACTGGCCCCGTGCCCTGTAAACAGAGCCCCAAGGTGGGGGAAGGGCATTGCAATCTGGGCTTGGCCGGCCCTGGGTAACGTGTCGGGATTGGGGGGCGGGGGGGGCTGCTCAGGATGTTCTGGACTTGAAATACGCTGCATTTTTGTTTTTTTGTCGTTTTTTTTTTTCTACTAACCTACTGTCAGTTATGTTCAGTTAGCTGGTTAGTAGTGATCTGGTTATTGGTAACATAAGTTGGGGCAAATGTTCAGCAGGTTGTCAGTTCATTTTCCTAGACATTCCATACCCTCCAGCAATTGTTTGGGATGCGCTATCATTCTAGTTTGAGTTTAACCCTCTAGGGTCTAGGGGTATTGGCAGCCTTCCACTTTCTTATATATTTGTTTCGGCATCAAACTCATCTTAAACTTTTGCCGATTTAATCTGTTTTTTTTTTTTTTTAATTAACACTTGCAACATATGTTTTGAAAAGAAGACAGATTACGGATTTAGTCAGCGTTTTTTTTTCTCTCCATATTTCTACCATAATATTTCAGCGAGTTATGACCTGAAATACACGAGAGAGATGCTCTGCATCGCTTGTGATGCCATCAACCCCAGTGGGTTAAAATACATCGCTGAGTCTGCAGTCAGAGTCTCGTTTCTGCTTTGGTTTCTGGTTCCCGATCAGGCGTCTGTGCTTATCGGATCTACACCATGTGGCATAATAGTTATTGGACATAATGGTTTCAAATCAAATCAAAGTTTATGCATCAAATGCAAAACTGTATTCAGCAGTCGATGCAGGCAGTGAAATGAGTTGAAATGACTTTTTAAAGTGATGGTGGTATTATTATTTATTATTAATTATTTTATTTTAAAATGTTGGTGCTATGATACCTGATCTGTTGCCTGCTCTGTGACACTCGTTTTCTCGCTGGCTTCAGTTCCCGTTTGTTCAGCCCGCTTACCTAAAGGGAAACCTTAGCAACCGTTACGCCATTTGAGTGTCTTGGAAGTTGTCCTAGATATTTTCTGGATCACAGTGCAGCTTTCTGAGAAGTTGATATTGTTACCGGCTGGCGGTGGGAACATGCTACGGAGTTGGGGGGGATCTTTGGGTTTCCCCGTGGCTCCCTAGCAGGTCCTGTTGTAATGGAGCCACTTTGACTGGACGCCATTTCAGCGTTCTCGAGCTGCTATGCTACCATGCTAACTGCTAATGTGATGGACACTATGCTTAACGGCGTATCCCCCCCCGTCTCCCCGCAGTGTGCCCGAGGGCTTTGAGGGGTCCTGGGGAGACGCCAGGGACACACGCAGAGAATGCTGGAAGTGCAAGAAGAGAGAGCAGGAGCACACTTCAGCAAGAAAGAGCGAGCAAAGAAGGAGAGAGACGAGGCCAAGGACGGCCGCAGCAGCAGCAGCAACAGCGCAGCCCCCAGGAACCCCCGTGCCGGCCACGCCCACGCCAAGGCCACGCCCACAGCCAAGGCCACGCCCACAGCCAGTCCACACCAGCACTTGACTCCGCCCTCTGCCTCCCTGGGATCTCCGTCAATGCATTCCAGCAATCCCAAAGTGAGGAACTCCCCTTCAGCAAACACTCAGAGGTGAGCCTCCATTGATGCTTTCGGGGCTGGTCCCCACCCACCTCCCCCTCTCCAGGGCTACACTCCGTCACCTCCTAAGCAACACACACACACACACACAAATGCACTTGCAGGAAAGTTTAACAAACGGTCCTAAATGAATCCTCCCAGATTTCCATAATGCCGTACTGCATTTGGACGAGGATCAGAGTCACACCTTCCAGAGAGGGTATCAGTGAAGGGCGAGCGGCCCGGTACCCAGCCCTCTGAGCCGGAGCGAACGGGGGGACTGGTGGGTTCAGTGAGGACTCTTGGATGGGGCCTCGGCGCCGTGCGGAATGCCTGCTGACTCATGGCTGTGGAGCCAGCCATGGAGTGGGGGGGGAGCGGGCTCACTAAATGTCCCGTGGGTCCGTCTCGCAGCGGGTACTGTGGCCTCGCTGACATGTGGAGCGGTGTGTGTGTGTGTGTGTCTGCGTGTGTGTGTGTGTGGCCGGCCATGGACAGGCCTGTCCCTTCTCCAGCTGGAGTGGACGGTTTCCCTCGCCACCCCCTGCGTGGTTCTGAATTATGGGGTCAGTGCTTAACCCACTGCTTGGCCTCAACCTGGGACAAAAGTAGCCATGGGTGTTTATATGGGGTTGTGAAGTCGCTCCATCACTGCTCCGCCCCTCTCCGTACACTCATGCTGAAACATCGTCATAACATCACTGCCACTCAAAGGGGCTCCCACTAACCCCGTCTAGCCTGTACCATTGCAGTTCGGCTTAATGCTCTCGCTAATATCAGGTGAATGCAGGTGCTGAGATGGTGTGCATGAGTCCGTGTTTGATTCGCTGTTTACCGTCGCTTGCCGGTTAATGCGGTCTCCATGGAAACGGTGAATCGTATATCTCGGCTGTTTGGCAACCCTGTTTGCTCTTGCCCGTACGCTGAGATTACACATTAACTCCCCCCCCCCCCCTCCCCGCGAGAGGCGGCACTTTACAGAACTTGCCCGTCGCCCTGCGGGGGCCCCGTTGGGGCCCCATGGGTGGGGTGTCGCTCACACAAATGACACCTTTCATCTCCGGGGGTGCTCTTGCTCCTGCGTGCAGCAAATGGCTCATGTTCTGGGAAAGCTGAAGGGATGGATACGAGCATGGGCTTGGGAGGGGGGCGACTGCCGCACTAAATGCTGCGTTTCGTATGAGTATGGGGCAGGGGGGTTATGTCTGCCTTTTCATCAGCATTACCACAGGGGTGTCGCAGCCTTCCTGTTGCCCGGTTTTTGCTACTTTTCTCATTTCATTGCTGCCATCTTTCCTGTCGCTGGATGGGCTCTCCCTTTTGGGTCTGGTTCCCCCTAGGGAGTTTTTCCTTGCCGCCGTCGCCTTTTGGCTTACTCATCGGGGGGGTCTTTACGTGGCAGAAATGTAATTCGCATTGAGACAATGTAACGTTGTGATAATGCGCTATATAGATAAAATTGCATTGCTGTACATTTTCCTCCCAACTCTCCATTCATCCCACCCAACAAGCTACCAAGTCTACTGCTGCCCACCCCCCACCAAGGATAATGTCTCCATTAATGCTCGGTCTAACACTTCTATCCACAATCATTTCTGGTTCCTGAGGCTCGGACCAGCGACCCCCCCGCTTTGCGTAACTGCAGTCCTGCTCCACCCTGCCTCAGGTCCTTTAAGTGGCGCGATGGGCTCTGCCGTGCCAGGATCAGAGTCCCTGTTTGTTTACACGGCGAGCTGTGCTTTGTCTCGCTCCATCGGTCAGCGGCCGACTGCTCATTGGTTAGTTTATGCATCGCAGAGCAGGTCGGCGATTGGCAGCACACAGCAGTCCATCTCCGTGTTAGTTTAAGGCGGCGTGTCTTCTGTCACTGCCTCATTTCTCGCATGTGAGATGTTGATACACTGAATCACTCTACGTGAGGTTTTCGTCTCATAATGAACTGTGGTCCCCCCCCTCCCCCCCCTTCCAACAGCAGTCCGAAGTCCAAGCAGGAGGCTATGGTGCGGTCACCCCCTGTGATGTCTCCGTCCAGCGCCGCCCAGATGGACTCCAAACTACCCAATCAGGGAAAACAAGGGGGCACCGGTGGCCAATCGCAGCCCTCTCCCTGTGATACAAAGACAATGAGCGGCAGCCACGCTTCCAAGGGGCCGCAGGGTGCGATGGCCAACCTGGGACTGAAAAACGGACAAGGCCTGAATTCGGGCAACGGGACCAAGGGCAAGGTTAAGAGGGAAAGAAGCACTTCGGTTGAATCGTTTGAACAGCGCGACACAGGGACACCAAACAATGAGCTGGAACAGAAAGGTAAGGTCTTCCTGTGAGCCATACCTGACTGATGTTGGTTTATTCTGCCTCCAGGCTGCAGTTAGACCTCCTCCCCAATTAATTAATCGATACTAAGGTAAATTAGAGCAATTAGCTCTGTATCTTTCAGTAATTGCCGTTGAGTCTGATATTGGCCGTTCCCGTAATGGCACCAAGCACGATTTTCTGCCACCGCCTGCGCCTTTAGACATCAACTTTGCATCTTTTGTGTTTTCGTGCTTTAGTTTTCAATCCCCTAACGTTCACTGTTCCCAGTTGGTGTTGGGGTGGTGGGTTGGGGTTATCGTGGGGGGGGGGCTCATCACCACCACGAGATTCTGGCGAAAGCAGCGGTGTGTGCAGGACAGCCGCTGCCACATTTTCCGCTGCCTGCTTAGGCTCCACCTCGGAGGAGTAGAAACAGTGGAACTTTGTGATCAGGGCTGCCATCTCGCTATGGCCGTTTGAGCCTCCCTTGAGAATAACCGGCGCACGACAGCCCCTTCTTCAGAGGCTTTGGGCTGGTTTAGCGTGTGGCTGTTCGGACTCTGAGAGATATACACTCCTGTTCAGTCCTACCGGTGTAGATGACAAGTAGCTGCTTCTGTACCATGCTGGCTGCCATTTCTTTTGGCCCTTGAGTGACAGAGCGTTTTCCTGGAATTATTTTTTCCAAGTAAATTTTCAAGTCTTTGTACTCAAGTCCAACTCAAGTCTCAGATGACTAAAATGAACATTCTCTCATCAGAAGCTATCTGAGATGATACTGCATTGCTGGATGTTTTGGATTGAAAGTGTACATGTATTGTACCTATTATTTATTTTTTATTATACACTAGAGTATCAAAATATTAGATTCATATTAACAGTAATACTGCACTGGAATAGGCTTACAGTATTTTTGTGATAGACATTCTGAACGAAATTCTTCACTGACATTACAGCGATTAATGCATAGGATTAACGTTAGGCTACATCAACGGACTATGTCCATATATATTCTGCTGATAGCAGAGAATAGGCTTCCATCGGCCTGCTTCTTGCTGGTAGCCTAGGCTTAAACGTAGTGGGATGCTAATCAAATAAAACGGGCGGGCACCAATAAAGCTGTAATCTGCATGTGGTCGAACCTACAGCTGTGATTTTGATTTAGTTTGCTAGCAGTAACGTTATCTGTCCATAGACGCTACGTTTCCCTTTCAGCCAACCAAGTGACTTGACCTATCCTTGCGTGTGTCGTTGGGCCTGAAAAAGTTTGATGTAGTTGAGCCGGCGTCATTTATCCTGACGCCACACACTTTGCAAGTTAGCTGTCTGTGTGAAGGCTCTGATCAAATGCGGTAACTCGCAAATGGCTCAGCTCCAGGTCAGCTCGCCATCGCCGGGGTCTGTGTTGATTTGAATTCTGTGGCTGCACACATGCATTACGTTGTGCGTAATATCAAGGGAGGGAAATACTCAGTCTGCCTCCGAATTTTTCCCGTAGCACGTTTGTACTAGAGTTATGGGAGCGTATCAGGGATGCGGTGGTTGATTAGGTGAAGAAACGGTGGAAGGTGGTTCCGGTCTTATGAACACATTGATGCAGGAAAGCAGATCGATAGCTAGTAAACAAGGTTACCATTCTGATCTGTTACATGGGAGGCTGTGATTGGTCTGCTGAATATAACTAGCTGTGGTCTACAACAGAAACAAATTTAATGAGTAAATTATCACAATCTTACAGCTGGCATCTGCAATTTGGTGGCTACTTAGATCGTTACATTGCAACATTCATTATAATGCGAACTCGCATATTATAAATAATACTAATTAAATACAGACTTGGATCACAATATAGTGAGTCAGATTAATAATATTAATGTCAATCAGACATCGCTCACCTACTAAATATATACATCATGGTACATTAACAGACAACCCCAGAAAGAAACTGTACTCGTATTAACATAACGCGATTGCGCATTAATGATTAGATCTTCAGTTTACTCTAAATCAACAATGTTTAAGTTCTATTATAAAATACAAACCAGGATTTAACATATTAGTTACTTACCCATTAAGTCAATCACACACAGCAACAGACAAACGGTGTAAAAAAACATTTGTGCAATCGTATGCTCTACGTTATTCCAGCAGGTACATGTATTAGTCAGTGGCATCAGTGACGTATTACGAATGCTGCCTTCACTGTCCGGTCGGCTACGGATTGTGTCGTAGGGCTTTCGTACAACACTGAAAAACTGAAATTGGTTAAATAATGAAATGCTTAATTCCATGAAATGAACATTGTTCACGAGTCACCAAAGGACAAGTCGGGTCACAAGTCTTTGTTCGTGTGACGCAAGTGTGACTCGAGTCCAAGTCTCTGACTCGAGTCCCCCATCTCTGCATGGTGCCCAGTTACACTTTGGCTCAAACATCATCACTCACATCACTATAATGTAAAAGATTTAAGTGTGTTGAATTCATTCCTGGTGTGGATAGATAAGTAAATGTAGAGATGCACGACATACCAGATTAATGTATCCGTATCTGCCGATATTCATTAAAAATCAAGACACAGCCTTGAAATTATGGAAATTGAGCACTTTGTTTTTTTGGTGTGCATGTATGTTTTCTGCTGTTAGCTAGATCCTTTTTTTTGGATTGGATATGTGTTTTCCTTCTGTGTAGGAGTAATTGATTTAGTTTGTTGCCGTAGAGACGGGTCAGCTGTGGGGGCTTACCATGGTGTTAAACACGTGTTTCCTTTGGCTGTATTGTGCATTAAAGCATGCGCGTTGGAAGTCTCAGCCATTTACAGTGAGAGTGTCAACCTATAGCCAAAATGTTTTATTGTGATTAAAATGTGGCGTGAAGCTGTAATTTAAACTGTGAGGATCCTCCAGTTGTTTCATGCTAAACAAACCCAGAGGTTAATTTTTACCTGTTATTGGCATACTGGACTCCTTTTGAGACTGCACACCCTTCACTGGACCAGAAACACATCTCAAAACACTGAAGAGAAATGATATGGCTTGGTTTGCCTTTTAATCAATCTGAAAGAGAATTTAACTCTATACATTCATGAATAAACTGTTTATAAACAAGTGTTGCACTTAATCAAAAGCAAGCTCATTTGGGGCTCAGCCGGAGTCTTTAAGGTGACTGAGGTGCATCAGACCCCAGCTTTTCCTGAGAGTCAGTGTACAGATGCATTATGGGAGTTGATGCAAGCATTTGTTGGTGGTATATTGGGGGAGCGGGGGAGTTGTGCTTCAGAGTTGCGTTCCTTACCTTAAAGGTCCCTAAACCAGCCGGCCTGATGGTACTGCCAAGCTCATGGTCCAGGTCATTGGTCAGGCCTGTTTGTTTGCTGCACATCATCATCTGTCATAATTTCTGATGGTTTGTTTATTTCTTTTTTGTTGTTTTATGCACGAAAGTCTTCTTTGGCACAGTGGTCGACTCAATATCATAATGCGATTTAGGATGGATCTAGAGTGCCAGGAACTCACCCACCCCCCCAGCTGCCCCAGCGGACTCTGGCAGCCAAATCCGAGACTCTTGAATCAAGCCCTGTGTTCCCTTCACAGCTGTGTGTCTGGGAGGGTGGGATGGGGGGGGGGGGTCATGGCAGGCAAGGAGGTGCTTGAAGGGGCTCCAATCTGCAGCTTGTTGAATGTAATTGTTTGCAGTGTGCAGCCTGTAAGGGTGGAACGAAAAGCCCACTTGACTCTCGAGATGTGGGTTCGTGGGGAGGGGTTGGAATTGGGGTCGGACGGCTTCTTTAATTATCGAGAGGGTCTTTAATTGCTGTACGACTAAGCACATGATGTGGGGGAAGGGTCCTGCTGGTGGGTACAGGGACGCTGAGCGGGTTGCAGCCCCGTGGGGTCCTGTCGAGCTTCCGGCATAGTCACTCACCTGGTGTGGATGCACGCCTCGGTGTCGTTCCTCTGCATGTTTGGTTAAATCTGGAACATCCCCAGTGCCCGTTGCTGTGTCGAAATCATCAACTCCCGAGAGAGACAGGAGAACACGAGCGAGATTAGCGCGGTGGAGGGCTAAGGGGGGTTAGTTATGCTAAGCCGGCCGCCTCTCCAAGCGTCGCCGCTCTGATCCTCCTCGTTTCATCCTTGCCGTCCTCCTTGTTTACCTCTCGGCCGACTGCACCTACAGCCACTCTGTGAAAGGTTGCGGGCGGTTTCGCATTTACCCATCACCCCCCAGGGCTCCTGTCCTGCCGTGGTCCTGCACCTGTCACCGTGCACTTATTTGTTTTTGGAGCCGGGTCTGGCCTCCCTGCATATTGCGACTTGCAAGGAGTGCCGGTGGGGTTCCACCACTGCTCCCTGTGCAAGGCTCTTGCTCACCGGCTCCCTCTACCACCTGGAGTGAATTTTGTGCACACACACACACGCACACACAGTGCCATCATCAGTATGTTTTCGTCCTTCAGATGTACCTATAGGAAGCTGCCGTTACTCTTCTAGTAAGAGACTCTACCAGATACAATGGCTCTGATTTCTATGTGGAGTGGAGTAAAGCAAATTTGTCCATGTACTCGAGGTTTGCCCATGTGTCATATTTGGGTGTAATCCCCAAGTCCGACCACATGAGACTCTCTGTATGAATCTCTTTCCCGCCTCTAAGATTAACACTTAACGCAGATTAGCGATGGAGGGATTTTGAAGCATTTTTTTTGTGTTTGGGTGTAATTCACGTTCCGCCAAAGCTCGATCCCCGTCTCTCAATGCCTGGCGCCCACACACTGTGCCAACCTTGCTCTGTTGCCTGTAGACCCTGGCATCCGAGCGAAGCGGATGTGTGTGGCAGAACGACGGCAGCCCTACAGCGGGACAGACTGGTGCTCTGGGGGCGAGAGTGACGAGGATGACCCAGGTTTCTTCAGTAAGTACCCGTTGGTGCGCTGGCATTGCATGTTGGCATAACATGTTGGCACAACTGCTTTAAGCGCCCAACTTGTGATGGTAACTACCCATGTTGCCTTCTCATTGGATAATTTGTGCTAGTATTTGGTGGGAAAAGGGCATTTGTAAACCTCATTTACCTCCGAAAGCTACTTAATTCCTGGGGCAGTACTCACACAGCCTGATTTTGGAGTACAGACCAGGGTGTCAGCTAGGGCCAAAGTTAGACGATTTGGCCAAGATACCAGTCTGGTGTAGTTCAGGACTGCACAGGTTTTAGCGGTCTACTGTGAATCAATGATGCGTAATTCGCTGCTTTAAAAATGTTATTTTGTAGGTAGTAGGTATAGCGAAGCAGTGAGCTTTACGTGGAAGGGGAGAGAGATGTGTGACTTGATGTCTTCGACACAGACTGTAACTCGAGCGACGTGAAGCCCCAAGACTCCGGGTCCCTCCCCTCTGCGAACGCCGGAATCAGCCGCTCTTCCACGCCGTCCCACAATGCTGTTGGGGGACAGAATGCCATCTCCGAAAGCGCCAGCAGTCAGAAGGCCTCTTCGAAAGTGGTCTACGTCTTTACCACGGAGATGGCCAACAAGTAAGGAGTTGGCGGGGGGGGGGTCACATGCTTTTATTTTTGGATGACGGTGACCTGAAACGCATCGTAGAATAATAGAGGAACATTTCTTTGAATAGTTGGTAGGTGTGGGGTCGCTGCGTTCACTGTTCGATAACAGATCTGGCCTACCTGGTTCCCTTGAAATGCTTTTTTAAAAAAAAAAAAAAAACAGAAGAAAAGCTTCTTCGTAAACATGAAAATGGCCGAGATTAAAGCCTTCTAAACCTACAGTTTTAAACTACAGAATCACTGAATTACAGGAGACACGAAAGCCCTGGGCTTGCTCGTCCTGGGATTCTTATTTCCGATTTCGAAGGGGAAGGTGAGACTAGTCAGCAGGAATGTCAAAATCTAGATGAGCACAATAAAGAGAATAGGAAATGTCCATCGTGTCATCTGTTTGATGTTGGAACGGTCACTCTTTAATGATCTTCTAGTTGGATACTATTTCTGGTGACCCATCCCCGAACACGGTCACCTGTTAACTTGCTTTGAAGGTTCTGCTACACTTTCGGGCTCAAAGAACTGGACGGTAAACTGTGGTTCTCAGCAGTATTCTTTGGTGTAGACAACGGTTTGCACGGTGACAAGTTGGAATGGTGACGGCATTGTTGGATAGATGAGTGATACGAGGAAGGGTGGGATTTCTGACCACCATTAGATGATTTTCTCAGAACCCAGTCACATGGCGGTAGAAGCCCTTGGAGATATCAAAACATCCCAATGCTCCTCTTCCCTCTGGCTCCAACCCCAATCCTTCCAAGGTCATCTCTGGAGACGATTATCTTGATTGGAAAGTGAAGCTGGTTCAAAAGTAATTTGTTTGTAAGTATTTGTACCATGACTAGTTGTGAACAAAGGAATATATTGGGGACTGTGAATTTGCACAGCGATATTGCTCCAGTCCGTATTAATCTGTGACAGATGGTTTTCTTGGAGCCTTGCGCTTCATGGCAGTGGTGGGTAGTCTGATTCTGCTCTGACTTCAGAGAAAAGCAGACACTTGTCTTGTGGCTGGTTTATACTTTCCGCCCCTTTCAGCAGTGAGTCGTGATTGACACTGCAATCGGCCAATTAGTGTTCAGCGTCATTAGTCAGTGGCATCCGGTGGTTGTTCCATCCCTATTGAGCTCGGCTCCGTTTGGCCGTGGAGCCGTGGGGTTGCTCCTTGATGTTTGCCGGCACCTCCTCGCCGGACACGGCTGCGCAATCTGCTCCCGCGAGGGGAGTTCCGTTCCCGCCTGCTGAGCAAACCGGTTTCCGGCGACGCGTAAAGCTGAGCATCACCCAACTCTGAATTGTCAGCCTTCTGGGACCCTCATCGCATTGGACCTGGGCCTGAAACTGGTAGCTGTTTACGCCTCTGACGTTAAACCGTGCTCCGCCCCCCCCATCAGTAGCGCCTGAGACGAGCGGTTTTGTAGCTGAAGGATACAGGTACTGCAGGGATGAAAGGCAGAGTGAAGCGATGTGCTGCTTCGGTGCCCGCCTCTGCCAGGGTGAGCTTCAGCAGTGCCGCCCTCTGCCCAAGCCAGCTCCCGCTCGGTGTTTTGAGACGTTCCATTCTAACCTGTACTGCGAATGGCTTGAAAAGCTCCACCAAAATGGCTCGGTAATAGTAGAGACTCTACCTAGCTTCAAAAAAAAAAACATAGGGAAACTCCAGGACTGGTTTGACATTCTCTGTTCAGCCGAACGGGGAAACATTGCATAGATAATGGTAATAAATCACCCTGTTTGAATTATAGCTCTGTTAAACACACAGTGTGCTGCCACGGGATAGTGGTACCTTTCCCTCTGCTCCATGCTCTGTTTATCTGTGTTCATTCATTTACATTCTTTGAGAATGACCTTTATACACAACTTGATCACCAATCTTAGCTGCGCGCTCTGTTCAATGTAGTTGCAAGAGTCGCACATAATTATTGTAAGAATGTAATTCTTGTTTAGCTTAGCTAATGCGGCTATTCTCCGCATTCATTGATTTGTACAAAGGCGTTTGAAATAGTTTCCCCGTAGCGCATTCCCGAGTCCCCAGCCGCTCTTGATTGATTTACTCTGTCGTTCCCCTTGACCCGCTTCCTCTGGGCCCTCCCCCTGCACCCCTGCCGTCCCAGTTCCCCCCAGCCCCCCCTCACTGGTGCATCTGTCTGGACCTCTCTCCGCAGGGCTGCCGACGCCGTAATCACCGGTCACGCCGACACCATCATCGCCTACCACATGAAGAACATCTCCAGCACTAAGGGCGACAAGCCCCACCTTCCAGTGGTAAGGAGCCTGTCCTTCCCGGTCCGATAGCGCCTCCTCAGGGCACGCAGCCCATCGCCCATTCGGTGTAATGGCTTTTTATTGTGAGCCACTAAGTACATGCTTGATACCAAGCGCTCCCTGGACGCAGTTTCTCTTAATGGAGCCTCCAGATTAACAAGAACGATTAAGAAACTTGGTGTCAGACTTCTCCAGGTGTTGGACGTTCACGTAGCCCCTGGGCAAGGTATTATCTATTGTGCTTGGGTCTATCCGGAAGCTTTGTGTGTGTGTGTGTGTGTGTGTGTGTGTTTGTTTGTTTGTTTGTTTTTTTTTTCTTTCATTTTGTTTGTCAATTACTTATCGAGCAAGATAAGCGGACCTGGAGGTCAACAGTGGTATCTAACTGCAGAGGGATTATTTTCTTCCAGGAACTGCCCGCGTCGTGATGCTCCGCTCTGACGAAACCTTTTTCTTCCTGCTCAGAACAATCAGATGGGGCCCCTTAGGAATGAGCCAAAAGCCATGCAGCAGGGGGCGGCGACGACGCCCCAGTCGGCCCATCCCTCCGAGCAGAACCACCAGCTGGGCTCCAAAGTGCCCCAGCCCGGCCAGCAGCCGCCGAATCAGCCCGCCCAGTCTCAACAGCAGCAGCCTGGGGCCAAGCCCGGAGGCCTCGCCCAGGACGGCGCCATGTCCGGGCAGCTGGATGCCAAGAGCCTTCCGGGCAGCAGCCCGCACAATGCGGCGCCCCAGGACGGCACCTCTGGCAGCCAGCCCTCCTGCACCCCGGGCCCCCAGTCCACCTTCCCCTCACTGGAGCCGCCCAAGGGGGGAGACCCCAAGCTGACAGCCCAGCATCACCAGCAGCTGGCCAACGAGATCATGTCGAGCATGGGGGACAACCCCGAGGGGCTGTCTCAGGAGCAGCTGGAGCACCGGGAACGCTCCCTGCAGACGCTGCGCGACATCCAGCGCATGCTCTTCCCCGACGACAAGGACATGACCGCCATGGGGCAGGGCAATCCCGGCGCGCCGCCTCCCAACGCTGGCATGATGGAGGGCATGCCCAAGAAGCCAGAACCAGGCCCGCTGCAGGCCATGATGGCCCAATCCCAGAACCTGGGGAAGCCGGGGCCCGTTTCTCGGCCAGAGGGTCCGAACTTTGGGCCGCCCAGTCACAGAGACATGCCCTTCTCCCCAGACGAGCTGGGCCCCCCGCCGCCCGGACCTCCGATGAATTCTCACCCGGGCCCGGAGCACGGCGACCACATGACCCCAGAGCAGATGGCCTGGCTGAAGCTCCAGCAGGAGTTTTACGAGGAGAAGAAGCGGAAGCAGGAACAGATGCAGCACCGACCCATGGCTGACATGATGCTGCACCAGCACGGCCCACGGGGCATGATAAGGGGGCCGCCCCCTCCCTACCAGATGAACCCCGGGGAGGTCTGGGGGCCTGGTGGGCCGGAGCCCTTCCCAGACCAGATGAACATGGGCCCCCGAGGAATGGGGCCCCCTCACCACATGCAGCGGATGCCAGGCTTCCCGGGGATGATGAACCCCGACATGGATGGCGGTCCCAACCCCATGCCCCGGCCTGGCATGAACTGGCCAGACGACATGCCCAAGATGGGCGACGGTAGGGGCTTCCTTCCTGGACAGGGTGTGTTTGGGGGCCCAGGTGGCCGAGGGGAAAGGTTCCCCAACCCCCAGTCGGTGCAGGAGGCGATGTTCCAGCAGGGGATGGGCGATAAGCAGCAGATGGGCCTGCCTCCGGGAATGGTGATGGACATGAACAGGATGATGGGGAACCAAAGACCCATGGATCCTGCCAACAACAACGGCGGTGGTGCCATGTTTCCTAGGATGCCGGGGGAAGCTCCCATGAGCCCATCCTCCAGAATGGAGTTCAAGGGGCTGGGGAGGGACATGGCTGAGTTTGGTATGGGACCTGGCAACATGAACATGAATCTAAAGGACATGCACCTCAATGTCAACGTGGGCCCCAACCCCCAGATGATGCCCTCAAAGATGAGAGAGCCACCTATGAACATGAGTCCCGAGGAAATTATGAAGATGAGGCAGGGTGGCGGAGGCCCCCCATCTGAGAGCATGGGGCCCCAGCAGAAGATGCTGCAGGGCCCTCCTTTCCCGGACCAGCCCCAGCCAGGTGACTTCAATATGGGGCCTGGGCGGCATTTCCCCGGCATGCCCCAGGGCCCCGGGAATATGAGGGGCCCCCGCGGTGAGCAGCCCTTTGGGCCCGAGCAAAGAACTAACCCAGGTGGCAATGGCCGACTGGGCCACATGCCCCCTACCCAGCCTCCGAACTCGGCCGGCCTTGGGTCGGGCCCTTCGCCCAACCAGAGGAACCTGGCACGCAAGCCGTCCGACCTGAGCGTCCAGGCGGGCCCTGTGAACTCGCCCAGCGTCAACCCCTTGAAGTCCCCCACGCTGCGGCAGGTGCAGTCCCCCATGCTGGGCTCGCCGTCGGGGAACCTCAAATCGCCGCAGACGCCCTCCCAGCTCGCCGGCATGCTCTCGGCGCCCTCGGCGGTGGCAGCCGCCGCCGCCTCCATCAAGTCCCCGCCCATGATGGGCTCGGCGGGCGCCTCCCCCGTCCACCTGAAGTCGCCCTCGCTCCCCGCGCCTTCACCCGGCTGGACCTCGTCCCCGAAACCCCCCATGCAGAGTCCGGGGATTCCCCAGAGCAACAAGCCGCCGCTCAGCATGACCTCACCAAACATGATGGGCAACGTGGAGCCAGGTAGGGTCCTCTTACGGCCACTGTAGCAGCGGCCTCTGATTGGGTCATTTCATAAAATGTATGTATGCTGCTATTTTCTAATGATGCAGAATTTATTACTATCCATCCATCTTACATACTGCTTATTCAGTACAGGGTCATGGTGAGGATAAGGATAGGGGATTCTCGTTTAGTGGGATCCCAGTCCACATATGTGAGTGTGCAGTTTAGAGCTACCAGTTTGGAGGATTGTGGAACACCTGGAGGGAACGAACACACACACACACACACACACACACACACACACACACACACACACACACACACACACACACACACACACACACACAACCAGAGGTGGGATTCGAATACCTTCAAGGTATAAGGCTATACTGGCACCCATGGGAGCCACTTGGCTGCGAATTATTAGTGCATATTTTTTAATGAAATACTTAAACTTCTCCTTAAAGAAGAGCTGAATTTTGGAGATTTAAAGCGTCATGCAACTGAAGCAGGCCTGTAATTGGCTGGAAATGACATCACCAGTGATGCCTGCCATTTTTATTGAGGAAGCCGCTCCCAGTAAATTCCAGTCTAAATAACTGACTGTACTATTGCTGTGTTCTGTTGTCTTTTTTCACCACACCGTTTCTTTACTAGTTGTCCATCGATTTGTTCATGCATTTAATGCCTTGGTGAAACAGCTGCTGATTAATACATGCAGCATTAACGCTATGTTAAAGTTTCCACTTTCCGTGAAATGGCACCACCCTGTGGTGTAAACCTTAATTAGTCTTTGAATTTTATAAGATTGTGTGTGATCCTTTCAATATGTAATGGCAGAGACTTTACAAGTACGGGTATCAGACTTGATCACATCCAAGCTTAAAGAATGGCCTTATGCCAACTGCCTGTGCCTTCATTAAATTGTGTGATCTTTATTTTAATTGTTAATCATCATTAGAGTATTAAGGGGTGTAACACAAAAATCATGGTTTGGTACAGCAGGGGTAAAAGAAATAAACATAAATTGCTGCTTTTTCTCTTTGTTCAGTTAAACCAATGTTTAATGAAGTATGACTGTCTTTCTAAATAAAGTCCCCATCAATACCGCTGCAACTTACTAATAAATTAAATTAAATTTCAGAAGGAAATCAAAGTAACTATTCTGTCAAGTAAATTAAAATAAATATCCATTAAGGTACACGTTTAGAAACTTAACCGCACCTGATCCGTACTGTATTCACAGTAGCAGCTTTCAGCTTCATATTCGAACTGTGCAACACAAATATTGTCTCAAAAAAAAAATGCAATGAGTAACAAAATTAATATCCATTGTAGTGCAACTTTGGGGAAAAAAATAAAAAATAAGTGCTTCCTTAAATCCAGTTTGAAATGCTCTCCCGCTAATTTGCACTTATGGCCACGAGTTCTTGTATTTAATGCTGTAACTATTCGTTTGAATGGCATCCAAACCTGTTAGAATCTGCGTATATGCATGTGCTTCTCATGCCCATCTACACAGAAACTGTACTATTAAGATCAAATCGATAGGAGGGTTGAGTATTTAAAAGTGTGCCTCTGTGAGCACTTTGTACTCTCTCTTCAGGAGGAAACGGCCCCCCCTCGGCCCCCCCCTCCAACAACTCCTCGGGCCCCCCCAGCTCCATGGGTCTCCCGGGCAGCCTCCCGTCAGGCAGCCCCTACGCCATGCCCCCGGAGCCCACGCTGTCGCAGAATCCGCTCTCCATCATGATGTCGCGCATGTCCAAGTTCGCCATGCCCAGCTCCACGCCCCTCTACCACGACGCCATCAAGACGGTGGCCAGCTCCGACGACGACTCGCCCCCGGCACGGTCCCCCAACCTGCCCCCCATGAACAACAGCATGGCCGGTACGCTCACCTGGGGCCGCGTCAACGACAAGTACAAGTGCAGCTACATAGAAATGCTTCTGTTCGCATATCCTAGACACTCAGACACACATGTAGGGTTGAGTGCAGAGCATGCAGGGTCAGCCATTAATCTGGTACCCCTGGAGCTTTGGGGGGGGTTAAGGGGTTGGCTCAAGGGCCTGGTGGAGACTTTCATACTGGGGGTGGCAATAAATTGGAAATGAATTTTGTGCATTTATTGAGCTTCTTACATTTCTTGAGCTTCTTATTGAGCTACATGCGCAGACTCCTTGTCTTGTAATCAAGATGCCCATCTGACTGTCGTTTCTTCCACATCCTGCAGGTATGCCAGTGAACCACCATCCCCGCATGATGGCGCCCAACTCTTCGGGCCACATGCCATCCCTCAGCCCCATGGGCATGAACACTATGGGCTCCCAGCCCCACTCGCACAACATGCCCAACCAGATGCCCTCACCCAACCCCATGGGCCCCAACATGCCCCCTCACTCGGGGCCCATGGGGCCAGGAATGATGCCCCACGGCATGATGATGCCCCCCGTGTCCCAGGAGCCTGGCATGGGCAATTCCCAGATGATACCTCAGGGCAGGATGGGCTTCCCCCACCGGCAGCAGGGGTTCCCCCCTGGCCAGTCTCCTCCTCAGCAGGTCCCCTTCCAGCACAATGGGCCTGGCCACCAGGGGGGCTTCCCCCACGGCATGGGCTTCCCCGGGGAGGGCGGCCCCCTGGGCCGGCTCGGCAACATGCCCCACGGTCCTGCCGGCGAGCCTGGCATGTGTAAACCCGGCGGTCCGGGAGGCCAGGAGGCCTTCGGCAACATGCCCGGCGTCTTCAACGACGCCGACCTGCACGAGGTGATCCGGCCCGGCGCCTCCGGCATCCCCGAGTTCGACCTGTCGCGGATCATCCCGTCCGAGAAGCCCAGCCAGACTCTGTCCTACTTCCCTCGGGGCGAGGCCCCTGGGGGCAAGCCTCCGCATCCCTCGGGCCCCCCGGGCTTCGGCCAGATGCAGGGGATGATGGGCGAGGGGAACCCCAGGATGGGCTTGCCCATGGGGGGGATGGGAGGGCCACCGGGGCCCGGACATATGGGCCCTCAGGACATGCCTATGGGAAATCCGGGCCACAACCCCATGCGGCCGGCGGGCTTCATGCCCCAGGGCATGATGGGACCCCAGCATCGGATGCTGTCGCCGGCGCAGCCCGGCATGCCCGGCCAGCCGGGCATGATGGGCGGCCCAGGGATGGTACAGGGCAAGGAGAGGGGGCCCATGTACAACCACCCGGGGCCGGTAGGCTCACCCAACATGATGGTGCCGCTTCACGGGATCACGGGGCCCCAGCAGACTATGATGATGCCCCCCCAGATGAGGCCCCGTGGCATGGCAGCAGACATGGGCATGGGCTTCAACCCGGGGCCTGGGAACCCAGGAAATCTGATGTTCTGAGCTGCTACCCGGAGTCGAGCCCCATGGAGAAATGGACGTACAAAAAAGACTCGATACGAGAGTAATGACAGGAACGGAAGCGACGGTTCGTCAAGCACATGCATCGGCCAGCAGGAAATGAGCAGTCGGAAGGAAATGTGCAGTGCTTCCACACTTATTTGTTACCCAGCGGTGCCCCGCCCCGCCCCCGAGCTGTGAAGACATGACATTTGTGTTGGCATGGCGACGGCGTGGGCCTTACGCGCCTGGCAGAGCGGACGCCAAGCGAACGGCGTGTCTGCTGCTCTGCCTTTCGTCTGGCGTCGGGGGGGCCCCCGGAACGGCGGGAACTGTCCCCGGGATTCTTAGGAACGAAAAGGAAACTCTTAGACGGGGGGGGAGAAAAAAAATACAAAGGAAAAAGGAACACTCGAAGGAAGCAGTACGCCGGGACTAGAGGTTGGTAGTTGTTCTTTAAAAAAATAATTAAAAAAAACATTTGTCGAGAAAAGGACAAAAAAAACAAAAAAGTTTTAAAATGCTCAAAAAAAATATCAAAGGATCCGCCATTTTGTCACAGGTCGCACCGTTTTTGGCTGTATGTTTACGTCTCATCAAATCTGCTTCCTGCGCAGATGAAAAGCCCTTTGTATTTGTGTACTGTACTTGTATTGTAAAAGGGATTTTAGCAGTGACTTGTATAGTTTTTTTTTTTTTTCTCCTCATTTCATATTGCGTTAGGGGAGGGGTAGCAGTTGATAAATGCGCTGTGACCCCCACCAAACAGTACTGTTTACCATGGGGGACTGATTTTTTTTTTTTTTGTTTTATTTTTCTTTGTAACTCCAGTGTATAACAAACCAAACTATGACCTCATACAGATAATAGTATTATAAAAGAAGCACAAACATGGATTAACTGTAAAGTGTTCTCTTTTTTTATTGTAGAGAAAAAAAACACTATTGACTAAGTAGAAACGGTTCTCCTGATATATGCAGTGTGTTCTCCTGTTCCTCAGCTACCTTTTACTTTTTTTCCTGATAGGATGGGGGTGCGGGAATATCAAACAACATGCCTCATGTCCTGAACTAGTGGTCAGCTCTGGCTTCAGGGTCAGACACTATACCTGATCGCGACAGTCAGCAGATTTTACTATTCTTTATTATTGATTTTTTTTTTTTGTTTTTAATTTGCTGTGTATTGTTACTTAAGAATATCCCAGATATGCTCTGGATTTCTGAGTAATGAATCCAGAATTTTGTAATAAAAAATAAAATAAAAAGGAATAAAAAAACAGGTTATTTCTTAATTACACCCCCTCTCCCCCCCAACCCCTCCGCAGTGTAAACTTGTCATGTGTAACTCCATTGAGTTTGGTACAGAACCACCTCCCCAGGGCTGTGGTGTTAAAGACAAATAAAATATATTGTTTGATATAATGTTTACTACAGCCTTATGTGTTCCTTACCAGACCCACATACTGAAGGTTACATCTCAAAGCAGCTGGAGTTTGTAAAACTCACCAATGTCTTAAGTGACCATATGTGGGTCTGTGGACCTGTTTTAGGGGTGGGAGGCGGTTATAGACACTGTTAATTCGGTTGAGTACTACTTGTATGTTAGTGAATTTCTCATTTAGATTTTGCCAGTGTCTGTGCACCACTGAGAAGAATATAGACTAATTGTATATTAAACGGAATTATTTATGAGTAGCTGGTATTGTGGCTGATGGGGGGGGTGTGGCTGAATGGCTCTCCCCATTATGCCTTTAATTTTCCCCATCTGCTTGTTTGTGGTTCTGTGTACGAATTAATTCCCTTTTGTTTTAAATGGTTTACAATGACACCCGGGAGGAGAATCTGACTTTTCTGGAGTGGTTTTGATGACGTCACAATGGAATGAACGGCATGACATTTATTTAGCCGATGCTTTTATGCTGAGTGATGTACGAGAATGCAGGCTCGTCCAGTCCCTGAAGCAGCTGGGGTTAAGGTGCTTAGTCATGGGCCCAACCACAGCATCTCACTCTGTTGACCATGGGATTTGAACTGGTGACCTTCTGATCGCGGAACCCGCAGATCGACGCATTTGCCTAAGGCTGTGGATTAATGCATTCTATTATCTCACAGCTTTTTAAGGAGAAAGCAGATCGTTGGTGTTTTTTTTTTTTGGCTGATTAAAGATTCAAGGAGTACTTTTTAACACAAAGGTGATGCTTCTTACTACCAGAACACCAATTAAGAGATTAAGCTAAAGGCAGCATGTGCTCTTATTACATAAAACGTGTTGAAAAGCTTAAGTGTGTTAAAGCTTGCTAGCATGGGTAAATAAAAATTGTACCTGGCTAAGTTAGAAAGGTAAGTCGCCATTAAAGTGAGTTACGTAGGTATTTGGACATTTGTGCGTGCATTCCGAAAGACTGCAAATAAAAGATTAGAACAGATAAATTTGTTTAAATATATAGCCCTAGGAAAAAGGGCCCGCAACGGCTTCAGTCATTTCTCAATTTAAGGGAATGTGCCTGTGTAAAATACACTATTTGCAAATTCCAGCCTGGCTCTTCCCTTCTTCTCATTGATGAAGGGCTTCTTCCTTGCTTTATGGGTCTTCAGTCCTGCCT
>JABFDZ020000039.1:12319607-12334067 GCA_019775955.2 Pollimyrus isidori
CCTTATGCTGAACTGGTTGGTAAAAACAAAATCCTGGTCTGGATTTGTAGCTTGTGAACCTGAGATGCCCAACACTGATTGTCCAAACATGAGCTTCAAAGACATACCTGTGAAAAACACCTACAAACATGCAGTCCTTCATAACTCCAGCCACGTCCTCACTCAAGACTCAGCCCGGCGCCCATCCATCTCCTCAGCTTCCATGACCCTGCGGTGTGCCGGACATGCAGGTACCTACCAAACCCGAGTCTCGGACGAGCTCCTTGACCAACATTCTGAGAGTCGAGCGCAGAAACCTTAGATGATTTCGGAATTTCTAACGAGCGGACCGAGAACGCAGAGAGAGGAACCCCCGGTGTCACCACACAGCCGGAGGGCGCCGCTGAGCCGCCCCGACAGAGAAACAACACGCCAAAGAATCAGAGGCTCCGCAGGTATTTCCTGTGACAAGTCTCCCTGGAGGGAGCTCCTGTAATTACCTGCTGGGCTGCGGCTGGCTTGGCGGTGATGCTGCGGGCTGCCTCGCCTCGTCTCAGAGATTTCCCTTTCAAGGGAGAGTCCGGGGAGAACTCCCCGGTGGAGGACGGTGCGGTGCTGGCGGAGCGCTGAGGAGCTCGCCGGGGGGCTGACGAGCAGAAGCAGCTGCTCCAAGGCCGACTGTTATTTACAGCAGCGCTCGGCTTTCCGGGGATATAGATGCAATCTTATGCCGGGGGCATTGTAAGAAATGTCGGGCATTGCTGGAGCACTTCCTCTCCACCCCCCCACCCCCCTCCATGCCACCCCTCCTGTCATTCTCTTAGTTCTCCTCCTCCGCTCCTTGTTGCCGTCCCCTGGCGTCGCCTCCTGTTCCCACCCACCCTTCGGGCGCCCTTCAGTCCCGGGTCCTGTGCTCCCAACAGAAGAATACCTGCGAGGCACCAGAGGAAGCGAGATTGTACTGGAAAACAATGCAGGATCTCGGGCCCTCAGCTGGGCCATTAAGCCTCCAGCTGGAATTTCATTTCTTGCTATTTTTTTCTTATTATTAAATTTTATTTAGTAGCGTGACCTCCAGATGGGGAATAAACAATGGTTGTGTGTGTGTGTGTGTGTGTGTGCATGTATATGTGTGTGTGTACATATATATATATATAAATGTGTGGTCCAGGTATATCTTACCTTGTGGGGACAAGCTTCCTGGGCCCCATATGGGAAAACTCTATTTTATAAAAATCCGTGACTGCAATGAAAAAACTAAAAATGCCATAACTCTTGTACTTTGCTTGGCTACTTATGGTTACGGTTCGGGATGGGCAGGGGTTAAGGTTGTAATTTTAGCATTAGCGTTTTTCCCATAGACGCACACACACAGATTAGATATCTAAACCTTTGTGGGGACTCTCCATTCATTTCTATGGGCAAAACCCTAATCCTACCAATGACAGCCTTAACCCCTACCCAGCCCTAACCTTAACCATAAGTAACCAAACAAATTACAAGACTTTGGGCATTCATAGTTTTTCTTGATTGCATTCATAGATTTTTGTAAAATTGAATTTGCCCTTTTGAGGACCGAAAACGTGGTCCCCACAAGGTCAAAATTATTGATTGTGGGGACATTGGATTATATATACATGACTACGCACAGACCCACACACACTCACACCTTATTTAAAACACCCCTTCTCCTTGCATTATTAGATTATTACTGGATTGTTTGTGTTTGGGACACATGGGTGAGAGGTGAGGGGGTGAGTTTCCCACGTAAACACAGGGATTTTTGTTACTGTGTTACCATTACTATTTGAAAGTTAGAATAAAATCATTTGCAATGTATGTGGGTGACTAAGCCAAACAAACACCCCTTCCCATGGGTGACAACACAACAGCTTTCTGACCTGAGGTCTCTGAAGATAATCCCAGGAATGATCTTATCTTCTACTTGTTCTGTGCGAATGGCAAACAATTCTAACAGCTGGAGGACTGACACAGTTTAATAAGACAGATCAAGAATCACCAAGCTTCTATAATTTATTTTTTTTAATGTCGCTATCGTTCTCCATCTGCGCTCAGGGCCTTGAATTATGGAAGCGACTGTGACCAGATTGCAGGTAAAGTGTCCACTTCAGATGACTCTCATTCATTTTCATAACAGAACAGCAGAACAGCCAATCATCATGAGCTCTTGTGGTACTGCATCCAGGTTTGCAGAGGAGCGCAAGGCTGGACATGTATTTTGCAAAACATATCTCCTCTGCTATCTATCAATACCAAACTCAGTAAATAAAAATTCATTAATATCACTGAAGGACAAGGATGGGCTTAACCTTGAAGCAGACACCTGTAAAACATACCTGCAATGCATATGTACAGAATGCTGAAGATCACATCTGGCAGGGCGTTGGGTCTCACTCACGAGGCTTCAGCTCTCTGTGTGTGTACATTTCTATATCCCCTGCTTGTTTGTGGAAGTCTCTGTCCATAGCTCATGGACATATTGCCCATAGTATTTAAGTAATAGACTTGTATCCCATCCAAGGGGTATTGCACCCTGTGCTTCTAGGGATAGACTCTAAGCTTACTTTGCCCTTACACTGATATAAAACAAACTGTTGCATGGATGCATATGCGATCCTCAGCCGGTGAAATCAGTGCAGGTCTCCTTTATGCCTTGATTCATTATTCTATTTGTTTTTAACAGTGTTGGTAACACTATTTGCACAAATAATGTACTGTAGAGTAGTATATAGTATAGAAATAATATAGCACCACAAACTAATGAATTGTGGCCCATGTTTTGCTTAAGCGGATATTACACTTACTATATCTAATTCTGTAAATCATGCTGAACTACTGAAGGAACTACTGAAGGAACAAGTAATGAATGACACAAGTGAAATACTGAACTCACTGGCTTCGTGTTCGTTCACCATTCATGAGTTGTGAAGCATCTTTCATCTCAAGTAAAATGAACCATAGTTGTTCATAATTTGTTCATAATTTGGACATTAACTGAGTCATTAGTATTTGTGCCCCACCAAGTGCATTTGAAGTGTTTTTCTACATAAATGCATTGTGTTTTATAGAGCCCGTTCACGGTGCTTGTACTTTGGAATTCAAAGAAGACTGAGTTCACTCCCTTCACTAAAGAGCCTGAAAGACAATTGCTGGAATTTCTTACAAAGTCGGCTGATAGAATCCCTGGAGGTGCTGGGGACACTAAGCAGGAGTAACTGGAAGCCAGCCTGGAACTTGCTGAGCGGGACAGGCAGAGGGTGGCTGTCACAGGCCAGGCTTCCTGTTCCCATGCACTCCTCCCTCCTTCCATACCGCGGGGGGGGGGGTCTGCCAGGATGGGGCCGGCTAGCAGCACGCAGGGTTACAAGCTGGCCGATAGCCTTGGTGTTCAGGTCGTGGTATGAAAGGAAAAGGCGGTCACATGACCCGGGGTCTCGTCGGGTGCTGCCCGCTGGTGCTAATGATGAATCAGACACAGTCGCGCCTGAGGGTGAGAACATTTATCAGCTTTGGTCTGATAAATAGGCCTGGTATTATTCTCATTCCAGGCACCACCTGGTTGCTTTTTTGTCTTCCTGGCAGGCGAAATGCTTTTAGTCCCGGATTTCTGGTCATAAAACTCACTGTATAAACATGTCCGCCTTAACGGCCTGCTCACTATTCAGTAAACCTGACAAAAGTGCCCCCCACCCCAACCACCCCACCCTCTTTGAACAGGGAAGGGGTGAGAGAGATGGGTGACGCACTGGGACATGTGTCACTAGAAGCTGTCCCACTTGTCACCTCTTTCACTCTCGACGCCTTCCTTATCTGCTCGTTCCAGCGTTGGTCAGGAGAATGATGATTAAATACCTTCCATAAATACCGGTAATACACAGCTGGTCCCATTTGAAATTCATCTGAGGCGGCAGGTGAATCAGCACCAGATTGAACATTTGCATATTTGTGTTACCTGTATAGTGTCCTTGTGCTTTAAGAAGACACCTGAATCTGATTTCTGTGGCTGGCAATCTCTGTTCCAATACCCTCCTCTAATCGCTATGTTTGCGTCGCCATCTTTTGACCAAGTACTTATGAAAATACAAATGAGTTTGGATTAAAAGGCAGCAAACTCGACGCCCGATATTAAATCATGTACGACTGAAGCTTTCTATTTTTATTTTTAAATATGATTTTTAGTACGAAACTTTAAAATATTATAATATGAATTAACATCAGTCTTCACCCAGGCCTATTTTAAAAAGTGAAGGTGTCAAATAAAAAATATTAAGTAATATAGACTGGGTCTAAGCAAACTTAGACAGGCATTCAGTAATGTTGCTGGCAATTTATCTACACTCATTAAAAGTCATTTAAAAGATATGGGTGTAGTCCTTTCTAGTAATATAGAGTCAAATTTCCCCATAAATTGTCCATGGACGTTCTGAAAAAGGTAAAAATGTCAGTCTTCCTTCCTTGTCTTCCTTTTCTCAGTGAGCCATGCTGTCACTTCGTCTTTTTTGACTCTGCAAACTCACAGGAACTAAAACCTGCTTCTCACCAATTAGCATTCACCTCAGCAAAAGCATTCGCTTGGTCTGAAAATCAATTCTGGATTTCCTGGCATGTGGTGGTTGTAGGGATCCATCATAATTGAATGAAAGAGAAAATGCGTCTGTTATAAAGTCCCCTCAGCTACAGAGTCTGGCCGCAACTCGTGAAACACGCCATCAGAGGAGTGTTTTCGCGGTGCACGCGTGAGCCGTCCCCAGCTTACAAGACCAAGGCTCGCTCATGATTCCTGTGTTTATTTGAAGAAGCACTCAAGGTCATTGGTGTCCCATTGAAGATCAGTATCGGCGCCCTTTGCAGTGAAACCTGAGTTACACCGCAGTGTCGCTTCAGGTGGATTGAGCCGCAGCTGATGAAATCCTGCAGAAACTTCCGTAGCTCTGCTCATCCTGACATCCACATAATGAACTATGGTCTTCTGACACCACCCTGCTTCCACCTTCATATATACAGAATAAGGTCTGATGTCTGCTCTTCCACATGCACACACTCTTTGCAACAATGTGACAGTGTCATGCAATATTAATATCCATGTAAACAAAGAGAGACAAAAACACAGAAATACACAGAGATTTCTTATCAGATTTTGTTGCCTTTCCAAGTCTTCAGTTCACCATGGGCCTGCTGCTCTTATTCCTGATGGATATATGGGACATTTGTTAAACTCTTCTATACAGGGAATAAGAAAGAATAGCTATTGTTCTGGATGTTACATTTTAACAGAATGAAAAATAGTCTCTGTGCTGAGAAGGTGTTGGTCTCTAAGACATATAGATAGATAGATGCGAGAGCATAGGAGAGAGTTTGATATTGGGAGACACAATAATTTACTTACAAAGGTCTATTTATTGAGAGGGGTGAATGAATCCAAATTAAATATTAAGAGGTACACATGGTCCCTGTTCCTAAGCCCTTGGTGAGATACTTCATTAATCCCAATGAAAACTGCAGGTTTATGGTGGCTAAATACAGACATATAGACAGTCAATAAACTTTTCAACATTAATACACAGCAACAATAAATAACAAATAACGATAAAAATAACAATGAAAAGAGTACCAGGAAAGTATTGCACGGAATTCCATAGTAATGGCTTGGAAATGAACAGTACTGCGTATTTATCATTACCATTTTCATTGGCCCTACAGCTGAATTCTTGATATTTCAACATTCGACTCCTGTATTTATAGATATATAAAGGCTCTAATGTGATCACAGCTTAATCATTCGGCATTAGGTGTGTGTGCGCGTGTGTGTTTTGGCCGGCTGCCTGCCCTGCACAGGCAGTGCGATGGATGCAGCAGTGTCGTTCACCATTCATCACACCCTATTTTTAACAGGGGGGCCATGCAAGTGCAGCATCGGAGTGTGACGGCGACACCTTCGAGGTGCAGGTTACATACCGACAATGTGTGCCTCACTTAGGGAGCCGGCTGCGTACACGGCCCCCTATCAGCGGCCCGGCATGAACCCGACCCTATTCTGCTGCTGCTGCGATGAGAGTTCGGAGGGGGCTCTCTGCCGGGGGGTGTCTGGGAATACCATAGGAACAGCCGATGCATGCCGCAGGCATGGATAATATTTTGGTATTGGTTCATAACTTTTCATTGTTACTGATCATGAAGAAGCTGGGAGGAAGACCTTTGGGAGGAAGGTCTATGGGAGGAAGGCCTTTAGGAGGAAGACCTTTGGGAGGAAGGTCTTTAGGAGGAAGGCCTTTAGAAGCAAGACCTTTAGGAGGAAGGCTTTTGGGAGGAAAGCCTTTAGGAGGAAGACCTTTGAGAGGAAGGCCTTTAGGAGGAAGACTTTTGGGAGGAAGGCCTTTAGAAGCAAGACCTTTAGGAGGAAGACCTTTGGGAGGAAGGCCTTTAGGAGGAAGACCTTTGGGAGGAAGGCCTTTGGGAGGAAGGCCTTTAGGAGGAAGACCTTTGGGAGGAAGGTCTTTAGGAGGAAAACCTTTAGGAGGAAGACCTTTGGGAGGAAGGCCTTTAGGAAGAAGACCCTTGGGAGGAAGACCTTTGGGGGGAAGGCTTTTGGGAGGAAAGCCTTTAGGAGGAAGACCTTTGAGAGGAAGGCCTTTAGGAGGAAGACTTTTGGGAGGAAGGCCTTTAGAAGCAAGACCTTTAGGAGGAAGACCTTTGGGAGGAAGGCCTTTAGGAGGAAGACCTTTGGGAGGAAGGCCTTTGGGAGGAAGGCCTTTAGGAGGAAGACCTTTGGGAGGAAGGTCTTTAGGAGGAAAACCTTTAGGAGGAAGACCTTTGGGAGGAAGGCCTTTAGGAAGAAGACCCTTGGGAGGAAGGCCTTTAGGAGGAAGACCTTTGGGAGGAAAGCCTTTAGGAAGAAGACCTTTGGGAGGAAGGCCTTTGGGAGGAAGACCTTTTGGAAGCAGTATTACTGGAGGAAAGAGGCTTTGAGAGACCATTTCAACTGGGGGGGCAGACTGAGACCAGTTGTTCTGTTAGAGAGGCAGATGCATTTGACCTTAATGTCCTCCAAGTATTACTTACATGACATTGCCAGCATTAAGAAGCAAAAGACGAGTTATTCATGCAGTGCTTTGCAGTCACATTTTACAGTTTTATAAATATGTAACTGACCTCTAATTCAGACTGTCTTGCTTCCAAAAAAATTGATTATTATTTTCTGTCTTTATTTTCTTTATTAACTTTATTTTTCACCAACTGAAGTGACTCGACCTCCCCCCATGTTAAGAATCCATCCAGAAAATGTGCCAATGTGTGTTTCCCCTGTTCCCAGCACATAAAACGTTAGCCAACATATGTAAATGTAAATAATAAAAATATTGATAATAACAATACATTTATTTCATAGGTATCATCAAGTAGCATATGTATTTAGGGGGGCCACGGTGGGGCATGCATGTTGTCATGGAGATCTGCCCCCCCCCCCAGAACCACTCCTGCTTTGAAACTCAACGTGGGAAGAATTAACCCAATGGGATCCAGTAAAACAGATTCTGAGATTGGGTTCAACAGTACAAGAGAATCCCCATGTTCTACTAGACACTGATTATGGGATTTCTGGTCAAATTAATGATGGAGTGGCTACTGTCCTGTCACCGCTATGCCTTGTACTGAGCACCAGCTTTCCTCCTTCTCCACCCGCTCCTCAGTTTCGGCACTCCACCTCATCTCCACCGAGACCACCCAGTGTCAACCCCATATCAGGTATCGTGAAACGGGGCCCACAAACAGAAATAGGAAAAACCTCATTTACGTTTCCTGTCTGATTGGAGGGAACAATTGATCTTCCTGCGGTCCTCTTATCTACCCCCACCCTGTCCAGAAGATTTAATACCGCTCTGGCACCATGAAGGAGCCACTGTTGGACCAACTTCCTGGAGGGGGGGGTGGGGGGATGTAGGGTCCCTGAGTTAGTGCCCGAAAGCTCTTGTGTGAGTGTTGGGATTTCCTTTCCAGAACCTGAAATGTTTCAATGGAACTGACATTAAACCTCAAAAAGTACTTGCATACACCGACTACATATTTATAATCCTGATTTACACTAAGAAGCAACACAGAATACCCTGAGTGCTGTGCACTGATGTTATATACATTTGCATTGCACTTATTTGGCAGACATTTTTGTTGAAAGCAACATACACATCCAACAGCCTTGGAGTAGATGGTTTAAGGGTATACACTTTTCTTTATGTGAAGTTATTCCTTCTCGTAGTTAAATGGTCACATGATTCAACTGGCATTATTTCAGCATGAAGTAAATTCTGAGGTATACAAAATGAACAAGAGAAGACTTGATTCGAAGGAAAAGTCACTCCCTCGACCTACGAGAAGGGAGACCTTGGTCTATGAGTTCCTGCTTGTAAACGAAGTTGTTTTACATGTTTTATTAAAACACAATCACAATTTCTGGAAACGCCAACAAAAGTGTTCAGCAGTGGTATCACCCTTCCTGACATTGAAAATGACATGTGCTCTTGTATAAGGGAAAGTTTCCCATTCATAAGCTATATAATTGCTGAGCTATCTCAAGATCTTTAATTCTCAAATAATAGTCCGCTTTGGGCCTCAGGGAGCTACTAAAATCAGAAGCGGGAAATATATTCCAGAAAATATATATTTGTAAAACAAGCTAGAACAGGACTTAAGAGACCTTAACTGGATAATGACCTTAGACTTGAAAGGTAAACCCACTACACAAACGCAGGTAGTAAACTAAAATAGCCTCAAGTCAAGTCAAAGTATTAAGTATTAAACGTATTAACAAAGGCGGGTTTCCTGGGAGAGCGATTAGCCGCTGGACTCCTGTGCGCTGCCATCTTGCTAAACCAGCATAAAGCATAAATCTAAATTAACCATGATTTTTTAAATTATTATTAAATATCACACTCTGGAGTTATTTATGCTGGTTTAGTCAAGATCTCAGTCAGGCAGCAGTCTCGTTTATTTCAGTTTGTCTTACCTGTGATTGCTCATCGACTGGCAGAAATCTATCTGGAAATATTGATGTTATTTCTACAACAGGGAAATAAGTGTTGGCGTGTAGGGAACCAAGGCTGGCACGCCTCACTCCTTATCCTGAGATTCCAGAGTTAAATAAACACCTCCGAAATGGGCAAATTCACCTGGCTGCCACAAGACTGGTGTGAAATTTTCAAATAAACAAATATACCGACTGCATTTCAGACCACAGAAAGTAAAAGAACCAAGAAATGCATGCATCTGAATATTTGAATATTCTTTAACAGCTTACAATTACTTTTGGTTTCAGTTCAATATTTTCCTAGCTTTGTTTGAAAAAGCCTTTTTCTAATGTCCTAATGACCTAAGCGATTGCAGGAAATTGAGCCCGCCCAGTAATACATTATGATAATTATGGCTGCCGAAAATGAATAATGTGTATCTAACGTGCGTTCATCACAGTGGCAGGTCAGAGGCACACTCAGTAGCGGAAATCGTGTGATGGCAGAGTGTCTGTGACATTGGAGGGTTAGTCCCGGCTGTCACACGCTTCTGTATTTCACCCTCTCCCCCCTGCCCCAGTGTTTTGGGATTTTCAGCCCTCACTGCAACATCGATTTTCTGTTGACTTCACACTTCCCTGATTTCTGTCCCCAATGTCCACGTCAAGAGAATGTAACTGATCTAAACACATCTGTGTATGTGCAAGCAATATCTCTGCCACACTTTATTCACAGAGGAAAGCTCACAGACTTGGAGCATTACCATTGAAATAGGGAATGTTTACCCCAGGGTATATTTCACTTGGATGGAACTTTTGAGTATTTTATATACTGTAGATAGCTGAGGGTTTAATTTCATTCACTGTAATTTAGAAAATATTTAGAATTATTTTAACACTTTTTTACACAATGGAAATGAAGATTGTTGGACATAAAATCCTGCCTTCAAAAAAAAACAAGTGGTTATTTTTTTTGAATCTGTTAAAACATAATGTATTATGGCCAGGTGCATAATTTTTGGCATTCAGAGAATTGTCACATGACTTTGAACTTGACTTTGGCCACACATTACCAGACACATGCTGGGCTTGTTTGCATCATATGGGCTTGTTGGAGTGCCCACCTTTGGCACACAGTCCACAATTGGGACGGCAGCATTCCAGTGACCCAGAGGGGGTTAAATCCAGAGTCACTGGAGGACTTGTGTGCCCTTCCTGATAAAGAGATCACTCCCCATAAGCTTCTCTCACTAACTCCCACTACCAGCCTATCCTGTTTCACCCCCCCAACCCCCCCAAGTTTAGTTGGCAATTCATAGGTCCCTTTCTTCTTTTTGGACATCAGCAAAACGTCCCCAAGGACACGAACCATGCAACGTGACCATCAACAGGCAGATCGATGCAAGATACCTTTGTTACGAGTTGTTATACGCTCATCCCCGCCATCCAGGCTCACGGCTCGGCGCCTCGGCTCAATGCACCTCAGGCTCGCCGTTATGACATCATGTCTTTGTGCGAAATCCCGCCGCCATTCACAGTCCCGCGGGAGGCTTAGCGCACGACTGCCTGCTGTACCAACAAGTAGCGCATGTAAAGGGGGACAGCAGTGTCACTCTGCTACCGGGGAGAGCACAGTCCCCCTGTTGTGCTCATACATCACTAAGCCTCCACATACTGTATGTTACTCTGAGTATTCCTGGTGATCCCCTACCTGAGGAAAAGTAATATTTCAATAATATTTAATATTTAAGGTATTTGATGCAAGCTAATTGTCATGCCCTGCATCCCTTCCCCCTTGTTCTCTCTGTTGTCGAACGGTTAATGTTACCTCTCGTCACGGCCCCAGTGTGGATCACCCCGGGTGCCTCTCGTCTGCTCCCTCATGAGCGTCCTTCAGTCCTGCGAGGCCCAGTCCGGTCATCAGCGCTGCCCTTGCCGGTGCTCTGGTGCTTCCCTTATTGCCACTTGTGCCTTTTGTTTGACCCTACATGCTCCGCTCCGGTTTGCCCTGCTCCCCCTTCCTTAAATAACCCTCTCTTATTTGCCCTCATGCCTGCTCCCCCTTCCTTAAATAACCCTCTCTTATTTGCCCTCATGCCTGCTCCCACCTCCTTTGTTTCCACATTTTGACACTAACAGTTACCGTTTTATTGCCTTTTTATTTCGTTTTGTGAATCCACGGGGGACAGTGCATAGCTTTACGGATTCAGAGGCTGCGGCTGTAATTGGATGGTTGCTGGTTTGAGTCCCATGGCTGGCAGAGTGATTTCATCCTTGGACACTTGAGCAAGACCCCTATTCCCCGGTTGCTCCGGCTCGCCGAGCTTCCTGGAAAACTTAAATGTCAATGTACATTTCGCATTTTTTATGCATGATTTGCTACTGTAGCTCACTATCTCGTAAAAGCTGTCGTGACTTTCTGCTTTACATTCACTGCAAGGTCTCACTAATTTTAAACAATACATTTTCAGGTAGCGTCTTTGCTTCAGACCTCCTGGATTGCAGTTTAGATTCCCACTCCTGCTCTGTGTGTATGGATTCTGGATGCTCTCCTGCGACGCAGGGAATGGATGGATTAACTGTATTCTTGAATGTGGTCCCACTAGTTCTGCATTGCCTTTGGATTGAAATAAACCCTTAAAGTTAAGCCTCACACGCGCTATTTAACCTGGGGTGTGTTTCGTATTTCAGCCTCCTATGACTGCCGAGGAGTGATAGACTGTGAAATCTGACAAACATGGGAGAATTTTTTTTTTTTAATTCTTTGAAGCTGAAAATTGTATTGCCACCTCAGGTAGTTCATGGTGAGATGCCTGTTTGGGCTCAGTGGCAAAGGAGATTTAACCGGGCCAACAGCGTGCAATGTGTTGATTAGGGTGAGTGCCTTATCAGGCTTTAGGGTGGGGTCTCACCTTTTGGAATTCATATCACAGACACCAACAGCCAATAAAAAGCCAATCCAGGACAGTCTACAAATGTCCATTATCCAATGTACAATTTTACATTGATTTACTTCTTTATTAAATCACCCTAGTTCATGCTTATAAAACAAAGGAAATGTCTGCCCATCTTTTGCATATTGCTGCCTGGGACGTAGCTTGGATTTTTTTTCAGACTGAGAATAGTATTAGCCTATCAGAAGTGAGACCCACAATGTATCACGGTTATGGGAGTCACAAAAAAAATACTGAGGACATGACCTCAGTGTCCTCAGTGGTAAATATGAGCACCATTGCTCTGCTCTGTTTCTAGATTTATTATTGATTTATAGTCCATGATGAAATTTAATGTCAGAAAAAAACAATATACAATGTATATCTAAGATAAATTTCTCCATAAATAGTTTAGGAAAACAGTAGATCAAATTACTGGTACAACTTTGCATGAAGTATACTATTCCAAGCAACACAATCCTTAATATTTATTCAGTATGTCAAAGGAACACTTGACTGTTAAAATGTTTGTAAACTCTTGTCCTGAATCTATAAATGTGTTTGCTAAATTTTCAAACTGACTTTTTGTAGAATGAAAAATATGAGCAGCACAGAGCGTGATACCCTGTTGCCTTCACGAGTCAGACGCTGTGCAGGGTCGCTGTGTTATGCTGCTCTGGGTAAACACTGCGCAGCACACAGCATTATCCAGCTTGTGTGCATGGCTGCGTTTTCCTCTCTTGTAAAAACGGTTGCCCTGGAACTATATATCAACAGTTTGGGCAGCACACAAACGATTGCTTTCTTTAAAATAAACCTCTCCCACATTACAATGCAAATGTGTGTAATTCAATTACACTTGTGCTTTTTTTCCCCGAGCGGCCGCGGTGGACGGAATTCCCAGCATGTCATAAATGGAAGTACTGCTGTTTACATCTAGTTTTTCGCTTCTTTTCTTATTTTTCTTGCACTTTTTACCCCCACTGGCCCACTTGTCATTTGAAACCACAGTACCTAACATACTGGGATGCGGTTACAAGCAACCAATGAGAGCATGAGGCAACCGTGCATCCAACTTCCAGCTGATTAGCTAGTGCAGGGCAAAACCCTGGATGGGTTGCCAGTCTTTTGCATGGCATGCAGTCACAGACTACAGGGAGTTTATTTTTATCCATCCATCTCTCAACTGCTTATCCTGACCAGGGTCGCAGGCCTCCTCTGGAGCCCGACCCAGGCGACACAGGGCAAAAGGCTGGGGTACAGCCCAGGTGGGATGGCAGTCCCTCCATCGCAAGTACATCATATACACACGCGATCACACAAACGCTACAGAGACAAATGAGCCTAAATGCGTGTGTCTGGACTGTGGGAGGAAACCCGGAGCAGCTGAAGCAAACCCAAGTAACCCACTGACCCACCATGCATGCCACCCCTTACCATAAGCTCTGGGACCCCATGACCCCTGCATAGGACAAGTGGGTATGGAAAAGGGTGTATTATTATTATTATTGTTGTTGTTTTGTTTTGTTTTTGTTGATAATACTGACATATAACAACAACAACAACAACAACAATAATAATAATAATAATAATGATAATGATAAAATGTAGGGTACTGGGTCCGGACGACCACATAGTCGGCTTCCATCTTGCTGTTGGTATCCTTTCCCTTCAACTTTGCCAAGCATTATGTTTTTTCCAATGCATGAATGAATCTTCTCGTAATATAAGTAAAATTGCCTGGATCTGGGGCCAGTTCCACAAAGCAGGGTTTCTTGCTTAGCTGGGTAACTTGTTGGGTTTAAGGTAGTCTGGGGTAAATATAAGTGAACAAAGATGAAGTCCATTTACCCCAGACTACCTTAAATCCAACAAGTTATCCGGCTCAGCAAGAAACCCTGCTTTGTGGAACTGGCTCCAGGTCTCTTTGTGCTCCAACTTAAAGTCGGCACTTTATTTGGCCAAGAACCCACGTGTTTGTTTCCCTTTGTGGTCTATTGCCTTCTCTGGTCTTCACTAGCATCAAGCTCAAAAGCATCCATGCTTCTGGTGCCCTGATTCTTCACGACCTAGTTTTCACATCCGTAGGGAGTCACTGCATTTGCCACCCTATTCCGAACAACGCTGATCTTTGTTTTTAGAGAAATGCAAATACTCTTCAAGATTCTTCCTTCGTTCTTCATCCTTCACTCACGTGCAACATACTTCATGACAGCTGGATCCTCGGCTGCTGGCGATTTTTCCATAGATGCAAAGCTCCCAAAAGATAAGCAATGAGCTCCTTCGCTGAGCCATATAAACTGAAGTGCAGTGATCCTTTTCCTTTTAAGTCTCTATTAAAAAAAAGTCATAATGCAGTAGCATTTATGTTGTGGTGCCTATGGGGGCACAGCCGGCCCCCCTGACAAAATGACACCTTAGCCCCCTCCTCCAATTGCCAAATTTTACCTCTGATCCTACATATTCATGGGTCCCTGTAAGGTGCTGGGGGGGGGGCCGGGGGGGGGGGCGGGGGGGCGGGGGGGGGGGGGG
>JABFDZ020000039.1:12334167-12350404 GCA_019775955.2 Pollimyrus isidori
CCATTGGCAAAATTTTACATCGTTTCCTCATATTACTTGGGTCCTGTTAGGGTGGTGCCCCCCCCCCCGTACCTGCCCCGGGAACCCATGACCACACATTCCCCCCGGGTGTATAAAATCTATTTTTATTCTATTATAAATTCTATTTCTGTATTCTGCGTATTTGCTTATCCTCACAAAGTCAAGCCAGACTTTTTACATCATGGAGTACAAAATGTCAGTGCTTCTCAGCTGAGAGGGATGTCATCTCTTAACATTGTGCGTGAACGTTACAGTGCAGCCAAGATCATGGCCAACACAAAACACCGATTCCAGAAATACGCCCTGAGATTTCCTGCCTGTGTTTCAATGGTCATGTCAGATTGCTGTTGTCTCTGCAGCTGATAATTCAAGAAACTAGTGCAAATACACATTTTCTAAAACATGCACCAGTTTTCTATATCTGCTTCTCTGTTGCCGGGTTGACGCAAGCCTGCAGCCCATCCTGGAAAGGGCATGCAGCAGAGACCATCCTGCACTGAATGCCAGGGCATACTCCCTAATAAGCAAAACACAGGGGCTTCATTTTGCGTATCTTTGAACTTTGGGAGGAAACTCCCACAAACGATGGCATGAATCGCAAACTCCACACACGCTACTGGACAGTCACCAAGCCCACAGTTCTCCTTACTGAGTCACCAAATCACCACTATTCCAAAATCCATTTTACTTTAAAGTCCTTTAAATGTATTGTAAGTGCTTTGAGTGTTTGAAAAAGCCCTCTATGACTGTAACTTCCATTCATACATTCATTCTGAATTGCTGAATACACCAGAAAACCCTTAACAAATACTCCCTATTCTTTCCTAATCCTGCCTGACAGATTCATTCATTTTTTATATATATTTCCAAATATAATAATTTTAAATGTTTTGTTTATGATTCCAGATTCCTATGATTTTTAAGCCTAAATGTTGTGTTTATTATAAGCAAAATAATTATAAGGATTTTAAGTATGATACCTCTTGGCTTAAATTCAATTTCACAATATAATGTCAATAATATAGCTGCAGTTATACATTAAAAGCGACAAACTATCCCCTGAAATCTTATGGCAAAAGGCTACTCAAATGCAAGGCCCACATGAAAAGGAGTATGTTAAAAACAAAAGGACTTTTTAGGGCTCATTTTTTAAATTGTTGGTTCCTTTGGCTGATTGTAGCCAAAACAACCTCACTTCATCCTAGAGCCATTATAGTACGTTTGATTGCTTTAGCGTCATGTAGCCTAACAGAAGCGAATGTCTAAAGACCCATGTTATGACAGGAAAGGGACATGTTCAGCCCAACTCCACAGCTCGTCAGTCTGGCTGTGCAGATCTGAGGAGGCACTGGGTGTGTAGGTTTGCTCTATGGGAGCAGCTACCAACTGGTGGACTCAAGTTCACATCGGGCTCCAAGTGTTGCCCCCCCCCGGACCATGAAATTTATTGTGAGAAACACCCCTCCAGACAGCAACTTTTGTCGTCTGGAGATCTTCCTTCATTTGACACATTTTATTGTTGGGGCCACTCTGCAATATTTCAGGAAATAACTGACCTAAAAGTAGAAATTTGGAATGACTCGTCATGAGGAATCAGTAGGGTACGGAAAAGACATATCTTGGCAATGCATTCATCTTTTTATTGCTATTTCGCAATGGTTCACTCAGACACCTTAATAATGATCACGGACATGTCAAATGTGTTCACAGTTGATTAATTCCAGCAAGTCTCAGAAACAAACTAACAAATACATATATAAAACACTTAAATGCTTTTATCCTTCCCGTAATTAATAGTTTGAATGCAGCAATGTGAACACCAGAATCATTAAACAATGTAACACATTGGAGCGGAAATATTTGTCAATCTTTGCTTGTTTTTTCTTGGAGTAAATGGGAGGCATTGTTCAATAGCTATTATATTAACTGGAAATACAATGTGACAAACAGTTTGTCATTTATGAATTGTATGTATCAACAAAACGCATGTGACCATTGTCTATTCTTGTCTTAACCATGTCCGTGCCTACTGTATATGCAAGCACTGATAACCAGAGACAAATTCCCTTTATCTGTGAACATACATGGTCAAATAAACCTGATTCCGATTCCATGATTCTGGTTCTATTCAAACGAATAGCAAATTTCCAAAACTCACGACGCCGCCAATGACTTGCTGGCTTCCTAATCATTTGTTACAATATTCGGAACCAAAACTCACTCGGTCCTCATGCAATCCAACGGGGAAAAAAAAAAACCTTCATTAAATTTCCCAAACTAAAAACGCCACAGATTTCCCCTGAATGAGCTTTACAGATTTGCTCTTCAGATGAGGCCTCCCTCGGTGTAGGGTGCGCTTGGTGGCGCTTCTCCACTGGCTCCCAGACCTTCCCGTTTTCACCCATTGATCCCATTGTCTTCTGCATCGCTACACATCGTCCTGCGAATAAAGGCCGTCTGGCTGTCAGCTTAAATATTGCGACGGGGCCGAACCCTGACCGTCGCGCCGAGTCCATTCATGCCCGGCGGCACGGCAAAGACCCGGCTTCAGGTGGCAGAGGGACTGAGCGTTCACTTCACTCTACGGCGTGCCAAGTGACGGTGGCCTCAGCTGGACTGGCGCCTCTGCGTCGGCAAGGTGCCCATTTGCCGCCTGCTTTTGTCTATATCACTTGCTTCATAAGAGATCTGCCCTGGTATGGTTCGCTCTGCTGAACTGCGATTCGATCCACTGTTCTGTTACCTTAGCTGAAGAGAGTGAAGAAGGCTTTAAAAGCCGTACCACTCTCTTCTGATGCTGGTCTGCAGTGAGGAGCTTTCACAAGGATATTACTACCCATGAGAGCTGTTAAATCAATAAAGGATGTATAGGGAATTTACAGCAGTTGCTCCTTAAGTTTTTTGCTTACACCCGCTGCACGATGGTGAAATTAGAACAATATCGCAATTGATTTGGTGCCCAACAGGAAATCTCGCCATTCTGAAATGATTGCTTTCTAACATCATGTTTTCTCTTCTCGTTCACCGCCTTGCAGTACCAATTACGAACAATGGGTGACTGGAGCTTCTTGGGAAATATTTTGGAAGAAGTCAATGAGCACTCAACAGTGATAGGCAGGGTGTGGTTGACGGTGCTCTTCATCTTCCGGATCTTAATCCTGGGCACGGCTGCAGAATTCGTCTGGGGCGACGAGCAGTCGGATTTCGTTTGCAACACCCTACAGCCCGGCTGCGAGAATGTTTGCTACGACGAGGCGTTCCCCATCTCCCATATCAGACTCTGGGTGCTTCAGATCATCTTTGTCTCCACGCCTTCGCTGATGTATGTGGGCCACGCTGTGCACCATGTCCACATGGAGGAGAAACGCAAGGAGAGAGAAGAGGCAGAGACGAACCAGCGGCAGGAGACAAATGAGGAGGGGCTCCCCTTAGCGCCAGATCAGGGCAGCCCGAAGACCACCAAGGAAAGCAGCAGCAAGAGAAGCAAGAAATTTCGTTTGGAAGGAACCCTGCTGAGGACCTATATCTGTCACATCATCTTCAAGACGCTGTTTGAGGTAGGTTTCCTAGTGGGCCAATACTACCTTTACGGTTTCAGCATCCAGCCTTTGTATAAATGCGCCCGATGGCCTTGTCCCAACGATGTCGACTGCTTTGTGTCACGCCCCACTGAGAAGACAGTCTTCATCATCTTCATGCTGGCCGTGGCCTTTGTCTCTCTGTTCCTCAACGTTGTGGAGATCTCCTATTTGGGGCTGAAGCAGATCTGCTTCACCTTCCGCAAGCCGCCTCAGCAGCAGGCTGAGGGATTGGTCTTTGAGAAAAGTCTGCCTTCGGTTCTTGTCCAGACCATCCCAAAGGCTAAGAGCTACAAGCTGCTGGAGGAGGAGAAGCCCGTCTCTCACTTTTTTCCCCTGACAGAGGTCGTGATGGAGGAAGGACAGCTCCTTGCTCCCTTTGAGACATGCGAAGAGAAGACAGATGAGGCAGAAACCAAAGCCTTTGATGAAGCTTTGCCTTCCTATGCTCAGACTATTAAGTCAAGGGTAGAAGTTGTGGAAAAGGAAGGTGAGGAGGATGAGGAGCATGGAGATGAGGATGGGGAGGAGGTGGAAGAAGAATACTCGGCGGAGGAACCTTCTGCAAATGCTGAGGCGAAGGCCACCGAGACGATAGAAGACACCAGACCTCTTAGCAGCATGAGCAAAGCCAGCAGCAGGGCGAGATCGGATGACCTGACAGTATGAGCGCGAGAAAACACATACATACTAACAAAGAGGTGGGGATGGTGGGAGAAAAAGTGCCTTGATATTATGAACATGAATACCTGCTAGCAATTTCAGATACCACAGAAGGTTTTAAACTTTTCCATTGCACCGTGCATTTATGATAATGCACTCTAAAAAGAAATTTAAGATAAATATGACTGGCGACCATTTCAGGAAACAACAGAAGAGGAATGTTTTCATTTATCCAAGATATTGTGCTTTTTTTCAACGCCGCCTTTTCTAGTAGAAGAGGTCCAAGACAAAGATGCAACTGATGATTACACTTTTATAAATGGTCTATAAGCATATTGCCCCATGTGTGAACCAATCGTGTTTCACACACAGGAAATTGTGGGTAAGGATAATAGAGCATGCTCATTTCAGCTCAGCTAATCGCCAGATTTCATCTAAAGGGAGGGAGTAAACTGTGTGTAGGCAACAGAAACATCATAAAAATATGGCTTTTTTGTTTGCACAAAAAAAGATTTAGCTAGATTAACTTATTAACTCATAGTTTTAAAAAAAAAGCAAAATAACGAATAGGAAGGACCACAATAGGCGTGTTACTGTGTGCTGCATCATTTTCAAATAGTTACTTGTTCTGTTTATAAATATAACCTTTAAAACCTTTTGTAAACAGCTCTTGGTTAGCAGCGCTAACTGTGGAAATAAGTATCAGCCAAAGGCTTTGTTTCTCCCTGTGCAAACAGCTGTCATGTTGATAAAGATCATGTCCAGTCAGCATGAAGGATTATTAAAGTGCTACAAGAAAAAGAAACTCTCACACCGTTGGGGATATAAATCCACGAAAACACATTTTAACTTCTGATGTATCCCAATATTCTTATTAAAAAAGATTTTATGGGGGAATATTTTGTTACTTTTACGTTACATTTAAAAAAATAGTTCTACCAAATAATTCCTCCCATTTTTAAATGGATACTGAAACACTACATTTCATGGAATAACCAAATATAATCATTAAGTGTAAGTTAAATCAACAACACAATTATCAGTTTATAAAGGTTATATTTTTTTGTGTCAAAAGTTTTTCATATAGATAACTATTATCAATAGTTTCTTTTTTGATCTCGTAACAAATGAGAAATGCAATTTCTTTCCCATCTTATAAATGCACGGATGTCAAACTCAGCCTAACCTGTTCTTTCATTTATTGCATGCCATTGAAACAAAGTAACAGTTAATGTTCTCTTATATGACTGTTATGCTTTCATGTCCTTTAACGTTTGCTAATTACATTTCTGTGCTATTCCTGTTATTGTCTGTGTACTATTTGTTACAAAATACGAAAATGCTGGCATTTACCAACTTAATTACACCAAAATATAAGATGAACAAAGTGTTGAAATATATATTTGTATATACAGACATAATTATAAGTGTCATCCTGCTGACATAAATTGATACATAAATTTCATCACATTGCAGCTGCAAACATGTCCACTTATGAATAATTTTGTCACATTCAGATCCTTTGGAGAATAATCTTCTGTGGAACCTCCGCCATTATGCTGCCATCCCATAATAATTCAGAGCCACAATCACAATCTCATCCCCAGCTGTTTGCATAAATACAAGGTGACATAAATAATTTCCTTTTGAATCAAGTATTATTTGGCAGTTTGAGAATAAAATTCCCTCTGCTCGTCTCTCTCGGGTTGGTTACTCCATGAACGTATAGGAACCTAAACTAAACTTTCATCAATAACTCATAATAGTGCCATTTTGAAATAACACAATATTTCAAGCTAGTCCATAAATTAAATTTTGATCAAATTAGCAAAATTATTTCCTATTTTCTACCATTTTGTTTATGAAAGAGGTCTCTTTAAACCCTTTTGCTTGCATTCCTCACTGCTCAACTGTGTCCAAAAAGCAACCAATAAAACTGCCTGTTTGGTCAAAAGGTCACGTCTTATTTCTGCATACAACCCAAAGCCTGAACTGCAGAGGGAACACTACAGCAGTCCTGCTCCTTCACAGTCAAATGGCCTAGAGATTCATTAAACGTCAAAGAGAGGAGCTCTAGGAGAACCACACCAATCCACTGCTATTTGCTGCACTGTTGCGCATTTGATAAATACACTTTGATTTGACAATGGGATATCTAGGTTGCCCTGGAAATCTTCCTTGAGGACGGCCTGTATCCCTCCTAGTATTACAGGAAGAAAGTGTTTATCCTTTTCAGCTCATTTTGTGCATTACAGGTGGTGACATTAAGCATGTCTGGCTAAGGGTCTGCACCTGTCAGAATGTATACAGAGGGCAGTGTTGTTGGAGCGAATCCAGAAAGGAGGGCAGCCGCCTTGCTTTTCGAATGCTGCCCTCTTCTGGCAGCTTGCAGGCGGTTGTTCATAGGGGATGTTGTTTAATGGCATTGTGCTCTTTGTTTTTGTGCTGTGTGGTTTCTGTACCTATAAAACAGGAAGACCATGAAATACGTTCACATTCCTATTGGTCAAAATCATCTGAATTAAGTCTTTTGGTGTCCATCCCTGAAAATGCAACTGACTGAGAGATATGCTCAAGGGCTGGTCAGTACAAACAAAGATTTCATATTAAATAACTGAGAAATACTTTACTAATGCTAGTGCTTAGCTATATATCCTCAATCCACTGGCATTCTGGGAAAGGACCTCAACATTGTCAGATCAGCTTCCACGCAGGAACTGTCTGTGAAACACCAGTGCTGCAATGCATCCCCACATCAGCAGGGGGAGCTGCCGCTATGTTCTTTTTCTTTATTATTTAAAGCCACATATCCACTGAAAAAGGGTCTGATGCAATGAGTAAATAGATATTTTCTTGAATACAACATTTAATTTTCATTAATTGAAATGTAACAGATGTGCTAAATGTTTCAAAAGGTTTCCACATTTTTCTGAAAGATTTTCAGCTTGACACAGCGCTGGTTGAACTCATATCTTACCTGTCTTCATATCTTTTTTCTTTTGCTTTCACAACACACACAACTAGTCATTCCTCAGAACCCATCCCTGATCCTATCAAGCACAGTGAACTCTGTACAACAAATGCATTCATCCTCAAACCGCAACATTGATCCTATTAAACGCAATGACCTCTGTCCTACAAACGCACTCAGTTAAAATGTCATGGCCAACTGTTTGCTGTCTGGCGGTTATGATCAGGTTGCCTTTCTCAAGTGATATTCATTGAGCTTCTCCAAAATCTCAGCTTCGAGCTGCACCCAGTGCTGGGGGGGGGGGTCGATGTCCAAGAACCTGCCCTTTTTGCATCGACTGAAGGGAGAAAGACTCATAGTTCACGTGGTGCAAAGATTCACAGCAAAGCGTGATCGAAAGAATGTTCAGGCGACGGATTTACCTGGAGTTTCTTTCTTTGACGGTTTTTAATGGTTTTTACTACAATAAAAATTGTGTGTCCTTTGGGATCAGTGGTAAGCAAGCTACTGCACGATGATTTTGTAAGAATAAGAGTTAAATGCCCGACGCATATAAAGTACATTTCTCGTCTACCCCTTTGTACCATGGCTAGATAAAATAGAAAAATCAATCAAGACGTTTGTCAGGGAGGAGGAGGTGGTTTGGAGGTATTACTCACTTCCATTGTAAGGGTCAGTCTGCTCTTTCCTGGCCCTCAGGCTGGCATATGGAGCTTGAAAGTGGAAGATTTGCTATTGTATAGAGGGAAAGCACACGGCCGGCCATTCAGTTCTTCCTGACAAGGGCTGGGATATTCAGAGAAGTGCTGTTTGATGTCCAGCCCTGCAGTTTGAGGGTCTGTGCCACAGTTAAAAAGGCTTCTTTGTTTGGTCACATAGCTCGTTAGTCCTGGCTTGGCACCCATAATTTTATTAGTAGCAAGAGATGTAAGGTTGATTTTAAGTGGTGTCACATTTTTTTTTTAAGAATGTCCTTTCCCAAATCATTTTTTTCTTGCATCTTTATTAGATATCCATTTCAATCATCAATACTGGAAGCATATTAATGTCCAGTATCACTTGTACAGTTGAAAATTTATTTCATTCATTTTTTCTAAGTGGGAAGGTAAAGTTACTATAGAGATAAGGTTACTACAGGGTACAAAACTGCACAAAAGTTTCCAGATTTCAAAGACATACCCGATCAATAAAATAAAAATAATATTGGCCAATGATTACCTCTGACTATTAGTGATTCGACATTTAGAGGGGATGCATAAAATAATAATTTATGTGTTGGAGATGCCAGGTTGGATTCTGTGGAATGACCTCCTTGGTTTCAAGGAAACATCAGGGCCCCAAACAAACACGCAACCCTTGACATCAAAAATGCTTCGGGATATCTGTCCATCACGCAAAGAAACATTGTGTACGGTCCTTCTGGGATGTCAACAGCAAAAGCAGCTATCAAACTCTAATGACATACAATCACAAGAAAAATATGCACATACCAGTCACTGCATAGCAACTGGATGTTGCAGCGTTGAAAGCTGTTCGTGAAAGACATCAGGGGTGCGACGTAGGCCTCTCCCAAAGCGACCAACAGAGGGCCTCGTTCCTGATGCAACACTGTGAGCTCTAGGGTCTGAAGGGCTCAGCTTTCAGGCCGGACAGTAGTTTTCCAGGCGTTAACTAACGGTCTTATCAAAATGATCCGGATTGACTCCGCGTGATACTCTTGTGCCTGCAGCTTTCCTGCCTGGTGAATCTCATTACGACATCCACAGTTATCCAAATGTTTCTAAACCACGCTCGGAATGTCAGTATAAATTGTTGTATGTCCCAGTTTGCCCCAATGGCAGCAGTGACCTTAGAAAGCTCTATATCATACTGACAGTAGACAAATATACCGCAGTACAAAAGTAAAATACCGCAGCCTTTTTCCATTTTTTTAAAAAATTGAAATTCAGTTATGACATATGTGCTCCATTTTATCTTGTGACAAAAAAAAACTTTCATTCAGCTATGTATGTGTGTAATTTACAGGGGGATGGGGGTTGTAATCCCCCCAATGATGAAAACTGGCCAATACAAACCCCGCTCCCCCCTCAAACGATCACAAATGGGTTAAGGTTAGAGTGTGGAGAACTGAACTGTCCCAATGTTCCACCCAAAGTCACGCACGCCCTTGCGGCTAAGCTCGGTTTTGAAGGAAAACCCATCATCTCCACACCTGCTCCACACTCCGGCGGACGATCGAAACCCATTGCAGCCCATTTTCCCTGTTTGGGCATCGGCGTCGTTACTGTGTTCAGCCTTTTTAGGGCTGCGGTGACTCTGTCACATGCTCCCACAATCAGCTGCTTCTCCCAGGCATCGAACTTGAAGAGCCCTGCCTGGCTGGCTGCTGATAACCGCAGTGAATCTTCCTAAAGCTGGGGTAGATCTCTTTAAGGCTGGTGTTTATATAAGGCTGCTCAAGAAGTCGCCCGTTGGCACACAGTGACGATGCCCATTACTGGGCCTCATGTCCTCAAAATATCTAGCCGTGCTGTGGAAGTAGGTTACATGTTGTGTGGTGGGTGGTGCAGCAGCTCGACAGGTCAAGCTGTGATCTCGCAGCTCCGGAGCCACCTCAGCTCCCGCTGCACGCATGTTCTCCACCTCTTCATGACAGCCTGTTCCTGTTACAGTGTGGTTCCCTCTCCCGTCCCACAGAAGATATTCCAAGGAGAAGAGAGGATTCAAAGCTGCCTTTACCCGACTCGTGTTCCACATGAAGTACATCCAGTCGTACGTCTCGCCATTTCCGTCGCTGACCCCGAGCAGCAGGGACCCAAATCAAAGAGCAAACTTCCAGAACACGCTCAGTCCGTGTTTTGTCGTTTTTTGAGATGAGACGATGACCTAAATTCAGACTTCCTCATCATATGTTACAGCGTTAGGAATCAAAATTGTGAACCAAAGAAGAACTTTTGTTAAACTTCAAAAACTCACTGAGTAATAGACATTTTCTCGAAAACATATCCTGTGGACTGAATGAGTTTCAGAAATTTGCTCTTCAAATAAAAAATGCAATTTAGTAAACTGTTAAGTAGAACTAAAGACCATTCAATCGACCATTTTCCCCGTCTTTTCATTTATCTGTAAGATTTCCCTTTGGATATCGTTATTAATGCTTTGTCTGGCAAGGAGTCCCAAGGCTTCACTTACATCCTTAGAGACGCTCTGTGACCTCTGGCTGGCTTTTGACTAAAGGCCTTTATTTATCCACAAAGCAACACAGTATCCTCATTGACGCTTTGACTAATAACTGTCATCTCAATGTGGACTGGGTTATACCCTTAATAGTAACAATGGTACATGTGAATACCAAAAAATGCTGCAACAAGGTAAAAAAATAGGACAGCATCTACTCCTGGCTATGGGAACATTCAGACTGACAGACTGTAGGAATCACTAAAATATTATGACTACTTTTCATGGGTCTACAGCAAATCCAGCGGATCAGAAATATGGCATTTCTTCAGTCCTTAATTACTATGCCAGGATATACACCATAAATAAGGTAAAGTAGCCAAGTAAACAAGAGCACGTTATTCCCTTGGGGAAAAGAGCTGCATGCATAGCCATGCTCACGTTTTAAGCTTATCTTTTTTTAAATAAATAATATTCTAGACCTGATTCCAAGAGCCTGGAGGGGAGATGTCACAGGGTTTATAAAGCTTTAATTTTCCCTCACTTTACTTTCCTGCCACCATAACTGCCCCATTTGTCCACAGTGAGTGGGTGGCCACAGGAGGCCTATTCTCACCATCATCTTACATGGCAGCTGTGTATTACTGCCACCTTGGCTTTGTCCCTTAAGATCTACGGCTGGCTCCTTCCCCGCAGCCACTACAGAGTGATCGACTTCAATGCCAATCAGCCACCTGACACCCAATAAACGGTGTGGCTGGAAGGCAGGGGCGGGGCCACAAGGACACTGTCTCCAGCTGAAGGCTGACTGCCCCCCCAGAGGGCCCCCTTCCCCTGACACTCACCAATTTAAAACATATCATTGGCTATATGATAAAGTTGGCCCCTCAGTATGAATTATGGTTCCCCTTAGGCCCTCCACCTTGAAGAAATCCCAGAATTGCCTCTGCTGGGAAGACTGATGTAAAGACGATTCAATCCTTTCATCCGGTTTCGTTGGTATGGTCGGTTGACTTTGGGGTGTGATGGAGCTGGTTAGTTAATCCAAGCCAAGATATAACAGGTAAACAAGAAACAAAGATTTCTTGCCATGTGCCTCCTGTTCCCTGTCCTGAAATTTCCTTCCCTGGGCTGCTCTGAGACACAGAGGGACTCAGATATGTAATTACTTTTTCACTTGGCAGAGCATAAACATACGAGCCTGATTAGAAGGAATTGGGACCGTCGCAAAGGAAGCGGCTCCGGTCAATCAACCGGACGGAAAATCGGTCATATGGAGGGATGATTTTTGTATTTAGATGGAAAATCTGTCATTTGGAAAAGCAACCTGTCTGCCTGATACGAGGTGTAATCCTTCACAGCATGACTGAAAGCATTCAAGTTCACTCTTAAGAAAAAGCAAAGGAACTCAAAAGTGTGACGACCCGAGAAACCGGAAACGCAACCAGCACACAAACGTTCAAAGTCAACCCATCTCCAACATGGTCATACACAACACACTCATATCCAGGGTGCATTGGGCACATGTGCTAGAATGACAAGAACACAAAGGCAACCTTGTTACTGAAGGAATTGCTAAAGGTCCTTTGTTGTTGGAACTCTACATGTAAATTGTGAGAAGCAATCCAGGAAATTGAGAGTCCAATCTGATTTTCCATTTTACAATTAAAAAAAAAACTTTGATATGATCAAAAAAATTGAAACAGGAAATTTAATTAGATATTAAAGCAATTTTTGCAAACAGCACAAAGGCTGCAGCGCAGAAGGAAAATGGCGACGGTTATAAAAAAATTCCAAAACCTGATCCATGAAAATATAATATGCGTATCATATTTACCCAAATAATCCTCTCCTCAAATTTGATTATCATCTAAAAAAAGACAATGCTGCCAGAGACAGGGAGACAGAGGAGATGGGGCTTTTCTTTCTGCATAACTTTGTTAATAAAATGCACAGGCATAGATAAGGGGTGGCGGACTGGATCAATGTTCAGAAAACGGTTAATCACAGTTGCGGTTGTTTAAGAAACAACATTAAAGCAAAGTAACGTGGATGGTGAACTACTTTGTTTTACTCTGAGCCACAAGTTTTTTGTAAAGTGACAGAGCAGAATAAAGAAGAAAATTATAAAGACTGAAGCACAAAATATCTACTGTATCTTGCGGTTAAGTCTAATTTAACCTTCATTACCAGTCCGCTCTCTTTCTAATTAATGGCGCTGTGTATAGAGAAGCCTTCACTGCTAACAACTCTTATTATTTTCCACGTGTGCTTACTGTGAGAGGTCGATGAACAGGTAGCAATTTGTCCATAAAGTACTTTTCCTTGCTTTATTCTGCAGAGATGGGCAGAAGGTCAAGTTGAAGATGGAGGGAATGAGTGCCAGTCATCTCAGTTTTTATCAGAGCATGGGAATAAGCAGATGTGCAGAAGTAATATGAGACACTAATGCATTCTGGGAGATGGTGCAGGTGTACCAATGAGGCAGAAAACATACAACCCTCAGGAGAGATTTTCAGCCGTGTACAAGGGAGAGGGAGTGAAGGATAAGTCTGCTGAGAAGGTGGGGAAGTGAGTTAAATTTAGGACAAGTTCAGAAGTGGGGCATTGGCTAGAGGTACATGGAGAGTCTGGCCTGTGCTCTCTGGTGGGGACTGGTATAAATATCCCCACCCTGGGCACGCTGTCATCATCAGCTTCCATAGCAATGCCATGATACTAGTTCCATTCAGATGCTGCTGATCTTCAGACACCTCACCAATCTTCATTTTTGTAGATTGTATTTACCTATCTAATGCTTTCATACAAAGGAACAAACATTTTTGAGAAAGCAGGGATAGACTGCAATTGGGTTTAAGGGCCTTAATCAAGGGTCGAATACTGAAATCACTCCGCCAATCACGGGACTTGGACTGGTGGCCTTTATAATACAGGCATAACATTATAACCCACTGATTCACACTTGCTTCATTGTCCCCAGGGAGAAGTTCTTTAAACACAGTGAATGATGCACTGTCAACTGTGCTAAGGAGGCTGCTAAAGGCTATGAAGGCGGCATCACGCCACAAGCCATGGGATTTGAACCAATGCCCTTCCAATCACAAACAGAGGATTAAGCTGCGGAACTACAGAAATAAAAAACACATAAGTATCTATAGCTGCATACGTAAGTGATAAAACAGACATTTGGTAACGCTTTACATTAACTGCATCATGATCATGCATTCGTAATGCACTCATAGAGCATTCATAGCAGCACATTAACATCCTATCGTACCTTAACAGCCTTGATATGTATTAATTTCAAACATTATATGATAATAACAAACATTATCATTAATCCTACAATGTTTGTTATTAATGTATATTTAAGCTGTTATGGTATGTCAGGAGGTCAAAGTGCATGTTGCATATAAATGTTCCTTTAATGCGTAATGAATGTATTATGAGGGTGCATTTAATGTAAAGGAGTCCCACAGATGTAATGGTAGTTTGGTGTATATTTGGGGGCGAGCAGCAGCTTCTCAGTGTGACCAGCAGCCTTTATTCAGAAACCCCAGCCGCACTTAAACAGTGAATGTTCATAGTGCAAACACAATGAGACAGGCGTGTGCAAGCTGTTTGGAGCACAGAGCCAAGTGCGAAATCAATCCTCTAGCATCCCGACTGTTCGGCTGCCATGTGGGCAAATGAACATTAATCAAGTACGCCAAGGCCCAGCGTCACTGACTAAGGTGTCTAGGTGCCCGGTGCCATTCATGTGAAGGGCATCGCCGGGGCAGCGCTCACACCAGTGCTGAAAAGCATCATGCTTATGTCGTGCTTGTAACAGGGCGGAGCTTAAGAAAAGGTTAAACGAGATCAAACCTTCTTTAGGTGGCCAATTATTTCAGCGCTATAGTGTTGAGTTCACAATGTTGAGTGTACGGCGTTGAGGCCGGCGCCACGTGGTTTAAAACACTCAGCTCCCCACTGGGGAAACTGAGAGCCACTAGGCCACCTAAAAAGTCATTAGCTGCTCGCGTTCTCATGCATTACCGCCGCCGAACTGGTTCTGACATACACAGAGTGCCATTGTTACTCAACAAGGAGAGTTAAAAGGCGTAACTGGCTGATGTCACTGTGTTATACCCACTACAGCCCCACAACACAGCTGGCAGAATGATTTAGCCAGACCACCTCTTAAGACCACCTCTTTTTATAAATGCATTCACTGTTAGCGGGAAAAGCTAAAAATGTCCACATGTTCTACTTGAATGACGTGAGTTGACGCCAGGGCTGTTGTACCTGCTTATTAACCCCCGCCCCCTCCTAAGTAAACGTAGACTGATTCGTTTATATAGTGTGTTCTCCTTCGCTTTCATTGAAGTCAGTCCCCCCCAGTAAAAATGAAGCCTCTCCTTTCGTAAATCTGCAGTGACGCTCCAGAACGACACACTGCTCACCTGCCTCCTCCGTCGAACGTAGCTCTGTAATATCAGCGTACGCGAAGGTTTTCTCCAACACCGAGGCCTTCCTAACACTCCAGCTCTGAGAAGCTAACAAAAGTCCTTTGTGTCGATGGGAAGCTGTAAGTAAGTCCATCTCGGTGGTGTATTTCCAGCCATATCCATTCTCCAGGTAAGCAGAAGCAAAGGCACCCAGTGCTTTGCTAAGCAGTTTTTTTATGGGCAAATATATACCCAGTAGTCATGAAATGCGGCGCTTGGGGAAAGATATCAAGCCTGTCAAGGCTTCCCGGCTCCACAACACAAGCTGAAGGTAGCTTTCAGTGACTAATATGTTCATTATCTGCGCGTCTTGGGAAACGGCGATAGCATTTCCTACATTACCTTCATATATATGACGTTTCTGCATGAGCAGCACATTCGCAGGATGGTGGTGGTTTTAGCGGCCTGACAACAGAGTTTCATCGCACTGCATGCTGGGAGGAGCTGCTGAAGTGCAGTTGAGGCTTCCTGCTGCTAGTCGCAGCTCCACAGGTGGTTTATGAAGGCAGCACCCAGCCCGTTCCCCAGCCATAGCTGGCTTCAGGTGATGCTAATGTTTGACATCCTTTCCAATGGAGACATTAGTATTACATAATTCGTAGCTACATTTAGCTATTGTTATAATTTATGAACATGGTGGGCTCACACCTCATGTGTGTGGAGGTTATATACACTCACCTAAAGGATTATTAGGAACACCATACAAATACGGTGTTTGACCCCCTTTCGCCTTCAGAACTGCCTTAATTCTACATGGCATTGATTCAACAAAGTGCTGAAAGCTTTAGAAATGTTGGCCCATATTGAAAGGATAGCATCTTGCAGTTGATGGAGATTTGAGGGATGCACATCCAGGGCACAAAGCTCCCGTTCCTCCACATCCCAATGATGCTCTATTGGGTTGAGATCTGGTGACTGTGGGGGCCATTTTAGTACAGTGAACGCATTGTCATGTTCAACAAACGGATTTGAAGTGATTCGAGCTTTGTGACATGGTGCATTATCCTGCTGGAAGTAGCCATCAGAGGATGGGTCCAAGGTGGTCATAAAAAGATGGACATGGTCAGAAACAATTCTCAGGTAGCTCGTGGCATTTAAACGATGCCCAATTGGCACTAAGGGGCCTAAAGTGTGCCAAAAAACATCCCCCACACCATTACACCACCACTACAGTGGTAACAAGGCATGATTGATCCATGGTCTCATTCTGTTTACAGTAAATTCTGACTCTACCATTTGAAAGTCTCAACAGAAATCGAAACTCATCAGACCAGGCAACATTTTTCCAGTCTTCAACTGTCCAATTTTGGTGGGCTCGTGCAAATTGTAGCCTCTTT
>JABFDZ020000039.1:12371054-12400870 GCA_019775955.2 Pollimyrus isidori
ACACACATATATATATAAAAAGCTGTGGCATTGCTACTGGGTCAGTGGTCAGCAGACTGAGCCTCGTCAGGGAGACGTCCAGGGTCCCTATGAATCACAGTCTGGGCATATTTACAATTCACCCATAAAACCTCCAGGACAGTGTGGGTGCCGCCTCATAAACAAGCAGTGTTTGGGCTTTCCTTTGTCTCATGTGCCAATCTCCCGTCAATGCCAGGAGGAGACGAAGAGCAAGTCGCAGGTGTGTGCCAACGTGTTCTGCGGGGCGGGCAGAGAATGTGCCATGACGGAAAAGGGGGAGCCGACCTGCCTGTGCATCGAGGTGAGACGAGTCACATGGTAAAAAAACGGCACACTGCGGGCACACGGCGCGGGCACGACTAGAGTCCCACATATCCCAAAACCTCCCCCCTCTCCCCCCTTACTCTGGGTGGGCAGATTTAATCTTTGGGGATCTAGGAGGGTGGGGGTGCCATCCCATATTTCTTCATATTGAAAGTGGCAACGTGAAGAGGTGCGGTAAGATGCGTGGTTGGTCGGACAGGCAGGGCAGCGTGAGGCCCAAGAAGCCACCTAGAGACCACCTAGAGACCAGCCACACACCTCCCTAACCTGGTAATCCCATAACATCAAAGTTGCATTTGAAGTCTTGCGTCATTTAACTGGATTAGAGTCAGGGGTCAGAAAAGGGCAGCGGGGCATTGAAAAGAGGGCGGCCAGCTTTTGGGGCGAAACAGGGGCGAGAGGGGGGCACGTGTTCATCCTTCCGCTGCCTCGTCCGCAGCAATGCAAGCCGCACAAGCGCTCCGTGTGCGGCAGCAACGCGAAGACCTACCGCAACCACTGCGAGCTGCACCGCGACGCATGCCTGACCGGCCTGAAGATCCAGGTGGCCCACGATGGACACTGCAAAGGTGAGGCGGAGGTGGGGGCGGCGCAGTGCATGATGGGGGACGGGGCGGAGCAGTGCATGATGGGGGACGGGGCGGCGGAGTGCATGATGGGGGACGGGGCGGCGCACGCGGGACAGGGCCGGCGTTCCATTTCGGCATCCATGCGTCTGGTGGTCCGAAACCTGCCGACACCGAGCTGGTCCTCTGTAGCCATCGCTGTCTGAACGCCGGGTGGGATATTAATGCAGCCATTTTGGGTCGAACCAGCATCCCGCCTGACTGCTGTGCAGATTAGCAGGCCTGCTGTTCCACATGCCTATTCAGCAAACAACCTTATTTTTATCGCTGTTCTTACTTCTTGAAGAGAGACCGTCACGAAGACGTCAGCATTATTCCAGTCCTCTTATCATTCCGGCTTCAGTCTCAGTTAATTCAGCACCTTTTCCCTGGATGTCTCCAAACACTCCCTGTGAATGTTCCCTCTGTTTGTGTTACATTCCTCCCTTGTATTTAAAGTATTTCACTTTCATACTGTAATTTGCTTAAACGTGGACAACATTAATCCTAATTTCTCCCCATCTTCTTTCACGCCCGCACTGTGCTGATTAGGTGTTTCTCTTCTGAAAAAGCATACAGATATTTCCTGAGAGGCTTTGCACTGGTTAGCGATCATGTTGATATCATGTGACCAGTTCTTGCTCAGACTGCTTCACGCCTGTTATAAAGAGGTCCCTGTTTCAGGCGGTATCTCTCTATGAGGGCAAACGGTGACCTCATACGATTAAGTTATAAACCCCGTTGCTGCCAAATATCCTTTGAAACGGGCAGAGTCCCAAGATCGGCACCATGTGTCTCTAGCTTTGTGCAGCGGTTGCTAGGTTCCCGGCATAATAGGAAACCTTGATCAGTTGCTGCTTTTCACAAGTAAGAAGCTAATTTCTTTGTCTCTGCTCCGTATTTCAGAGAAGAAAACTGACAAGGCTGTTGCCAGTCCAAGTAAGTACTGTAGAGATGATTCAATATATAGCTCTGTACCACATAGGACAATATGCAGTTTTGCTTGTGTAATTGTCACTTATAACAGACCAGCTGTCAACTGTCATACAGGATACTGCAGTCCGTTATCATACATTTAATGTGCCATGTATGAATATTTTTTTAATTATATTGTGTCTGGAGCAGAATCTTCTAAATTCTACACGGTGACCTTTTACATATTTATACATGAATTTTCTGTCAGAGTAGATAAGCTGTAGAGCGGAAAAGTGGAAAGTTTTTAGTGCCACAAGAATGACAAAGCAGATGTTGAGATAAACAATGAAGCGGTATGATATTACGGCAGCTCAGGGTCACTGCCTGTCGGGCAAGTGGAATGTTCTCGCCCTTGACGTCTCGCAATCAGGCTGCGGCCCACACTGTCCCCTACCACCAAACCCTGCCCCGTCTGCGTAACCGTGCTTTTTGTGCTTCCTCCTCCCCTCCACACAGTCGCGTGTTACTCGGGCGATCGCAACGAACTGCGCAGTCGCATCATCCAGTGGCTGCAGATGGAGGTGGTCCCAGACGGATGGTTCTCTAAGGGCTCCAACTTCTCTGACATCTTGCTGAAGTATTTCAAGGTGGGTGCGACACGTGAGGGGCGGCGGTGTGACAAGGTGATCTTTGGCTTCGGATCAGTTGGTGCGGCTGCTGCCTTGCAGTACGGCAAAGGTCATTAACGTCGCTAATGTGGCTGCAAATCAAAATACGTGTTCAGCCTTTTAAAACCAGGCATCCTCATTGACCTTTTGATAAAGGCAATCCAGTTAAAGGCAATGAGGAGCACTGGGATGTACTTTGGTATCTTAGATGAAACAAAAGCAAGAGGAACAAGGGAGAACTGGGATGCTCTTCCCACAGCAATAAGGAAAATGCCAGACTAGCTCCCGGACTAGGCTAGTAAAATTGTAGCACTAACTGTAACGCTAACAAAAATCACAACATGTCAAGCCCTATCAGCTAGATTCAGGATTAGCCATTTGAATGTTGCTTATCCACCCTTTTCCCATTCTTAAGGACTGCAGGCAATAAACCCACTTCACACTGATGACTGTAGACCCATCAGAAGAAACTCTTGCTTTGACTGAAACCTGCTGCGGCAAACAGGAAGATTTCCTTGCGGCACAAATTCATTCGCTTTACTTTCTGGGAAGCAAACTAGCCCCGTTCCTCAAATTGTTGCGCTGCTTTGTTTCCTATAAAGCAGGGGTGTCCAATCTTATCCGCAAAGGGCCGGTGTGTACGCAGGTCTTTGGGGTAACCTGTAGGTCAGCTGTTCAAACCCAGGTGTGAGGATTCTTCGGCCGATCACTCCTCTAATTAGTAATCTAATTAGGGAGTTGCAGCAAAAACCCGCACACACAGCGGCCCTTTGCGGATAAGATTGGCCACCCCTGCTCTAAAGGCTTAGAATTTCCTGAATCTATACTGAAATTTTTATGTGAGGGCAGTCAGAGACAGGGCTCAGTGAGCCCCTGTCATTCTCAGTGACCCCCGGCCAAGGAGAAGGACGCTCATAGTTTGTGTCTCAATGTCCAATGCTCAGTTGTGTCTCTGTAGTCAGCCGCATTTGTGGCACCGACCCAGACATGAGCCCAAGAAGGTGTTTTAATTGTGCAAAGAAGTCAGGCCTTTATTAAGTCTGCTGACATAATATACGAGGACACTGTGGAAAGTTATCGAACAGGGTCAGTTGTTCATCGGAATACAGTCATTTTTAATGCATTACTTCAATATCCCAACTAATATCTAGCAAACTAACACAGTTATTCTTTGAAAGATAAAAATGATTTATCAGTCATTTTTCTACATCTTATAAAAAAGAAAATAATTCCACAATAGTCCCTAGGCTCCCTAACATTATTCACCAAGTCCTGTCCAGCCATCATACATTATACATATATAGAGGCGAGTATAATGTAGTGCTGTATGCTCTACTAGTAAATGTAGTATCTCACGGCATACATGGTAATGTAGTGAACACGGTTGTCAGGAGAAGTGAGGAGGCAGAAATGGGAATGTCTGGCAGCTGCCTGAGTGGTGTGGGGTGGCTCAGGGCCTCAGCTTGCAGCCCCACTGGGCTCTCCACCTGCAGCCGCTGGCTAATCAGCGTCCCCACGCTTGCCAGTGTGTCTTAGCACTGGGGTCAGCGCTGGCCCCACACCAGCTCCGGCTGCTGCCCGGGCAACGCCTGTCTGGAGCGCTAATCTGCACTGTCGCCACAAGTGGCTTAGCACTGAATTACACCGTGATAAACGGGCTCCTTCCTTCTTGTGATGGACGATGTATTCAAAAAGCCAATGAATTTTGTGATACGACTCATCAGATTTCTGCCGAGCCCCTCTTACGGCATAATGATAAAAATCATATATATGTCATGGGCGCATTTTACTAATTCGTTCCCACGACATATTAAATCACGGACATGTTTTACAACAAAGCCTGCTTATTGCCTAATGGATCACTTTCATTTAGGCCACAGACATAGGCATCTGCTGGAATGGACAGAGAGAGTTTAATTCAGTTTAACTGACCAGTTCCGCATTTTATGGTATTGTCCTATATTTGAAACTGATGTTATCTCCCACTTTCACCATGATACATAGAATTTTTATCAGTATGCCACGAGAGGGGCTCCACAGATTACAATAACAAAGGTTTTTCTTTCTTTTTTTTTGAATACCTAAGCAGAAGTAGTAGTAAATACGAAGGTCCTTGGATGCTGTCAGGCACTTCGGAGTCTTCAGAGAGCTTCAGAGTCTATGAAAAATAAATAAGATCCTTTCAAAATCCTGAATTTGGAGTTTGAAAACAAAATGTATAGTCCTCAAAACTAGATTCCCTTTTGATGTCTTTCAGAAGCTTGTGTCATAGATATGCGCATTCTCTGGTTCCTTGTAAAGTGCTCCTAAAGGAGATTCTCGCCAAGGAGAAGTGAAATCCTCCATAATAAAATCCTTCCTGTTGCCAGGCTATTATCTCCATTCCAAATTTCCAAGCCTTCTAAAAAGTAAAGAATGGGACCCGTTTCCCCCTGGAACTGCCCGTTTTGTTCTGTTCGCTCTGTTGCACACAGTGTAGTGTTTTTGATGGCTGTGTCACTAAGCAGCTCAGGTCTTCCTTGTATGAACAGTTAGCTATTCAGATGCGTGCAGGATTGAGCTCGTTCAAAGTTCTGGCACATGCAGCTCTGATCCCCATCGTGCCTCCTGCAGCCTGTACGGATCTCATTCAGGAGAAGAGAATGACATACACCGGGAGGTAAACATGTCGGGATTGGCAGGCTTATTTGTTTTGTTTGTTCGTTCATCACCCACACCCAATAATAACATTTTATCATCTGTGTGTCACCGGCAGAGTTATGATAACGGGGACTCGAAGCTCGACTCTTCCGAGTTCCTGAAGTTCATCCAGCACAACGAATCGGCCGTGAACGTGACCTCCTACACCGACGAGGAGAGTAACCGCCTTCTCAGGTGACCCGCTGTGATCCAGCTCGGATTGACCCAGTTTTTCTTATCCTTCTTTTGTTTTCACTTAGTGCCCAGCGGACGTCGGAAGTCCCGACATATAAAATTAAATTGTAAATGCACGTGGTGACTGAGTTCACCAAGCCTATACCAACAATACACAAAGGACTCAAAATAAAGAGTACTTACAGTCCGACTCACAAAGACTTTAGTGTAGCTTTATCTCCAGTGTTACTTATTTTTACTTTTTTTGTGGGAATTAATGTCGAGATTGTTTTTTTTTTTTCTCCCGCAAAATTTGTTTACAATAAGAGTTATTTTAAGATCGGCAGTGCGGCCAAACTCCTAAAATAGCTACTTCACCTTTTGGGGCTTGTTTGCCCATCGGCGGTTTGACGTTCAGAATTTGAGGCCTGGCGGGACAAGGCACTGTGAGTGTTCGGTTGTGTCTCCATGGTTGGGCTCCCAGGGCGAGGCCTCCTCTGCCATGCATATGGACTGTCTGTGCTCATTGCTCCCCTAGGAGCATGTGTGTGGATGCGCTCATTGAATTCTCTGACGAAAACGCTGACTGGAAGCTGAGCTTCGATGAGTTCCTGAACTGCCTGAAGCCAAGCTTCAATCCCCCGGAGAAGAGTAAGCACTCAGGGTTCCGGGGAACATAGTCACTTGGATCCTCTATGGCAGTGTTCCCCAATCCGGTCCTTGGGAACCCACAGACAGTCCACGTTTTTGCTTCCTCCCAGCTCCCATTAGGGAGCAAAAATGTGGACTGCCTGGCAGGGAGCTTGGAGGGAGCAAAAACATGGACCGACGGTGGGTCCCCTAGGACTCGATTGGGAAACACTGCTCTATCGTCACTAACACATGTGATGTAGTCGCTGAGCTCACTCTCAACTGTGCCGTCTGACTGATGATGCAGGGGCAGACACACATCCTCATTTCGTATATGGAAGTTTCCCGTTTTAAAAGAGACATACCAAGCTAAACAAGAGAGATCGCTCATGCAAAATCCCTCAATACCCTCCCTCCACCTACAGAGTGCGCCCTGGAAGATGAGACGTACGAGGACGGGGCAGAGACCCAGGTCGAGTGCAACCGCTGCGTGTGTGCTTGTGGAAATTGGGTCTGCACCGCCATGACTTGTGAGGGTAAGGCAGCAGATTCTCCTCCGTTGCTGCCCATCTCATTATGTGTTACAGACTGCTAGCTGTTTGTTTGTTTGTTAGTGTGAGCGGACAATGTGAATTGGACTTACATTTCAAGGACCTTCGAGGGCTGAAAGTACTTCCTTCCAGACAATTACAAACTGTGAAATGAAGAGCTGGATCAGTCTTCTATAGGCTGTAAAATAAAGAATAAACTAGGGCTGTCACTATCTATTATATAAATAATCAAGTAATCTACTGATTAATCTGATGTTCTGTATGGTAATAATTTATATATAATATAATATCATATTATATAATACATTCCAACTGGTGCAAGTCAAGAACCAACCACACATTGCAGGGTGCACTCAGTCACACATACGGTCATTGTACTCCAATTCACTTAAGTTTAATGTTTTTGGACAGTATAAGTAAATTGGTTATTATGTACTGTATCATGTGATATGAGGTGGCTAAGCAATGGGGTCACCTTTATTTTAGCAATGATTTTTTTTGGCATACAGGAATCACAAGAAACAAAATGTGAAGGGCTTCCTCACAAATTATGCTTTTGCTCTTTATATGGACCCTTGGTCCTGCATGTGCTGTCTGCCTTCCTCCATATTACTGAGTAATTGAGAAGGAGGATTTTTATCCGTTTTTAGCACTTGAGTTATTCATGTAATCGTGACGTAATCTCAAAAAAGCAGAACCATTATGTGGCCTTTGATGGTCCCCACCCCACTGGTACTTACAGGAAAGGACAACATGCAGGTCCTTGATGACACTGAAGTGACTGATCACCAGATGACAGAGGAGGAATGGAGTCGGCGTGTGGCTGAACTCAACAAGCACCAGGTTAGTTGGAGTTGTCAGGAGCAACACCCAGGCTCAGCAGAGGTCAGGGGCCTAGAGAGAATCCATTACCTTTTCTAATGCTCGAAATGCATCTTGAAATACATATGTTAATCGTGAAACAATTGTTCAATCTCATGTTTAAAAGCAGTCAAATGTATTTCACTTTTGCCCTCTGATGTAAGATCACTAGTTTACAAAATATATTCCAGGTCAATTTCAGATTTTGAATTTAATGCAAACAAATGGTTGCCAGGTGCTATTTACCTTGGGATATATTTAAATGTTGCTGTAATAAACAAACAGAAAATTATTTGCAGGAAATATTTTGAAATGGCATTTAGGGGAATATCGATAGAAATCCCTGGCCATGCATACTTTCCAAATCAGTCAAAACCAGCCTATCCTGAGTTGTATTATATATTACCGCTGCTTTACTTTATCCTCTGTGGGGTCCCAGCTATGCGATGTGTCATAAATTATCTTATTGGCCCACAAATTGCTTGATTTCTCAAAACTACACCTGCTTTTCGCAGGAAACTGTCGAGAAGATGAAGGCAAGCACAAAGGATGTCTAAGCAGGATTTGCGGAAGGAACAGCTGGAGTAGGACCTCCCAGTCACTCCTCAATGAGACTCTTATCAGGCTATAGCTTGAGAATTTGTACTGTTGCAAAAAAACATCATTGTCATTTGTTACTTTTTTTTCTTATGTGATCATGTAGAATACTACGGTTCTGGATAATATATATATATATATATATATATATATATATACTGTTATGTTTGTGTTTGCTGTATGTTAGAAATTGTAGTGATCTGTATTGCATTTTACCTTAAGCTCCTTACAAACCTTGGGAGAAGAGCTGAATCATTTTACTATAGGAGTTTTTTTTCACACTGATAGTAGAGGTAGAAGGATTTCTAGGGAACCAGGAACCAGTGGTAGAGTTGAAGGACTTTCTATATATGCATAGCCTTGCTATTTTTCCATACACTGATCCCAGAACAGAGTTATTAAGAATTTTTATCTGATATTATTTATCTGCTTTATTAAAGGGTTTTGTTTTTTGATTTTTTTTTTTTTTTTTGCATAAACTGATCTCGGAGCAGCATCAAGAAATTATATTTAATTTTGCAGCCGGCCGAGAGAGAACACCTAACACAAGAGCGAGACTTTTGATAAATTTCTGTTATTCTACGGTGCTGCCATTCCAGACGCCTGGCCAGTTTACGATGTCAGGTGACGATGCCAAAAGTCAATGAATGAGGTCGCTTCAACCGCTAACCCCTGATTTCGGCAATAAAATCCCATGCCCTGGCAAGAATAGCTGCAGCATATCGATGAGGATTGAAGTGAGCGTCCCGGATTGGCCTGAGGCGCTGATACTCATCGGTATAAAACTCTTTGACATTCTGCTATCTGATAATGTGCAGTTTGGGTTAGTGCACAATGGGTGCACATGCATGGCTTTCTGATAAGGTCCCGTGCAAATAAAGCCAATCTAGAAAGTCACGATTGAAAGCTTGACCCATATTGACAGGCCAGAGACAGTTTTACAGTTGCTATAAAGATTAATATAGAAAACATATGTGTATAACAATATTATTACACTTTTCTTATATGGCTTTTTATTCTTTAGTTGCACTATGGCTTATTCTGTATGAGTGAGACTTTTTTTTAAAAGCTGACCCGGAGATGTCAGGGGGAGTGGATGCCAAACCACACACGTGACTTTGCCTCGTCATGGTGCTCCTCACCATACCACTTTCTGTAATGGTGACCTATCTGTTCGATGCTTTGGCAGCATTACTCTCTAGCGGTGGATTTTTACCTTTATTTGCCACGAACCGTGTCGCCGATCTTAAAAGTTGCCGGCTATGCTTTAAAAACTTTATGAGTCATAATCTTCTTATAACTAAGCCAATATCTAGCGTTGGAGATACTGCTTTTTTGATAAATATGCATACTTCCTTCACGTGTCGTGCATAACTGCAGATCGTGTAACTGCTTAAAACTCCCTAAATGCACTGTAGTGGTCTAATGATGCATTTGTGCAATTTGCTTAAGTAAAAGTGTAGTGGTACTGGCGTAATTCATATTATTGCTGTTCATGCACCAGTGGTACTGGATTTCCGCTGTTTTACAGTACTAGACTTTTTGGTGCTGGTTTTAAACATGATGTTTCTACTGGACATCTTTGGCACATAAGTTTGCATTTTAAGTATGAAATCGGTGTGTCACATTTGTACTGTTATTTTTTAGGGATTACAGTAAAAGATCAAATAGATATTAGCGATTAGCACCAAATATATTAGTAGCGAATGACTATATTGATACCAAAGTTGGATGTAAGGTGATGTTTAATGTCTCCAGGTAAACCATTACTCTGGACCCAGCAACTACGTAATACCTTAGCTTTCAAAAATCAATCCTAAAGATAAGGATATCTATGTATGTTCTGTAGCTTAGAGGCATTTTTAAATTATATAACTAGTTTTTGTTTCTCCATAATCACACTAATGGCTTTTGCAACATATGGTTATTAGTGCCTTAAAAATCCTAACCGTTCGATCTACAGAAGTGATGGTCGACTCCTCACCCAGCAGTGAAGATTGACTACAGTTAGAAATAGCACAAATATATTTGCCAGTTTTGTGTATTTTTTAATTGATTTAGTCTATGTTCTTTTCAGGTATGTAAGTGTGTACATATGTGTATGAATGCCTTTCATTGTTATGTGAAGATTACATTAAACCATTTTGTATTCTTAAAAAGGTTATTGCGACCTGATCATTCAGTTTTTTTTTTTGTCTTATAAATACTTGAGGTATACCGCAGATTCCGATAAACAAAATGATTTCAAATTAATACCTTTTTCCAGAGTATGTTGCACATACCTTGGGTTATTCCCTGTCTTGCTTTCGGGATAAGCTTCCCCCAACGAAGTATTGCCCAGCCTGGAGCACAGTGGTATAAGTTAAAACCTCAATACTACCCTGCACACAATAAACAGTTATGGGAAATGGATGGATGGCCAAGTACATTTTATTTTCCAGATCTCTAAGGTATAGGTCTAAATTGGTAACATGGTTGTTTCACATCACCAGGCACGAGGCTTCAGGTTCCTCCTCCACATTATGGGTTTCTTGCAATCCTTGCACATACCTCAGTCTTCTACTGCAGCCAAAACATATGCATAAATTGTCCATACATGCCCTGTTTATCCCAGGGTGCCCCCTGCCTAGTGTTCCTTGTCATCTGGGATGGGATTCCTTGTCTCTCTGGTATAATGAAGTGATTTTAAACCCAAACTGTGTAAAGATGCAAGACTCTCTGCCTTGCTATCAATCCGGATTATCATCCGTGGCCGCTGAGGCGGTGTGATCTAGAGTAACGTCACACGTGTTCCGGGTTGCGTAATGCGGTTGTAAGCGACGTAGAAGTGCGCTGCCGTTTCAACATGTACCTGCACTCATGCGGTCCAGAAGCCGCCGCATGGGTGAACTTTAGACTCACCTCCAGCACTGTCGTTCGACGTCGAGGATTTCCTTTACTTGATTATTATGACATATATTCGACTTTAACTAACGGCGATATAAGGGAGACAGATCAGACAGTAAATAAAAAGTCTCGGGGCGGAGCACTGTAACAGTGTCGCCCCGGAACACGACGGATGGATAAAAGTGGACTGTGCAGGAGCTTTTTGCGCACTTTCTTAAATTGCTTCTGGAGACTTAACCAAGGACGCTAGCAGAATTATAACTATTGTTATATATACCTTTTTGCGTCCTGACGAGTCTATTCGTCCGAGTGTGTGAGTGAGATTTTAAGTTAAAAAATTAGAAGAATTTTTTAATTATTATTTTAGGAAGAAATTTGTCATGCATATTGAAATGCACATCCCTTTTTTTTAGTCATTTGCAAAATAAATGCAATCGGTGACGATCTAACTTGACCTGTGAATTCAAAGGGAAAGCAGTTGTGGGTTGTTTTTAGAGTGTTTGTAAAGTTTGTCACACTAAAAATGGAAGCTTTTGTGAACCAGACCAGCGAGGAGAGCGTCTTAGACCTGTCTCGTCTGAATCTGGACACCTTGGATCTGGAGAGCTTGAGTGCGGAGCGGAGGAGGGAGACCAGGCGTCTGGACCTGTCCTTTAACCAGATGGTGGCGCTGCCCGGTTCGCTGTGGTTTTTCTCGAACCTGAGCTTCCTCGACATCAGCAGCAACGGGCTCTCGGTCATATCCGAGGAGATCACCCGACTCAGCAAGCTGCGGACACTGATCGCCAAGAACAACCGGCTAGACGGGCTGTCTCTGCCCAAGGACTTCGGCTCTCTGCCGATCGAGTCGCTGAACTTCAGCGGCAACAGGTTCGAAGAGCTGCCTGCCCAGTTCTTGAAGCTGCGCCGGCTGCGCTCCCTTTCAGTGGGGGGCAACAGGCTCAGATCTATCCCGGCCGAAATAGAAAACCTAACCAGGTATGACGGAGGACGATAACATCTAATCACACTGAGAAAATGCAGCGATTGAAACCACCCGGTGGATCTTCTGCCCACTGCTGTGTCCAGTGTTTCAAAACTAGGTTGCACATTGAGTTTTAAACGGTGTCCACATAGCATGGTGCGACATTTAGTTCTGGAATAATTGGAGCCTTGTAAAAGAATCATTTTAGGATAGTTTTGTTGTATTTGTTTAGAGTTAGAAGCTTTGTGATTTAGAATTCAGCTCATTTTTCTGGGTGTACGTGCTTTAAATGTATAACATTTAAAGATGCGTCTAAATATGATTCCCTGGGGAAAATCAATCCTCTCCAGAGTTGAATTGAAATGGCACAAATCATGTTCATAATGGGAGTCTTTAGATGTGCGGTTTGTCAAAGCAAAAACACAAGCATTGCAATCAAGCACGATTCATCATGTTTCTAAACAGTGTAGTACACATTCTCGAAATTTATGACCTTTACCTCAGCCAAGTTGACCAAAAGTTCCGCATTGTTGTCTTCAGAATGTGTGGCACCACACCTCAGACAACAAACCCCGCCTCTTGCTTGAACTTTTTGCTAATTAAAGTGAGTAAACAATGATATTGTATTTGGTCTGTAAAACATCACAAGGTATGTACATCACTGTGATTGCGGTCACAAAGTGCGGTGTGACATTGGGGTCACTGCAACCGGCATCGTCCAGGTTTCTATAAGGTCACTGAGACTGCTAATCTTCCAAGGTGACACATTTGGACTCTACAGTTTGTAGCCAGTTCAAATGAAATGTTATTACCCCCAGCGGGTTGGGGTTGTTTCAGCAATTTTCTCTGTTTTTTTTTTTCCTTGCATTTACATCAGTTTTTGTTTAGCAGGTGCTTTTGTCCAAACATACATACAAGTGAGTGTAAGTGTAGCCAGGCTGAGCTTCCAGTGAGTGTCCAGGTACAAGTCTAAGCAGTATGGGAGCGGGAGCTACACAGCTTCTAATGAAGGAAGACAATAATAAGGCAATTCAATGATGAGAAGTGCAACACTGAGGACATTCAGAGAAGGCAGGGAGCCGTGGCCCCTTACTCTCACAGAGACGGGGGTAGGGCCCGCCCAAATATCGAGGTCCGGAATCCTCCGTGTAGCCGATGAATGGCGCCCTTGTCACCGTCGTTCCTCTTTCTGCTGATAGTTTGCTTGGCCTTTCATGTGCCCCCCCCCCCCCGATCCCAGTTCCTGGCCTCCCCAGATTCCCCCATTGTCCGCTTTCCTTTGCCACCCCCAGAGTAGGCGTATTGCTGAATGTTGAAGTGTCTCCACTTGGCAGTGAATCACATACTTACAGTATAGAGGCGTCATGCATCTACCTTTTTTGTTAACTGGAATTTAAGTGCAAAGCCACTTTACATGTGTTTTTTACATGGATGGATGGTCGGTCAAATTGATTTCCTGTGAAGTATAGATGTAATAATTGTTTAAGTCCTAGTGCAATATGGCACAGCCATTCATCTATCAAGGATCGAGCTCATTCTGACGGATTGCCTGGTGTTCCCAATCCAACTCGGAGATATATTTCCTCCGTTGTGTCCTGGGTCCGTCCTGGGGTCTGCTCCTAGTGGGACGGGCAACAGCTCCCTTGGAAGCTGAGCAGATGGTATCGTTATTTGGTGCCCTAACCAGCCACACAACAAGCAGAGCATGATAGAGAATACCACGTGTAGATCTATTAGAAGAGTTTATTTAAGCGATGATGAGTAAATCGCAGAGAAATTTAGTTATCGTAGGTAGGTAATCAACATGTGTGGATATCTTTGGCAGGGCGGTAATTCAGTTGGCAGGAGAAGACTGGAGTTGGAGAAGGACACACCTCTGTGGACCTTCTTTTGCACTACCTGAACATTGGCCTGTGACTGTAGACTTTAGGGGTCATAGTATGGTGCGATGGAGAGGTAAAGGGGCATTTTGTATATCCAAGCTTGGGCCCCTACACTTGGTGTGATTCGGGCTGGACTGCTGGATTCTGCTATCTGTTAGAGTCATAAACATTCTGATGTGACTTAGAAAGGATGTGTTGCTTCTGCGTTAACAGCTAACTCAACATAAACACTTTGGGTTTAGCTGAGTTTGCAACCAGCTGTGATTGGCTTATTGCAAAACATCCACTGTATGTAAATTAGGGAATCTTTAGTCTCCTATGTTGATTTTTTTTTTCCAAAGACGCTCAACTGTTGTACGAAGTCATACAAAAGGACACTGTAATCAGTTTTTGCAGTGAGTCGTTCAGTTTAGGTGTCTCTTGTTTCCGAGGCTCTTATCCCTTTAAATCAGGAGATTTCAGCCTAAAACAAGGGATCTCCAAATGAAAGCAGACCAAATGTAGGAACCCCTGACCATGGATACATGATGCGATTGGTGACTAGAACTAGGGACTGGGAGAGTGAGGTGGGGGAGGATCTTTAATATTCCCTGTGTGAATTGGGAGAGTTTGAGTGTGGAGCAGGTCATTGGTCCTTCATTGGTCATTCATGTTCCTGGTCATTCCTGTCATGGTACTTCATAGGAAATCCCTTGTTTTTTCAGACCAGAGCTTAAAAATTGCCCATATACATTTTTTTCCACAACTCTTGGGAAAGAGCTTCCTGTCTTACTGTAGTTTCCTGTGAGTGCTATTTGAAATGAAATTTGTTCCAGTAATATTCTCCACTCATGGTCCTCATTGGGCTTTTTTTTTTGTTTTGTTCTCTGTCTTTCAGTCTAGAGTTTCTATACCTGGGGGGGAACCTCATCTCTACCATCCCCCCCGAGCTCGCCAAACTGCCCTTCCTCAGCTACCTGGTTTTGTGTGACAACCGCATCCAGAGTGTCCCTCCACAGCTCTCCAGGTGACTTACTGCGCTGTAAAGGCCGCCGTGGTCAAGTGACAGTGTCTTTACCGCCGTCCTCCGCCACATGACCCAGTGGTCGCATGCTGAGGTGAAATGACCATCCTGTTGGTCATCGTGCAAGAATCTCTGACAGGCAGGATATAAATATGAAGGACACTCAAACACAATCTGACAGTTTAAACGACACATACTGAGACTCGGATGTAAGACACAGATCTAAAAATACAATAAAAATAAATTAAAATAGCTAAAAGTGCAGTTAGGCAATGGGTTGAATTGACAGGAATGTTACCATTGAATATTGTTATTGAGAATGTGCAGCTTTATAATTTTGTAGACTAATAATAATCTATATTAATATGGCATAAGGTATGGTTTAATATTAATGAACTTACTGGAACCATTTGTTTGCACTTTTATCGCTACTGAGCATTTCAGGTCAAGCTTCTGGTCACTTCAGGGTCATCGCCTGACATTTGGAAAGAGGCATGTCTCATTCCGCCCTCCCGTCTCCGTCTTGTCCTCCCCGCCAGGCTCCATTCCCTGCGCTCGCTGAGCCTGCACAACAACCTGCTGACCTATTTGCCCCGCGAGATCCTCAGCCTGGTCCACCTCCAGGAGCTCAGCCTGCGCGGCAACCCGCTGGTGGTGCGCTTCATCCGGGACATGACCTACGACCCCCCCTCGCTGCTGGAGCTGGCCGGGCGCGCCGTCAAATCCCGGAACCTGCGCTACTCGCCCCGAGACCTGCCCGCCCACCTGGTCAACTACCTGGACCTGGCCAGCAAGTGTCCGAACCCCAAGTGTGCAGGTAAAGGGCTCCGAACCTCTGACGCCCCTCTCTGTGTCCCCGCGTCTTGTCCGCGTCCCACCGCGTCCATCCCCTCCGCTCACGCCCCTTCCTGCCATCTCCAGGCGTGTACTTTGACTCCTGCGTCCGCCACATCAAATTCGTGGACTTCTGCGGAAAGTACCGGCTGCCCCTCATGCACTACCTGTGCTCCCCCGAGTGCTCCTCGCCCTGCAGCTCGGCCACCCCGAGCGACGCCGACTCCGAGGACGAGAACAGCGTGCCGGCTGACAGGCTGCAGAGGGTGCTGCTGGGATAGGCGCCGCAACCTCCTATTACTACCCAGAATGCACTCGAGAAGAAAAACACTTAAATGATCTGGCAGTCGGTCTAAGAGAGCGGTGTGTGGTGGTCTCTTGGCGGTGGTCTCTTGGTGGCCAGCGAAAGACTCAACTAGCACAGCCTCCTCTAGAGCCCCAAAATGGGGGGGCGGGGGGGATGTTGTTCACAGGTGCAAGATTTTTTTTTCCTAAATCAGCCCTTGGAAAGAACATTAGCAAATTCACCTTGACACGTACGTCGAGGCTCAGAGATGGACAGAGCGGCTATTTCCAGTCACTGGTGGTTACAGCCTTGCAAGAATTTTATTTGCGTTCATTTGCAACACACAGTTGGGGTAAAACCCCTAGTGGTTTTATCTAAGAGCCCCTCAGTTTTACTGGTGGGTGTGCATCTAGATGGTGCAGCTTTTCAGAATTTGAACATGAAAAAGGTAAATGAGTGACTGAAGACAACATCACTTGACGTTTATATAACTTCTTTTTTGCCTATGAAATGATATATGTGCTTGATTTTAGTCAGATTATGGGGAATTCTTTGTCAGATAAATAGAATTACTGGCTTTTCCTGTGTTTGTGGGATTACTCTGGGATTTCAGACCCCAGAAGCTCAAACCTGGTGCTATTTCAGTCTTTTTTTCCCCTCTGAGCCTCTGTCTTTGAGCCAGTGATGTGATGGTTTCATTTCTACAGGTAACTGTTTAACTGCCCTGTTTTTCCAAATGTGGCAGCTCACGGTGCAAAGGTCATCAATCCAAGCCAGCCTCCTGCTTTATAACCATTATGCTGGTGCTTCTGCATAAACAGCCAATAACGGTCTTACGCCATTGTTACATAAGCAAATGCAAACCCTGGATCGAAGGCAAACACGTTTTCTTTCATTGTGCTTGGAAATAAATCCATGAGATGTGGCAGGCAGATGTTTTTGTGTGAACTAATGACATGTTCATTTGGTTCTGTTACGAAGCCAGCTGACCCTCGTCTTTTTGCCCGGTTTCAAGGACCTGGAGGAAACACGTGTAGCGAGATGAGGAAGAAATGTCAAATTAGCCCCAAAATTTTGTCTCCTCCATTTTTATTTTTCATTTATTGTTGTACTTCAGTTGATTTGTTTTTTTTGCTCCAAAGGTAATAATGCTCTTCAGGACAGCGTTGTCTCTTTCTGAAGTCAATGCGTTGATATGATGCTTCTATCTGTTTTCAGATATGCACGATTGATCTTAGGACTGGGATTTGTTTAACACGCATTTTAACACGTAATTTTTCATTTGTTTCATGCATGAAAAACATTTTCGGGAACATCACGGGGAATACAGTCTCGTCATTGCTAAAATGGAGAAGAATTGAAATAAAGGAATGCTGGGGTTTACCTGTGTGATGTGATTTTATTCCTTTGTCATATCAATGTAGCTTCAATTAGACTCTGTGGCTGTGGTCAGAAGGTTGTTTGCTCTAGCCTGGCTTTGGCACATCTGTGGTTCCCCCAGCTCCGTGGATGCTGCAACAGACAGCTGGGGGAAGTGTAAAGAAAATTTCCCCCAAGGAATCAAGGAAGTACCTGTTAGGGTTAATATTGTTATTATTATTAGTCAAAAGGTAACAGAAAAAAATATTGCTGTAGATAGCCTGATGAAGTCCCCCTGATCGTAATTCATGTGTTTTTTTCACATTTTACTGACTCTCCTTTAATTAATGATGTTCTAATCGGGTAGTAAAGTAATAATACTGATAATTTTAATGAGGTAACACATTCTCTAGTACTAACAAGCTGGAAAATAAGGAGAGGCATCATGTGTTGGAATGGACTGCTGTTGGTGAGAACGTCTGCAGTAGTTGGATCAGGGATTTCTAAAACGATTTTGTTCCAGTGAGTCATACATGACTTGCTCTGCTTTTTGATGTGCAGTTAACGTGCAGTTATGGTCAGGCACAAAGTAGAATTCATTTTCAGCCCAAGAGTTCTGGCCAAAAAGGTAAAAAGAAAAAAATCTACACTTTTAAAGAGTCTGCACTTTTCAGTCCTGCCTGGTCTCTTTCCACCATCCATTAAATTCATCTATTTGAGAAACTTCCAGTGATTAACAATGGCCAGCAATTAGTTATGGCATTTTTACGACCAGGTACTGCATTCACTCTGTTATAAATGACAAGCGATCGGAGAGATGTGTATGCAGTGTATTTGTGTTTTCCTCTATGCAGACCAATTGTAGTCTATTCTATGTGTGTATTATGTTTAGAATACATTGATATTATTACTTTGACGTTGTAGAGATCATATTCCCGGTCCCCACAAAGATCTGTGAATGCAATCAAAAACTAAAAATGCAGAATGCCTCGTATTTTGTTTGGTTACTTAACGGTAAGGTTATGGCTAGATAGGGTTTAAGGTCGTTATGTTGAGAGTTTTCTGCATATAAATGAATGGAGAGTCCCCACAAAGATATATTTACAAATCTGTGTGTGTGTGTGCACATGAGAAAACATTGTAAAGGATTATAGTAGGACTGCACGTGTAAATCCACTCCAATTTATAAATTTAACTAGTTTCTGACACCTCAATTTTAAACTTGTCAAATTAGTTTCTGACCAGCACAGCAGATAAGCCCCCCCCCCCCGAGCCTCTGGACTGAGCACGCCGGGCCTGGTTAAGGTCGACGGTTTCTATCTCTATGCCATTTCAGCTTTCCACACAGGCACACGTGCTTCATAGGTTTTTGGTCCTAGGATGAAACCTATCAATGATAATGTCTCTAAGCGCTCCAGACTGTTCCTTGACCCATGTTGGGCAATGTTATTCACAGCAGGGAGAAAGTATTGCTGTTTGGGGTTCAAATTATTCTTTAGAACAGTCATGTTGTCAGCTCTCAGTATCTTGTGTTCTGACACAATTATGGGACCCATGACTTAGCTTAGTGTAAATGGGGAAACGCTGAACCTTTAGTTTGAGGAATTCGACACTTGAGGCTGTTGAGTGCTTATTGCCAAATGAATTCACGTCAATGGTCAACGGACAACTCATTAGACCATGTTGCATTTTTTCACTCATTGGTATTTCTGAATCTGTTTTGATGCACTCAGCAAATCTACTCTCCAGTCATGCAGTTTATACGACACTCCTCACGATACTCTGCATTATTGAGGTATAAACAGCAACGTTGTACATTACACAGCTGATTCCACTAGTTAGCCAGCTGCTGTTGAGAACAAATTTCGAGTTTGTATCTGACACATTTGCATATGAACATCATTACATCATGCAGACAGAATACAAAGCACCTCCCTTTCACCTCAAAACAAGAGGGCCCGTGTATTTCCATTTAGGCTGCCTTTTTAGGCGCTGTTTTGTTACACAACATTAAGGGCCCTTTATTCGCTAGAAAGTTCTTCCAAACAATGCTGACAAAATCCATTTCTGCTTCTCTTTCTCCTTTTTTCTCGCCTGAGCGGGGAACCGAAGGCTTTGATAGGTTTGAGAGACAGATATTTTCCCCCTGGTTTGTTCTTTGGCTGGATTGACCTTTGTTCCAATGCCTTTCACCTCTGTAGAGCTCTCTATGCCTGAATTGGACTTCCCACTGTCACACAGTAGAACTTCCTCCAGGTCCACTGAATACTGTTCACTGTCTGCTCACTGAATTCTTTCTCCGAGCATTCTGGCTATCTTGACAAACACATAATGTGTAAACGTGGGTTGGCAGCTCGACTGGGTGGTGTGTGTGTGTGTGTGTGTGTGTGTGTGCGTGTGTGTGTGGGGGGGGGGGGTGTTGGAGATGTGCAGTACACATATTCAGTACACAAACTTGTTATGAACAATAATGACACGCTCTAGAGTCATGATACTAGTCTGATAAGTTCCCTGTACTTGGAATTCAGGTTCTTAGCACAGGTTGTGAATTCCTAAAAAGCCCCCCCCTCACCCCACCACCAATTACATTGACACAGCAGTTACATAATGCACAGTGGAGGAGAAGACATGGAAGTTAGCAGCTACTTGATAAAGCTGTTCCCTAATTATAATGTTTATAGTTCTTCATCAGGCATTTATAAAGTTAAAAGAATTCCAAATGAGACAGTGAAGAGTTTTGGCCAAACAGATTTCATGTCATGAAATTAACTGCAAGGACATCCCTTAGCGAGGCAGAGGATCGATTTATGGAGACCCTTCCAGATCGATGGTGGACCACTGGGCCAGAAAGGTTATCTTTACCACCGATAAACAAATATATTCGACTTAGATCTTCACCTACATTAATGATGGGTATACAATCCCAAAACGACTACATAAAAACAACATTAAGCTGACTAATCAAAAAACTTGGAACGACAATCGTATTAACATGCAACAAAGCAGCAGGGTGATGTCATCATTTTCTCTAATTTGACAGGTTCTCAGCGGAGTCCAACATTCCACCAATCTGTTATTCCCAAATGGTTTCCTATATTGTTTTTTTGTTCTTATTCTCCCCCCAAACTCATTACGAATGCAGTCACCATGCCAGCATTCATGCGTGTCCTGCCTGCCACTTCAAGAAAATTGCACGTACTGTGATAGCATGGAGCTGCATGAGGATTATGTTACCGCCGCTGTGCGATCGCCAGAGGCGTGCAATAGTCCTGTCAGCTGAAAACTAAGACGCACGTGAGGAAAAAAAAAAAATGCACGGTTTACCCAAGAGTAAGACAGAATTAACAGAGGATGAGGGGAAAAGCCACACAAAATGAAGATTAAGTTCTATTACAGAAACATTATCATGGACATCGATTTTATCATACTTATTATACCGAGATGAATGTTTGGAAGGAGAACCACTTACAACTGGACATTTGATATGGTTTGACACCACATTCCTAACCGAAAAAGGTAATCTACTCTTACTCTACTCTTTAATGTGCTCCGATTGTAATTGATAGTTATTGCTATCTCTGTAAATTATTTTTTACCATTAAAATGCCCCTTCTTAAGTTTCGGCAGGGACAATAGAAACAGAATATTTAAATCTGAATTACGTTGAGCATTCCCTCCCTGTGGAGAAAAGGCCAGTGTTTCACGCGATAGAGTGACGTGAAATTCCCTACAGAGTAGCAGGTCCTACAGGGACTGTAGCAAGTGCAGGAATTGATTAGAGCCACAAAGGCACTAAGCTCATCTTCACCACAGTAAAACGAGAGAGCAAAAGTCAGCGGCCATAATACTGCTGGCACCAGGCAGAGACTTTATTCTGGGCAGCATGTTCACCCTGAATACTCACAGACACCCTGCCTTGGCATGTTCTCTGCATGACACAGGGGAACCTTATCAGAGCAAGAATACAACCCTTATTACACCGTGGCCCTCTGGGTAATGTGTATTGCATCTGGTTTGTGGGATCTGCCAGCTTAGCTGATACGGTGATCTGCCCGGTACCCTGGGGCCCTTCTGTCTCTCTGTACCGTCATGGACGTCACCCGGGGGAGTCAAAGTTCCCCCCCCCTGATGTGGTCAGCGCTGTGTTTGCGCTCTGCTAGGCCCCCCCAGTCATGTATCATCACTGTCGCTTCAGATACTGCTGACGTTGGCGCTGACGTCGCCCATTTTGCCACATCAGCTCTGCTGCTTGTGAACTGAAGTATATAATTAAAATAGGTGCTTTTGTGTGTTGGGCAGATAACAGGCTCTTGTTCACTGCATTGTGGTAACTGTCCTGTAAAAGGCACTATATACAGTAACAATGAACTGAGTTTCATTAAACTGAATAAATGAGAGCAAAATGCAGCCAAAATGGGCATTAGTCAGCTTTGTTTATTCATATCAGAAATGTTCAGATGAACAGCAATGAAGGTCTTCTTAATTCCATCCATCTTTCCATCCACCCATTTTCAGAAACGGTTTATCCTGTTCAGGGTTATGAGGGTCTTGAGCCAATCCCAGAGGCTACAGGCTCAGTCTACTTAATTAAAAAGAGAAATTAAGACAAAACACAACCGTGACACCAAAACAAGTAAGAGTTTCTATTCTTTTTGTTGCTCTATGATAGTGGTAACTGCACTAAAAATCGTGGTTATTTTTTCGTTTTTAGGAAATACTTTGGTTGTTGGTTTTGTCTGTGCATTTATGGACAATAGAATTTTGTATCACATGCAATAGTTGACAAAACATATCTTAATTTCCTTTGTCGATGAGCTTCTTGTGATAAGATAGTAAACAAGGTGAATGAGTTCGCGGACCTTGTTTCTGTAAATGTGACGGGTCCAAGTCCTGCTGGGTTTATTGTAGTGCAGCGATTCCCTACCCATGGGTCGGTACCCAAAACTAGCGAACACTCGACCAATCCAAGAAGCCAAACCGGCGGATACTTCATTTAAAATTCACTGGCACATCCAATCAGATTTGTGTGATAGGCGTTGATTGGCATAAATCGCAGAGTGCACTTGATCATAGTGTTAATTTAAACCTATACTTGCTATAGGGTCGTTACTGAGGTCGGCATGGTAAAAAATAGGTCGTGGTACAGAAAAGGTTACGGACCACTGTTGTAGTGTGTGATTTGTTCCTCGCAAAGCCTCACTTGCGTAGATAGCCGGGTCAGCTTACCTGGGCCCAAATTTGTCCTTCCAGCTTTATTCTGAGATGTGACTTTAGGTTGGGCACCAGAAAAAGGTCTCCCCAAAATGGCACATTGAAGTGATGGTGGTTGGCCAATATAAATCACCATGAAAAGATTTCTCATTGAGAACAGGAGATAGGGAAAGGTTTTTGGTTTACTGTGTGTTGGGTGTTTTTTAGCCTGGTTGCGAGTATTTTTAAGGAACCCTCATGTTTTGCATTGCCCTTTTATAATAACATAAATAGCCCAGACCCTATGATAACAGTGAGTTCTAGGACTGTCGTAAAACACTGCTTTCCATACTCATTGTTAGAATAAGCCTGTCCCTGTCTGGACATTTTAGATGGTGGACTGAACCAAGCTAGCAATGGGTCTCTCGGAATTGTAGCTGGTCAAATAGCACCTTATGTTCCCTTGTGAAATATTAATTCTGCTGCAACGTGAGTCTGGATGCACTACACCTGCTTCAAAGTAAACCTGATCCTGATCATTATGATGGATTAGAGATTACTTTCTGCACAGTGGGCAAGATAAATAACAGACTCTGTATCCACACCAGGGTAAATGGAGGATAGAATGGAACAATGGGTGTGGATCCGGCTACAGTAATGGAAAAGGACATTCCTTTCTGGTGGAAACGCAATAGTTAGCGTTGCTGTATAATTAAAGCATGAGTCTCCTGAGCATTTGCGGGTTAAGCTGACATAATGTTTCTGCATATCTGCTTGTGAACATTGCTCAGTCCACTGAACGGACTTCAACTCCACCACTGCCGTTTATTACTGGTAATAGCAAACACTGCCATCTACTGGTCCATGGACGTACTGTGTTAATCACGCAGGACTGAAACAGGAATTCCGGGCCTAAATAAAGTTTATGTTCTGCAGGGATTTCCATACCTACAGAAAAGGATATCTGCCACGTCACTCATTTTTATGTTGATTGTATCCGATAATCGCACATTACCCATAATTCCTTTGAAACGAATACTTCCCACTCCTCCCTTCACTGAAGTGCATTTTTTGAGTTAACAATTGGCGGACGGAAATAACTCCGTCTTCTTTCTCATAGCGGGTTTCCCCAGATTAGTAAAGTCAGTAGACACCTCTCTGACTCTGGGTGAGAAACGTTGAACGCACAAGAAACATTTTACCGGCTGCCCTTTCGGAGAGGTGTCTGAGGATGTGTTGGCGCAGCTGCAACGCATATGAGTAAAAAGCCAACACCCTCAGAAAATACAGAATATATTTCCCCTCTTTGTTAATGTCGTAATGTGGTTGGGATTCGAAAAAAATACATTTATTTTTGTTTCCAGCAACAATGGACGGTGAGGTCTGATAATGAGTTGTTTTGACGGTATGGATTTGCGGATCAACAAACACCTAGTTTGCCCCCTCCTCTGTGTGTCATCCAACCCGACTACCACGTATCTTTCACCTGGGTGTTGGTCAGGGGGTGGGGTCTACATATTGTTTTATTAGTGGTCGCTGAAATCGGTAAAAGTTTTTTTTAATTGTCAAAACCATTTCAGAAGTCGATTTTTCGCTACGTTAAACATTTAAAGTTAGTGTTAATTTTACAGCTACTTCTCTTATGTAATGGATGTCGCAATATCAAAATTTTAAAGCATAGTTGTATGATAAATCTTCAGATAGTTTTCCAGACGCGAAACACAGGATTACAGACGCGAAACACAGGATTACAGACGTGTAAAAAGGCTGCGTGAAGAATATTTATTTTAATTATTCCTTTTTTTTTCTTTGTGATGCTTTTTAGCAGGACACACTTTTTTTTATGGCGGCTGCGATCGATCATGCTCTTGAAAGTGCAGAGAATTCACAAATTATTAATGGAAGATTTTGCATTTATCGCATCGATATTTTCGTTTCATGCGATTTATAGTAGTCCTACATGATTTGTGTGCCGGATAATGAATGACTCTACATGTGACGCTGATTCTTACAGGAACGTGGATTTTATATAGTAATTCACGTTAATTTACATAGAAAGGCTTCATAAATTCGAGCTGGCGGCACTTCGCACGTGCTTGCGCAGCCGGACAGTGTTTTTCCCTCCTTCCACACTCCCGCTCCCATGTTTGTATTGCTGCTTAAAAGCCACACTTAGTAATTGAGACGTGTCTCTCCTCTACCCTCCCTTTTCTCGAAACTTTTCCTGTCCCGGTTTCTGTGATGTGCTTCGGTTTTCATCCGCTAATTGCAAGGTCCCAGTGTTTGCCATGTATTAAGCATTGCTAATGACTAAAAATGTTGCTACTTCTGGATGAACGAAATCACTTTTTAAGCAATCGAGGCACCAAGGCACAGTCCCTTAGGAATTTTCTTTCGTTTTGTAAAACGCGGACTGAGGACAGCCGGGAAGCGCTGGGATTATACATCATTGGAATGGCACCAGACTCGCGCACAGGTACGTGTGGTCTCTTTGGATATTTCCCCTTTTAAGAGTTACAAAAGTAACACAAAACGCAGTCATTAAAACAGAAAGGTCTTCAAAATACCATCCAAGATGTTCAATTTGTAGTCTATATGTCTGAAAAAAAATATGCAGAATCTGAGATATATGGTGTATAACTTGAAATAGGGTATATGATCATTGCAAGACAAAAATGATATGTGTTGGACGCGAGCTCATCGCAACATTTCAAACTCCAATTTATAGCAAAGCGTTTATTTTAACCTTGAGGCAAAGAAATTAAGCAGTTAATTGACTAATATTTTTAGGACAATCTTGTGCACTTTTCAAGAACACTGTCATGTTTGCATTCTCCAATACTGAGTTGCATGTTGATCCAGACGACGTTTTATTTATATGATCAATAGAATTGTCACTTTAAAAGCAAATGGGTGAAACATGTTGCATTTACTTCTTTAAAAGTGCAACACGTTAGTTGATAATGCCTGTATTCTCTTTGAATTACGGTGTTATTGTGCTGCGCGTTAAGGGGGGTACCCCAATAGGCTTCATTTCTTAGTGTTGATCAGCTTAAGCAAAATTTCTAAACGGATTACACCAGGAAGAATTTTACAATATCACAGCCTACCCCAAACCGTTCTGTCCGCCTGCAGTTCTTTTCATTGATCCACCCTATTACAAAATAATATTAAAAACAAACGATAACGCCAAAAGAAAACTAAAGGGGAAACCTAAAATGATGAGGCTAAAATTTTAAAAGAAGTTTGAATAATAGCCTATGTAAAAAGAATGGGCCTGAATACATTGATTAAAATTAGTGGAGGACTTCATGTCAAAATTACTGTTATAAAGACTTATAAAAGTGATTAATATTACCCTACTGGTGTTAGACTCTTTCCCCACGAATGTTTTTTTTAATCGAACTCTAAGCGTGAGGTTAATTCTTTAGCGTTTACGTCATTGTAGGCCTCTGGGAGTGTGATGCATTTTCATCATTCTGTAGAAAGGAGAGTAAACTCACCTAACAAATACATTGATAGCCAGTCTGCAAAACCTATAGCAAAGACACGCGGCGAATTAATGAGCGAGACCCATTTACTAAATTATCTATATGCAACGTCACGTTTGTCAAACTCTTAGCCTACATTTCTTTCCGGAAAATAAAGGTTGCAGGTACAGTATCCCTACATTTGTCTTTTCAAAATTTAATTAAAAATGAGCATAACTGACATCATTACAGATCCATAAATAGGCCTAAAAATAATTATGCGCACGAATTAAAATAGTTACACTGACGTGAAATCGTTTTTTGCGGTTTCTGTGAATAATGATACTAAATGGTTGTCCACCCAATAATAATAATAATAATAATAATAATAATAATAATAATGATAAGTTAAGTAACAGGAGATACTGCATTGAAAGTTTTAATTAAATAATTTTAGATGCAGAATGGGAACCTTTCCTAAAGTATGCCTATTTTAATTTACTAATTCATTTAAGTTGTAGACCTACGTTATACTTTTGTGCGAATGTCAGTTTTAGAATTAATGATGCGAGGAGGGACGGAATAGTGTGTTTCTCTGTCGGTTGTCTTGGTGTTTGGGGCTCGTGTTTCCGCCAGCGCGGTGCGTGCAGGGCCCCTCACCAAGGAGAGGTCGAGCTCTTTGAAAATCCGGTATCGTGTGCAGCACAACCTCTCTGACCCTTCCGCTGCAAATTTCAGGATATGACAGTCATCTGCAGCCCACACAAAGCCTGGAATGCTACTGGAAAAAATACAGGTGGTGGTCAACTTGAACAGTCATTTTAGAAAGGCACGTCGTGTAACCTGTTTATAATGGACAATATTTTGCGGTACAGAAATAGCGCGTTGCGCGTAGATTGCGTGTTGCGATATGTTGCGCAAATGGGAGTGTGAGTGCTTAGTCAACCAGGAACAGCCGACGCTTAAACCAAACAATGACTACACATTAAAGCCTGCTTAAATCCATTTAAATGCCTCCAATTACATGTTTGTAATTTTTCCCAGCATGTACAGGGGTGGCCAGTCTGTGCAGCCTTTATCTGTTTGTGACAGAAATCTCAGGCAAAGTGGAGGATGTTAAATGGATATAACTGTTCTGTAAAATGCAAACAGGAAATGCCACACTTAGCTGCCTCTGCGAGCACGAAACTTTAAAAGCCAGAGAGATGACTTTACCCTGAGAGACAAGGGACTGTTTTAAATTGCTAAAAATATAAATAAATAATTCTTATCACTATTCGTGTGGCATTGGGATAATTTTATTCCCAGAGGGTAATTGGTATTTCAATTGTGATAGATTATACATGTGGCATTAATTATAGATATCCTTTTCAGAATTAAATGACGTATCATGCTGTATAAACAAAGAAACCCCCATTTTTATATCAAATTATTCTCCCTTTATACAAATTATTCTCTACAAAACCCCAACCAGTATCAAAAAATAAAAATAAAAAACGTACCATTCCGAATTTTAAACTTAGATAAATTTACAGTCTGGGTAAACAGCATAATTCGGGTGACATTCACAGGCTATATCGACCGATCCATCCATAATTAAACGGCTGCTTATTCGGTCAGGGTTGTCGAAAATCGCGTCTCTGTAAATCATGTTCACAGGACAGTAGCCTAAATCAGAGAGTGAAACATTCACGTACAAAATATTACAGTGTATGTCTGAAACATTAATAATCACAATAATCCAATGAAACCTTCAGATCCAGACAGAAGACAGGGCGTTTTGGAGAAATGTTGTCTATATTGACGGCACCCAATAATAAATTATGTGTTGCAAAGAAACAAGTAGGGAAAATTATGCAAAACCTATAACACACCCAAAGAGAATGAAGCAGGTATATTCTTTGTTAAGGAAATCTGAAAAAAAATATTTATAATGAATATTTTTACACGTAAAATACTGTTATCTTTGTTAAGTGTATCAGTGAAAATGAATTTTAAGTAATTTCCCATTTTATGATGTATGTCATATATGACGTTTCCTTCCACACTCAATGTTGCCGGGCTGATTTTGTAAAAGGACTACAGATCCCTATTAGCCATTCCCATGTGATGTAAATAGAAATTTCAGAATCAGCCAAACCTGAAGGGTTTCTACATATGCACAGCACCCTCTTGTGGTGAATAGAATATTTGTCAGGCAGATCGGTAAAAAAAAGTTGAACCTTAACTTGAGGTAAGGGAAAGAAGCAGAGGGAAAGTAAAGCCTAATTTTCTGAACTGACAAAAAGTGAAAATGATTATAAAAAGTAACTATGTAAGAATATTCCTGAACAGAGTAAAGGTGCATACAGCACTGTGAGGTACACAGCAGTCATATGGTGTGAGGTTCTTTGTGCAAAGGCCCGAGGTTTAAGGTTTAAGCAGACTGTTATTCAGGTGGATCTTCCAGGATGTTAAATGCTGAGAGGAAAAACAAAAAATGCACTTAAAAGAATGTATTCATGAATCGTGTCCAGTGGAATTTCTAACTGCACAAAGTCATCGCTTAGAGAAAAAAAACAGTGAATGTGCAAAATCATCAGGAGCTGTAGGACGAGGCCCCTTCACCTCCAGGTTCCAGCTGATGAGGGCTGATGAGAACCTTTGCTCTCGCCTCGCCGCAAGCGCAGCAGGATCCATCACTTACAGTGCGGTCTACAGCCCGGACCTGAACCCGTTTCAGGCAATAGGATGCTTCCACACGAAGCTCACCCCTTTGGTATCTCATTTATGTAACCTTCCTCTGCAAGGCCTCTTTCCATTAGTGAGCCTGCTCTCAGACATGTTTAGAAAATTCCTCTTCCGTGATATAGGCATTATCATGGCCGGATCCAAGCACAGACAGCCTAAACAGCTGTCCAGGGCCCGACAGTCAACAAGGGACCCAGCCAAAGTCCTGCCAAAGTGTCTATTGTATACATTGCCAGAAGAATAGACAGTCACCTGGGCCTCTGCATTGTGGAAGAAGGGATCATCGGTTTCTTGGTGGGGGGCTGACTAGGTTAGACTTGGGTGGTGTTATGGTAATACCCCCCCACCTCACAAATCTTCTTTGCAAATACTAGAATAGCGTCACTTTTTAAAATACTGTGAAAATACCATATTCCGCAGTGTAATATCTGGACCGCTACATCAAAATTTTAAACAAAAATTAGATACTGACCAAGCCTAGCGTCACCTAGGGGACAGCAGGGTGCTGGCAGTAAAATTTGGCAAGAAGGGCCAGAGGGGGGCAGCAGGATCTGAGTTGCGGTGATAATTTTCTGCTGCCGAATAGTGGAGCGGCAGATTTCTGGGACGCTGCGCATCAATCATGGCAGCCGGGAGCTGCGGTCAATTTGCGGAGAGTCCCGGAATTTCTAGGACAGAAATTTCTGGACGTCGGCAAATACTGTGGGAATTTGGCAGCCATGTTGGTGATTTTGCTGTATCGCCCGTGAAAGATCTTACCTGAGACAGTGACAGACAGTGACCAGGCCGATGTTGTCCTCTAACCTTGCAGGGGTGTAAATCTGGCTGCGTGGCGTCAGGATGATGGTGTAAGGCCAGGCTGCCACCGGCAGGCGCTATGGACACAGCCCCGAACTGCAGCGCGGAGTGCAGCTCTGGTCGCTGCATCGTCGAACCCTGGATCAGCAGCCGGGAGGCCTGGGTGCTCCTTCAGAGGCTGTGTACACTCAGCACTGTAATTACGCACTGCCGCTGTAAATACGCACTGATTCACTGTGTAGCGCTATTAACACAAACCTTAAATACATACTGACTCACTGCCCTGTTAACATGAACCACCAGAATTACATACTGACTCACTGCCCTGTTAACATGAACCACCAGAATTACACACTGACTCACTGCCCTGTTAACATGAACCACCAGA
>JABFDZ020000039.1:12402822-12418063 GCA_019775955.2 Pollimyrus isidori
CTGTCGCATGTAAGCGCGCAGGTACGGGCTGTCGCATGTAAGCGCGCAGGTACGGGCTGTCGCATGTAAGCGCGCAGGTACGGGCTGTCGCATGTAAGCGCGCAGTCGCGCAGCGTATGGGCTACGAGTGTCAATTTTGAAGCTGTTCAGAAACGCGTCAAAGTCTGGGGATGTCTCATGTTCTAAGATAAGGGGAATAAAATGTGTCTTTCCAAACTGGGTAGGCCAGAAAAATCTGAAATATTAACAACTTTCTCCACAGACGTATCGTTGTTCTGCTGACTCATTTGTAGAATTGCATCATCTGAAAGACGTTCGGTGCCACTGTACATGTTTCTTCTCTGAAAAATTAACAAAAGCCTATTTGCTGGGAAGGTAGCATTGCAGAATTGCTGTGGCATATTGGGGGGGGGGGGGGTGGGGGCGTAGGTGGGCCTGAGGGGAATGGGGGCCATGGTTATGCCGGATCATCGGTGCCTGCAGGAGAGTTTGACTGGGATGTCCATCAGTGAAGAGTTACGTTTATGGGCCGGATTGGATATTTCTGAGGCTCCGTAGCAGAAAGAAAAAGGAGAGGTAAATAAAAATGGTGTAACGTTAATTATTTATTTGGGGGAATGCTGAAGAGAAAATTGACTGATCTGAAAGAAACATGTCGACCTGGGGGCGATGGAGTTGGGTGGGGCATGATTGATTAGGCAGGTTTATTGATGTTTGGTGGCTCCATATTTCCTAGGAGTTAAGGTCTGCCTTCTGCTCCCGCCCCAGGCCTGATCTATACATTGTTATTGCCTGTAAACCACATGTGTAAAGGAGTCGAGAAACAGCAGATCGACTTTGGTTTTGTAGAGGATAGAGATTTTGAGACAGAAGGTCTCAGATTTGCAGTTTTAGAACATTTCTGTATATTTGACTCCTGTTCTGTGCTTACTGGGACCGCCATGTCTACCGTTACCCTGTACTGGGTAGCTGTTGGTTTAAAGAAGACGGATAAATCGTGAGGTTTTTTTATGCTATCGAATATCAGTTTCGCTACAAATGTACGTATGTGTGTGTGTATATATGCTTTGTGATCTCAGATAAGTCCGTCGGTAGCTGGTTGATTCTTTGGATAAAAGGTTAGTGGAGATGCCCGCGTTTGTTTGCGGGATGCAATGCAGTGCAATACGAATGCAGCACTGGGTTAATCGGAAGTGAGGGGCAGGCTACCGGCCAAGTCATCGACCCGCTGCAGGTTCAGCCTGAGATGGCAAGACTAATGCCTGGCAGCTGAAGTCACTACCGCCTCAAACGGGCTGGTGTGTGGATGAAGAAGAGGCTGGGTCACCCCAGCGTCTGTGCTGGAGGCGCTGACAGAGGTATAGGCCTTCACCTTCAGTGCATTTCCATACGACTCTCCTTCCTTATCAGAGGGATGCAAGCTACCACACAAAGGGTGTTTGGCGGAGGTTGGGTTTTGACCAGTAGGGTAGAGGAGGAAATGACACGGCGGCAGGGCGCTCGCTATCCGTTAGCCCTCTCTTCAGGGCGATGCCGTTGATGTCCACTTCATAAAAGTGGGTGTGTACTGCGCCCCGCCCTCAATTATTCTCTGCCTTGCGTCCGTACCTACCAGGATAGTCTCTGGACCTAACGCCCCGCAACCAGGCATAGGAAAAGTGGTATAGAAGGTGAATGAATGAATGAAGGTGATGTGAATAAGTATTTTACTATAGTTATTATTAATAAAGTATGTTTTGCCAAGCTCTGCTGTTTTCTATGGAAATATAAATGCCAAGCGTTTGTCAGTCATGCGTAAGAAATGCATCTTACTCACACCTGACCTTCTTCTGGAAATGCCGGTGTGGCATGTCAGGGGTCTGATTTTACGAGCTGATGAGTAAGTGCACTTGGCATTCCTGCGTGTCTCTGTTTGCATGGCGTGAATGTAACGTCAGGCAGATTATGGGCTTCAGATTGCCCTGTTTACGTGTCTGAGCCTGAGAGATGCGGCTTAATAGAATGTCTGTAATGTATCGCTCGTACGTCACATGGTAACTCTTCACCGGATGCCTGTGTACGGTCGGACCCCCTTTGGCAGCTTGATGTTGAACAGTTGTTGTCCCTAAGCATTGTGGGAAACCATGACACTGTGCCTCTCTGTTCCAGGCCCGAATCTGGACCCTATGCATTGGTAGTTCTTTGGTGTTCGGACCCATCCTGGGGAAAACTTGGAGGCTGTACCGGGTGTTCACCCAGCGTGTTCCTGATAAGAGGGTGGTAGGTGGCTTCACCTCTCCTCTTCCTCGCTATCTATGCTACAACAGCGGTCCAATAAGTTACCATTTATGTTTAGGATACTGTTTTTACAGCCAGGTAGACCTGGTCATTTTATATTTTACCGTTTCAGATTGGTACTTCTTTAGAAACATTTAACAGGTCAAATGAAAGCACATCAAGTTCATTTAGGAATTCTGCACCTCAGTAATGTCAGCTTTTAATACATTTAAATAGTCTGGTGTATCTTTTTCTTCTCAGTACTTAATCCACCATTATAGAAACACGTTGATCCATCTGTGATCTCAGAAATATCCAGAGTCTTTTAAATGAACCCCAGTCGTACTTTTATCAGGAGCGTAATTTAACTCCAAATGGGAACCCAAACATTGTCCTGGCCCTGGGAGGACATTTAAATGAGCACCGGCGCATGTGGAAGCTTCTGCTTCAGCTGTATTTCCAGCTGCCTGTATTGCATAATTATTCTTGTCTAACAGGAGCTACGCGAGTGGATAAGTAGAAATGAGATAGGGGCTAGAAGGGCTAGCCTTGAAATTATGGTAATTTCCCAGAGGTATGACAAGGCAGTGAGGAGGATCGGTGAGCAGGCTCTTTGTCACTTGATGGAAATGGGCAAACTCAAGGGTCTCATGTCCCTCAACACCAATTTAAATGCTAAGCTCATATAATTATATACTTATAGAGCTGTATATTTGACTACAACAGGTTGGATTAAGCACCATGCTTGAGGACCCTAGAGCTGAATACTTCCGGGGACTTGAATCACCTTCAGTGCACAATGCCATGCCCTTTAACCACCACACTACCTACTGCCCAGAGTGCCTCCTGAAGTACTACGCCCATTTCTAATCATGGACGAGCGTGATTTAACGCTATACCGGGAGTCTCTGCTATGGTCTAACTAAAAAAATGAATTTTGAGGTGAGGCTTTATTATCGCGGGATTTTGTTACCGTTCACCAATCAGGGGATGTGATACTGAGGAGATGGGGTCTCCATCACATTGGTATTTTTAGCGCCGCGAGTGAGATGTAGGTAATAAGCTGTTAGCTGACATATATGACGTGACAGTCCTGCCAGCTGAAGTTAACAGGTACATAACGATAATTTGCAGTAATGATACCCGCACACCGTATTTGACTCGTATGTGGCTGGCATGTTCGAGCTGCGTCTGGAGGGTGCGATTGGATAATAGGTCGGTCCTGAATCCCCCCAACGATTTCATTTGCATCCGCTGTAACTGCACTAGCGGTCTTTGTTCCTGCTCTCCTTACTGCTTCAGTATTGCGCGACACGAATAGCTGATATTGCTTCGAGCGAACATGCATTCCTGTTGGTTGTTGGTCGAAGCGTCTGTTGACGTGTCTGTTGACGTGTCTGTTGACGTGTCTGTTGACGTGTCGTTGGTAATGTCATAAAAATAAACAGAGCTCAGTTTTACTAAAAGTGCTCACCAGTGTACGATGGCGCTTTCAGATCATCAGAGACTCCCAGCTGATGGCTCTCGTGGCCTTGCTGATTCTGGTAGATGTCTTGGTTCTGAGCACCTGGGGTCTGACTGACCCACTCCAGTGTGGAAAGTCCATCAGAGCCGCTGCCAAGGTACAGTACAGTGAGTCATTTCGCATTTCACCCATGTGTGATTGTTGCGTTACGCCTGCAGCCAGCCACACCTTTGGGAGGATCAGATATAAATTGCATTCGATAGGTGACATCTGACATAGCCCGTATTTGAAATCTTATCCATCCACACATATTTATATCAATTTTCTATAAAGGAATCAAAATAGATATTTTAAAGAACACCCTGAAATACATCTCACCTTATTTTAATTCTGCTTTATTTTAATGCAGATTTTATCTATTATTTCATTCTATTTGTAAATCCATTTTAATTTCGAACATGTATTTCACTAGTTTATAAATGTTTAAATGCAGTGATAGGCATGCCGTGTTTGATTATTCCCTTGACTCTTCGTGGTCCTTTGTTTTGTAGGTTGTTTCTTGTGTGTTGTTTTAGTTCAGTTAATAAACCCTGTTTGTCCTCTGAGCCGCCAGTGAACCATCCGCCTCCCATTTGCATGTGTCACCCCTCGGTCCGGCACCAAGTCCGCCCCGAATCCCTAACACTACATTTCCCTCTCGAATCACCCTTCGCCCTAAATGTATTACTTTCATTCAGAAACGAGAGTAAGTTCTGGTAGTAAAATGGTGATTAATTGGGATCCTTGCAGATACTCTTGGCACATTAATCCGTTTAATGGGCTCGGTCTGCGTCTGGGTCTGCATCTGCTCTTCTGTGACCCAGCCCTGTCTCTGTCGTGTCGCAGGTGGTGGAACATGAAGTCTCCTACTCCTTGCTCCAGCAGGAATTCTGCTCTTCACACTACTCTGATATTTGGATCGTCCTCCTCTCAGTCCTCAAGGTGAAATGGACAAGCCGGTCCTACCCACCCTCTGCATCTTAGATATCTGCTGTTTTTAATGGCAGCTTATGGTCTGCATAGTGTTACTGCTGACTGTCTTACGGGATGACTGGAGTAAGTAAGGTTATTTAAAGTGTGTTCCTCAGCAGGGTCTCGAATCAGTGACCTACAGGGTACTGTGTTTCATTCATGACACACTGTATCACCCAGTCAGTAATAAACACTACGTCATTCGTTCCCTTACATATGCCATATCCCTTACACACACACACACGCATACACACACATGCACGCGGACACTCACGCAGACACGCGCGCGCACACACATACACACACATGCACACGGACACTCACGCAGACACGCGCGCGCACACACATGCACGCGGACACACACACACACACACGCACGCGGACACACACACCCACATGCATGCGCGCACACGCGCACACACACACATGCACGCGCACACTCGCGCAGACGCGCTCACTGTGTCATGCTGCTGCTTCCCTCAGTAGCTTTTCCCCGCCCTGCCGCTTGCTGCATCAGCGTGTCTACAATGAAGGTGCTGCAGGAATCCCAAAAGGACTGATTCATGCTGACTAGAACCGAATACCCTGCTGGCGTTTGTGTTTGTCGCAGAGTACAATAAACGTGAATACCCATTTCTTTGCGCGGTGAATGACATTTAATTCACGGTAACGAGTGTGGGTCATTTGTTTTCATTTAACTTGCCCCACTGTAGACAAGACCTATTGGGCGTATGCCAACAGTTCCTTGTCTTTCTGCCGCCTCTATCCTCCCCCTCCCCAGGGCAGCCTCCTCCTATACGGGACATACTTAGCCGGTCTAACAAACGACGTCAGCTGGCCCCCGGTGAACCAGTCCCTTACCATAATGGCGGCGGCTTACCTAGTCACCCTCTCCGTGGCCCTGAGCGTCCCCGTGTCCCGGCTTCTGCAGACGTGGCCCAACGTGGTGTACAGCGTGGTCTCGGGGTCCATCTTCGTCTGCACGCTCGCCACAAACTGCCTGCTGTTTGTGCCCCAGGTGAGCGTTTCGTCTTCCACCTTTTTAGCGACGGAGAGCGTCTTGCCAAACTGTCGCTTGCTCGACCGCATCCGCTGTAGTCAATCGGACACTCGGGGGGTACGGAATCTGTCGACTCCCGTCCTCTGCCAGACGTAGGACCTAAGAGATGGGTGCTATCACTCTTCTCTTAGCTGTTTAATAATGTTTCGTTCTGCGGTGACACGCAAGCAGGCCCCCGTTCGCTGATGAGAGCGAAAAGGCTCACGGTCACAGTGGCTCTGGTGTTGGCTGCTTTCGAAACACCGGGCGCGCGCTTTCTACCAAACCCATTTCTGGATTGTTCCACCAACAAAAACTGCAAGTTACCTTAGAGGAAACGAACAAATGAAAATAAGGAAAACTGCCTCGATAAGGATTTGGAACAAGAAGTGAAGTGGAAGACAAATGTGAATGTGATGAATATCCTTCAATTAAAAGGTCATTTGTAGGTCACATGACTTAAAAGGTTTAAGAAGCACTTAACTCCTGTGTGCGCTCAGTGGCTCTTGGCTTTCCTTTATCTCCCTTTAAGGGAATAGGCTCATAAAATAAAAATGAAACTAAATGAAGGTCGTGGAAGGGGACATCACGGATAATAAATTAATTAACATGGATATGTGCAAATTCTGAAATATGTGGATCTTATTTGGCTAGGACAACTCAAACTCAGGGCCTCTGCTGCAGATAGCAATCACCTGTAATCTCTTCAGGTGAAATATCTGAACCTCTCATCTTGGTCCTCTTAGGCTGCCTCTTCTCTGAATTACCGTGAGACAAGAAGCAGTTTATTTAAGATAAGGAGTATAAGGCAATTTCTGGGACAGAGATTCTGCTTCCTTCATCAATGGCCATAACGATCTTTACTAATTACTCCTAACATACTTAATTCTTTGCAGCTGTCATTATTTTACAATATAAAGAGCACAAACGTATATATTACAAAAGTATTTTTGTCATGATACTGCCTGAAACAAGAAGCCTAATGAACACAATCTACCCTCGTGATAAAGAGGTTAGATGTTGCATGAGGCCCCTTCATTTACAGCCTTTACATGTGAAACGTTTCTCAGTATCTGGCTCAGCAGGTTAGGCGTGTTGTACCCGTGGTCAGAACATTACTGGTTCCAGCCCCAGCCAGGATTGTTACATCTCTCTTAGGCCATTAGGCTTGGCCTGTGAGCCCCGCAAATGCTCCAGAGGTACCAGATAAATGGCTGACCCTGCACTTGGACCTCCAAACTTTGCTCTCAGCTGTATACATTTGCATACAATTTGTTAACTGTCAGAAAACGAGGGTACCAATTTGTACCTTTGGTTGTCATTGGGGCTGTACCATCAAGGCTCTGCCAGTTGTACCCTAGTTGTAACTACAGTAAATGCACCTTTAAAGGTACAGAAATGGACTCTGAGGAACATCTGCAAGGTACAAACATCAGTGTACCCTCAATGGAACAAAAATGTTCCTCATGGTCCATTTCTTTACCTTAAAAGGTACATTTACCCTCAGTTATAGGGTACAATTGGCAGACTTGACAGTACAACAAACAACAGCAACAACAAAAGGTAGAAAACGATACTCTATTTTTCTGACAGCATATGTCTCAATGAAGAGTAAGATGCAATATGCAACAGACAAGCAGTTCGATGTACCAGTACTTGCACAAAGAGCAAATGAAGCATTATGCCATTTCTGCCTTCTGCCACCCAGGTCGCCCAATGGAAGCAATTCCAAGAGGAGCTGAACCCCAGTTCCAGTCAGATGGCAAAGTACTTCAGCAGCCCCAGTAAGAGCCTGCAGTCCATATACAGTGAGGATGAGATCTTCTACCTGCGGGGGGAGAACAGCTCCATGAAGAGGCTTCTCATGGAGGTAAAGCTGAGGAGACGGTCGGCATGTGGAGATTCAGCTGGTGTCACACACCACCTGAGTGACACTCTCACTGCATGTACTGCTCTTCATAAAGTGACTCATCATAACCATTTAGGCAAAGGTCTGGTTTTTTTTCCCCTCGTTCCATTTACAAGATGCATAATTAAAACGCAACAGGTATCCCATCCACTGTGGGTAGCAACAGCATAAGTACTGAGTCAGCTGGCATTTATTTTGGTTCTGTCCTTTCATGGCCATTGACGTGCATGAAAGATCTGGGAGCGATCTGTTAATGCCTGTTCGCTAAGCTGTACCCTGTACTGGAGCGCACAAAATACCCAATGCCCAGACAATGATTCTAAAGGGAACTTATGCATCAGTCAGCATTGGTATGAAGGGTCGGATATTGGTATTGATCGACAATGCAAAATAAAGCCTCGACCTGGAATGGGAAGTATATTCTTCGTATAAACACAAGTGTTTTGGAACACATCCAGTGAATAAAATTAGAAATATTGGTTGTGTTTTCGCTGTCCCACCCCCATATAATTTATTTGTTCCTCCCCTACTTCTTTTGCTACCTTAGCATGGCTTAACTGTAATGAAGAACTTGCCCACACTAGTTGCCAAAATTCTGGAAACACTTCCAATTGTTACAGAGTGCAGAACTTTATTCCAGTTACTCCAGTCATTTAATCATCCAGCGTACGATATTTGTAAACATTACTGGCAATATTTGTGTAGTAATCTTTAAAGCAGAATGCCAAAAGTGCCAGGTGTTCCCAAAGTTTTGGTCACTAGTGTAAGTTGTCCTGCTTTGCAGAAGGACGCTGTGATCGACGGCCTCCAAGAGCAGGTGAACAACGCCAAGGAGAAGCTGCTCAGGCTGATGTCAGCCGGTGGTCCTGGCGATCATCACGAGACCGACTCCTCTGCAAACCTCAACTGCTCCTTCGCGCAAATAACACAAGTGCAGCCTGAAGCTGCCGCATCATTGGCAGAGACAGAGACTACGGCTATGGATGTTCCTCTTCCCGATTCTCTTCTTCCGGGGCAGAGAGTTACACAGAGGCCACACGGAAGTGTTTCTGAGGACACTGACTATGCAGGGGGCAAGACAGACTACATTCCTGAGGGCAGCAAGAATGAAAGTGATGTAGAAGAGACATTATCTATGATCCCAACAGTCTTCAACTCTGTAGATTCTCCTGGTTCTAGGGATCTGTTGATGAGTGATGTACAGCCGGCTGATTCTGGCAGTCCAATGGATAGTGTCACTAATACTGAGCATCAACCGTTAAGCTGTACCACTCCCACTGGAGCTGAGGAATCGGACCCTCAGGTTAAGCGAGAGACACCTCTACTGGGAGGCAAACATAACTTTGTCAGCAGTGAGAAGCTGCAGGAGATCCTCCTTGACCTCAGTGTGGATGCCATTACCACGTCCCTCAAGTCGCCGAAATGGGACAAAGGTCCTTCCAGTCCCAGTCCTGAGGAATCTTCTCATAAGTTACCCTACCGCTATTGCTACCCAGGCATTTCCCCCTACATCATGAGGAAGAGGAGGCCCCCCTTCCATTCTGCCAGGGCTGGTCCTTCTTCATATTGTCACTCACGGTCTGCGCCCGCTGCGCACCGCAAAAGCGCAGCCGCCTTCCACCAAAATAAACACCCTCCCAGGCAGAGCAGGAGTGAACCTGACACTACGGTATCACAGCCTCAGCGTTCGGACTGCGGGGTCATCAGCGGCGGAGGGGGGGGAGAGGCCCAGGCCTGCCACTCACCGGGCCGGCAGAAACGAGCCTCTTCAGGACTCCACGGAGGAGCCACCCATACCTGTAGCATCATGTCCTCCTCAGGGTGCGACCCCAGTGACCTTCCTACAGAGAGGGAGAGGGAGCCGCGTCGGGATCAGTACTGCTATTCCGACTCGGATTCCAGCAGCTCCGAGGAGAACTATTGCTGCTACCAGAGCTCGTACTGCAAGATCTGCGCCCACAGGCAGTACGAGTCCATGGGCAGCGCCACCTCGGAAACTTCTGACAGCGAGTCCGGCGGTTACCCTGGCTCCTGCCACATCATCCATCCAGTGGTGAATTTTAAAGATGACCTTCAGCCTACCTTTGTCTGAAGCTGCACTAGCATCCGACTCTCAGTCCTGCTGTAAGGAGTCGGGGAGTAATAAAGCCACAATGACACGACTTTAATACAAAGACGTCATGGTGTTTGCATTGGGTCATAAATGCTCCTTTAAATTTAGAGTAATTAGAGGAAGGAGACAGTATTTGTTTTGCTGTATTTGGTTATTTTCTTAGTTCTATGTTCGCGGCACAATGTGAATGTATGCCTTACTAAACATGCGTTGACTTAGCTCCCTGTAAGAGTTTCAAAATTAATGTGATTTATTGCATGAGGTCCCAGCATTACCACCATTTTAGCTCAGCTCAAAACTCCTGTGTTGATGCGAGCCTATCACATGCCTTTTATGCACATATATATTTTTATTTTAGTGTATTTTAATGTAATTATTTGTATTCAGGTATTACCAAGATCTGGTCTTTTAACCAGACTTGTATGCAGTATAACAGTTTGAAGGTTATTATTTTGCCTTTGCACATTTTAAATGAGAATGAAATTATTTAGCATGTAAAGAACCTGACAATACACCTTATTTTCTTTTGTATATCAGTTACTAAACTTGTTGGAAAAAAACCTGCTAACAGCAGTATTGATAATCTATCCATTTTCAGTATCCATTATTCAGTCTGACCGGTGGCATATTTAGCTTTTGTATTTTGCTAGGAAAAGGTTACTTAAACATACCATCAACTCAGTGTGGTTAATGTGTTCCTGTATTAATCTCTTTTGTATGCATTTTTTTGTCTGTGACCACAAGATTTTTTAGAGTTCTTTCTGTACATTAGAGTTAATTTATTTCAATTTTTTCCCTAATTTATTACATGCATTGCATTTGAATTTTATCATGTATTCTATTAAATAACCTTGGGATAAAATCCAGCATGTAACACGTGTGGTTTACTACACCCAAATTTTTTTTGCAAATACAAAGGTACCTCAGTTCTCGAACTCATTAGAACTCAAATTTCTTAACCAACCAGTTCAGATATTACCTAGAGCTTGATCTGAATCTCAGAAGTCAAACCATGAACGCCGACCTAAGATAACTTCTATGCACAGGGAAATGAGTCACGTGGCACGTCTCTCAGTGGAAATAAAGGGTAACACTTCAGTCTCAGCCTAGCATTCCCTGTGATAGCATTGTGCATGTTTACACTAGCTGAATACATATATTAATACAGTAAAAATAGATTTAAACAATGATAGTAACAGTAATTATATAACAAAAAATACATTAAAAAAAACAATTCTTATTTATTATTTTAATATTAATAATAAACCATTAATACATTTTATTGTAATATTGTCCTGCCGAGCAGGAAGGAATGGAGACAAAGATGCAGATGGGAATGCAGGGTTTAATTATAGGTAGGACAGGCAAAGCGCAGGAGGACAATGCAATGACCGGACTGTGGAAACAAAGTGAAACACAGACATGGGGATTCTACATGAGGTAACGAGGGGGCGTGGCCCAGGGAAGGAGCGGGGCAGCACACATTGTTTAGATACATTTTCTTACTTTAAAAATTTGTTTTGGTAAATGTGCTTAGATGTGTTTAGTACAGTTATGCTTTTTTGTTTTGTCCAGTTCATTTTGTGTTTAAATACTGAAAAAGACATATTTTGGTGTAATTTTTTGAGGCCGGAACCAATTAGTTGGTTTTCCATTAATTCTTATGGGGAAAATTTGATCAGAACTCAAACTTTTTAGGATTCGATCCGGAGTTCTGAACAGATTAAATTCGAGTTCTAAGCTACCACTGTGTTACTGAAGACTGTATGTACAAGCAGTAATTTGTTATAACCCGTAAACATTATGGTTGTCGATTGATTTTTGTATCTGGCAAGAAAGTGTGTTATCATTCCTATATATTGCTTGCAAACACTTACAAACCTGTTTATTTGTCTGCCTCCCCGCTACACTTCTGTATATGCTCAGTATGCTTGGATTTCTCAGGACTGGATGCATTCATCTCTTATTCTATTGAATGAGAAAGTGTCTCCTTTCTTTCATTCGTTCATGTGACTGATGGACAACTGACAATTTGTTTATCTGACCCTTCTAAATGTAAGAAAAATAGTTTTTAATTTTCAAATGTGATGAGATGGTTAGCTGGTTGAAAAACTTACTGGTACTGATCCTGGGTTACTCCCCCTATCCTGGGTTGTTCCCCGCCTCCTGCCCATAGGTTCTGGACCCCCTGTGACCCAGAAAGATAAGTGAGTTGGAAATTGGATGGATACCATACACATGTTTTGGGTAAACAAAGAATTAAAATGACAAACATTCCTAAACTGTGATTCCTGTACTACTGACCAAAATAAGTCTACATGTACTGACCCCCATTACACAGAGGCAGAATTAACTGACGCACACTAGTTGTGGGTTTTTACTTAATTGTGTAGATATTGCGTAACTTTTACATTAAGACGTATGTAAACTGCCACCTGCAAATATCTCAGCAATCCATCTTCCAACTATTTATCCCTAACAAGCTTATGGAGTTGCCTGTTAATACAGAGCAGAAGGCAGACAACCTGATGGTGCATCTTTGAAGGTGGAAACCAGAGATCCCAGAGGAAACCCACACAACAGAGTGAGAACATGCGCACTCCACACTAACAGTGGGATTTAAACACCCAACTCTGTAGGTTTAAGACAACGGTTTAATTTGTCCCGTAGCCACCCATCTGTGATTATAAAAACAGGTCATACTTTTTTGAGTTTTCTTGCTTCAATGTACTTTTGAGATTCACAACCTAACCATAGGAATTGCTGTTCCACTGGGAAAGGGGCTGTGCTTAATTGAATCAAGAATAAAATAAGTTTAAATAGGTTGTAAATCACTGTACTTTTACTTGACTAAGAAAGGACAAAAGTTCATTGTTTCTACATATTAATATGACACTGAAACAATGAATAACTGGGTGAATCAGTAGCTAACCCCTCAGTTGAACTTTATTATAACAACAATAAAAATAATTATTACATTTATTAACAAATACCATTATCAACTATACAGACACTACTATAAAATGCAATAAAATAAAAATAATACAACAATTATTCAACCACTTTTTTCCAGTTTATGAAAAAAGAAGGGGTTATACTCGGCCACGGCATATCATTGGACAAATTACAGGAGCCGACTAGCAACAGCGTTACTTAGCCACTGGGGCTCGCTTTCGGCACCCGTCAAATTCTGTTGGTGCACTACCGGCATTGTTCTTAACCTCATTGGTAGATGTTCATGCCAGTTTTCTGTGCACCGACAGATTGCCCGCCCTCCGGTACAGTAGCACTGTGCTTTGCGAAAAACAAGTGGAAGCTTTCGGCAATATTCGGAAAGTGTGACGGTTTAGCCGCAGATTCATTGGCCCGCGGTCGTTTGGTTTCTCCGCCTTTCTTCGTGGAACCGGCTTTCGATTGGCTAAAGGAACCCCGTCTCCGCCCATGTCGGCTTGGGCGTGCGCAGTTTGCAATTCCCGCTGTAGGAAAGTGGCGTAGCCCTTTGCTGCATCTATGTACCAGCCCAGCCTTTGTACGTAACTTACGCACTGTGGGCTGGAGTGACAAAGAGCGAGCGGAGACAGACGGAGAAGGAATAAAAAAAGAAATTCAGAATTTGTGGAGCGGTATCGGCTAGAATCGTTTGCGGTTTTTCCCCCACAAGTAAAGGGGTCTCGATGGTGGCGTTTCGACCCGTTATATCATAGGTTAGGGTTCAGATTATTACTTCCGCGTTTTAGAACTGGACGTGAGACTAGGTCTGTTCTGCCAATTTCATTTTTAAATCTGGGGATTTGAAAAGATTTTTCTTCTTCATTTGAACCGTTGGCCGAGCCGAGCAGAGGGGAGCCGCCATGGCAGGAGCAGTCGGATCGCTGAGTCTCCACCTCAGTATATGAAGGGTTATGGTGCGGTGCGACATTTACGAAGCGAAGAACGCCGTTAGCCAGAGCAATTTAGACCATGATTTCTCTATTTTAGATCAGCGATAAGATCACGGACAGCGTCACGAAACGGCACGGCGCTGATTTTTAATATAAGGACGCAGGAAAGGGCCGTCGGTAGGTAACTGAAAACGGGCCCCCACCTCCAAAGGCCTGGCGATCCGGTAGATCGAGCTGTCCCCGGTAACGCTATAGATGCCTGTAATCTAATGTGCAAAAAAGAGGATGATCTGAAGAAAGAAGAAAGCTGTTGGACAGATATATCCAGCTAACGAGAGCATTCGGGGAAGGGCTGACGGAGGAATCTCCCCCTCTCTTTTATGCATTAAATAACTGAGATTGAACTACTGTCCGAATAACGGAAGACAATAAATACGAATCAAACCTGTAATCGACGTTACGGAGTCAAGGGACGGTGTGGGTTTTTTTTCTTTTCTTTTTTCTTTTTGGATCGGAATATGTCGGGTCGGCCAAGAACCACCTCCTTTGCAGAGAGCTGCAAACCGGTGCCGCAGCCCTCGGCCTTCGGGAGCATGAAAGTTAGCAGTGAGTATTCGTCGTTCAGTCCCGGCTACCGGCGCCGGTACCCAGCCCTTATTAGGGTCAATACGATTTCCTCTTGGTGCCTTTCCTTTCATCCAGCAAGTGTCACCTTATAAATAAAAAGGGATTAAGAGACGTGCCACCCCTTGAGTTGACAACTTAAATGGGGCCCTTTTCTTTTTTTAATATAAAAAAAACTGTGGTGAGGGATCTGCCAATGCAAGACTGTGAGGCGCTGAATTAACAGGATAAACCTTACGGCCGAAGGTAATAGATGACCATCTCGATCCCGGATGCTAATGGTTTATTGGCCTTGTAACTTCTTTACCCGCTATTTTAACCCGCTTAACTAGTTAAATGTGCTGTTTATTAGGAAGGTAACACCGAGACCCGTTGTTCCTCTCTAACAATCGGCCATTGGTTTCGGGATAATTCACATTGTGGATTAATGTCTGGCGCTAGTTCTTTTTCCGATGGAATCTAACGTTAATGTTATGGGGTCGGCCGTCTGTGGTCATGACAGCTGGCGTCCGGCGTGTCTCATAACACCCGCAAACATACATTACATGAGTATTACATGACTTTTCAGGGTTGCCCTAGCCGTCCTTGTCAGTATTTCTTGCCGTCGTCTGGCATTAATACTCATTTCTGTGGTTGCGATCATGTTCTATGCGCATCCTTAGTCGTACTGTCGACTTATAGGAGCCAGCGCGACCCAGTGATGTACTTTTAATATCATGTTGCTTTGCACCGAAATTCACATTTTTATTTGGAAAAATGTCACCTGCTAAGTCGGCATGTGTGACATTTAGTTCCCTGGACACCTGTTCAGCCTCCCGTGTAGCGGTGCTTAAAGGTGTGTGTGTGTGTGTGTGTGGGGGGGGGGGGTCTTTGACTGTCCTTGAGAAAACGTAGGCAACTTCAACAAAAAACCCGGAGGCACACGTTTACGACGAGATGGGTA
>JABFDZ020000039.1:12421719-12431964 GCA_019775955.2 Pollimyrus isidori
CCATATCACAGGCGTCAGTCAGCTGCCGTCTCCTTCTCCATTTCCAGCCACACGTGTCCTTCCAGAAATTCCCTGGGAGGAAGGAACGTCCAAGCCAGCCCTTCTCGCCCCCGGGGGCTAGAGCGATGCCTCTCGCCCCGCGGACCGACTTGGTGCAGTGCGTACTCTCTGCTGGCTTGCTGCATCCTGATTTCCACCTCTCACCCTTAGTGTGGGGCTTCCCCAGAGAGAATCATAGTGCTCCATCTGAGTTTCAGCTTTGCCCATAGGAGTAATGTCTTAAAATGTGATTGGTCCAGGGTCTGTCCTGTCCTCTTACTTTGATAACATCGTGACACGCATACATGGAATAACTCCACTCAGGTACGAATGACTGACCTTTTGATCCACAAGACCACTTATGGGCACATGTACAACACATCAGATACTTCAAGAAAGTACCAAAAGTACAGTACTTGAAGGTGTTTGTTTTCCACTGCCATAGAAACTGATACCGGCAGAAGTTGGCATAACTGCACGATGTGGGGTATTCTGTGCTGAATTTGAAAGATGAATGTAGTATATTATAGGCTTGGATGATGCGCAATATTATTATCAACATTGCATGTTAATCACCTGCAATTCATACGTCGCTCATCAGTTGGATTAAGATCAGGCTTTTTCTTACTTTCAATTCTATATGGACATTATAGTGCATGGATTTTAAGTTTTGCAAAATTTTTTGCCAAAAATTGTTACTCGGTCATAGGAGAAAAGCTTTAGCAAGTTTTGTAATTTTAGTGATTATTCCTTTTCAGGATTAACTAGTATAGGTGTAAAAATCAGTTTTGAGCTTACCCCCGCTGCTTTCGCATGAGCGCTGCATGTGTTCTCCGAGAGAATCACGATCATTTTCATCCCTGTTAGACGAGTTTGTGAGAAATCTGTTTGCTTTATAAATACTCCAATTTTAATTGCAGCAAAATAATACCGTCCTGTCCTGGTGTATTATGCAAAATACTTGTCATGCCATCCTGATCTTATAGCTTTCATTCGTCTACATATCCATTATTACTTTTTTTAATTTGCAAGACAGCAGTTGTGTTTCAGAAGCAGGCTGTTTGCATAACGAGTTGAAAAAGACGAGGTTTCAAGTCGGACCCCGAAAGTACCGAAAAATGACCCCGGTTGGTTTGGCACTTTAGCTCCTGGAATATTTGGTAGTGGCACTCGACCAGAAGTCGGTGGAAAAAGGCAAGTACTGTACCAAGAGTACGGTACCTGGTGCGGTGCAGAAGTGCCCTTAGTCTCTTGACATTTGAGACACTGGCGTTTTCCCACAATGCTGCGTCAGGGGTAGATGCCTGTTTAACTACCGAGTGAGGAGAGTGTGCATGTGCACAGTGCTACATCTTCATTAAATATGGTGGTATTTGCAGTCTCTCTCCCGGTCCTGTCAGATCTGCCATTGGCTGGTTCTCGCCGTCTCCCAGGCTTCTTTGACTAACTGTGATTGGGCCTTTTTCCAATCCAGGTCTTCATTGTTTTGGTCTAGCCGAACTCTTCACTAGCTGTCATCGTAGTACTCTTTTGAATTAAGTATTTATATTAATAAAAAGGTGGACTTTCATTAAAATCGTGCCAAATTAATTAAGCTGAATGTGTTTTCTAAGGCGACTTTAATTTTCTGGTTTTTAAACCGTAATTATAATAGTGAGTATCATTAGCACAGTATTACTCATTTAAGTCAGAGATGACTGGTTCAACTCTGGAAAGATAATGGATTAACTAAAGGAATAATTAATCAAGGTAAAATAAACAAGCATAGGTATTATATTGCATTTTGTCAAAGTGGTCACACAAGGTGAGCTTATTACCATGAATGTCCTCGACTGACGTTTCCTGCCTCCAGTTTGAATCCATTCGTAGTTAAAAGCTCAACCTGCGTCAAAAGTAACCTTGTGAGTTGTAGCCATTAGATAATAAGGATGGCTAAGCCAGTTTTTTTTTCTACTCTGTGACAGCTGACTTGACACTAATAGTTTTAATCGTTCTGTCGATTGCATTAGCATTTGACGTGCTAGGAGGGGCAATATGGGAATGAACCGAAGGCTCTTCCTCACTCTGTTTGCCATGCTGTGGTGTCAGTGCTTTTGGCTCTTACATGGTGACACGTGTTGAGTCTGCCTGCCTGCATGTCTGTCTGCGTGTCTATTTACATCCTTCCCTGGTAATTAAATCGGAGCTCTTGGCTTTTCATTCAGAATTTCTATCCTTGTAGTGTTTTTAAGAACTCAACAGGTACCATGTGTAAGAGACTGGAGGGAAGCAAAAAACTGGTCCGTAACACTTAGAAGTCGACTTATCATTTTTCTCTTTAGAAAAGGATTGGGATGCCTGTGCAATGCACCTACAGGAAATTTTATGGCATCTCATTCTAAATCCAAAGGTATCAACATGGAGTTGGTAGCCTATTTCCTGCTATAACAGCTGCCACTCTTCTGGGAAGGCTTTCCACAAGATTGTGGAGTGTGTCTGTGGGAATTTTTCCCCATCCATTCAGAAGAACATTTATGAAGTCAGTTGGATGTGAAGGCCTGAGCAGCAATCTCCCTTCTTGATCATGCCGAAGGTGTTCCATGGGATTGTCAGAGCTCTGTGTGGGGCAGTCAAGTTCTTCCGCGCCAAACTTTGACCCAACCGTGTGTTTATGGACTTTGCTTTGTGTCCTGGAACACAGAAGAGGACATTCCCCAAAATGTTCTCACACAGTCTGAAGCACAAAATGTCTTGGTATGCAGAATCATTGAGCTCCCTTCACTGGAACTAAGGGCCCTTGCGCAACTCCTAAAAAAACAACCAGTGCCATTATCCCTCCTACACCAAACTTTACAGCTGGCACAGTGCAGTCAGGCAGGTAACGTTCTCCTGGCAGCCATCGAACCCAGACTCATCCATCAGACTGCCAGGCAGAGAAGCGTGATTTGTTATTCCACACTGTCCACAGAACACGTTTCCACAGAGTCCAGTGGCAGCGTGCTTTACACAACCCCATCTTGGTGATGTTAACCTTTTATGCAGCTGCCCGGTCATGGAATCCCATTCCATGAATTTCCTGGCACAAGGATTCTGCACTGGGGTTATTGACAGAGGAAGTTTGGAACTTTGCAGTTATTAAGTCAACAGCGCGTTGGCGACTTTTATGAACTATGCACCTCAGCACTTGGCGACCCGCTCTGTTAATTTACATGGTCTTCCACTTCATAGCAGTTTATGTTGTTCCTAAATGCTTCCACTTTTCAGTAATACCACTTGGAATTGAACATGGAATATCTAGCAGGGAGGAAATTTCACAAACTGACTTATTGCAAAGGTGGCATCCCATCACACTACCACGCTTCAAGATTCAAAGCGTTTATTCGTCACGTACACAGTTGTACACATACAACATGTTGTGGAATGTGAGCCTGGAGATTCTGAGCAGTTGTGCGTAAGAGAATACAAGAAAAATAGGAAAAATAAAGAAAAATAATAAGATAAAAATATATATATGAAATGTATGTGATGAAAGCTGCACATAATTAATGCCCAAGTGATAGGTATTGTGGTGTGCATTATAAGCGCAATGTGCAAGAGTCCTGTGATATGTTTTTTGGAGAGTATGAATTCACTAAGCTATTGAGAATGACCCATTCTTTCATGTTTAACCCGACTGCATTGGCAAGGCGCTTCATTCTATTTTTTAATGCACCTGTGGCATTGAGTCTTAATGGAAAAACCTGTATTCGGTGATTGAGAGATGTTCCAGTACTTTTTCCATGTAGTGTATTTCATAAACCATTAACGATAATGAATGAATGAGAATTATTATGTTTTGTGTGTGTCTTCATTTGGTATCAAAATAAAACATTTTCATTTATTACATGCCTCCAGGGCCAACTTTCAGGATTTATCTGCCAATACCTACTATAGAGAGTATTCTGGTACCTGGGTGACATCAAGTTATGCGGGTCTAACGGAAGTGCAGTTGGTTCCACTACCTGTAAGCATAGCCAGGTCCTTACACACACTAGGCCAGGGTTCTTCGAATCTGGACCTCGATTCCAAATCCAGGCCTTGTTTTCAGTTCTCCCAGGTAGTTAGTTTCATAATGACTGATTCTGATTGGCCAGAGGCTTCACACCCGGCTCACAGGTGAAGGAAGGCTGGAAAACCAGCAGTGTTCAGACCTTGAAGACCGTGATTTGAATAATAGGGCCCTAGGCCCATGTTGGGGCTGGTACACGCACAGTCCTTAGCCTGCAGCCTCTCGATGCAAGCAGTGACCGTAAGTTATAGAAACAATGGGCGGAAGTTCTGGCCTGATCGATTACTGGCCGGTTATATTTAATCATGTTGTGCTCATTATATTGTCAAGCTAAATGTTTAAGGCACATTTGCCATTCCACGCCCGGCTTTCCCCAGCATTTCCTGAGTCTATACTGCCAAGACCTCTGCGCGGCCGTCCTGTAGGTGGTGCTGTTTTGGTCTACACCCAGCTCGGCCTGTCATGAAAGGCTGGGGAGCAGAGAGGGTAGTTAAACTGTCTGATATGACGGAGTCAATCCGTCGAAAGTAGTTCAGCTCTCACTAAATGTCATTTCGGAATTAATTTCTTACTTCAGTTTCTAGATTTCATTCATTTTTCCATGCACAGTTTTCATTTGATTGAGAAAAGATTATTTAAAGTGTCATCTTCCTGTTTTGATCCCTAATTACGCCCCAGTCCCATCTCTGTGGCTATAGTGACTCTGCTAGGTACATATTTGAGAATTATGGCACTGCAGACTACAGGGAGGCAGGTTTATGTGTGTGTGCGTGCGTGTGTGTGTGTGTGCATGCTTTTTTTTTGTAAACTTAATTTCCTCTTTTTCTTCATAGCTGGCAGTAATGTTTGTTTGTGTTTCTGCAACAGTAACTAGCTGTACAAAGAGCAGCCCAAACTGCTTATGTGGATGGAGCCTCCTGTTGTGACTATCTTAACCCCCCCCAGGCTACTGAGCTGTCGGATGGCCGGGGGGGGGGGCCCCCTTTACTCTCCAAATTCTGGCTGCCACTTCAGCTTATTTGCACCACGTCTGAATAGCTGAAGGTGGACTGTTGGCACGTCGAGATGCTTTAAGGCCTCCTTGCGCCCGGTGGTCTCTGAGGCTCAGGCCTGAACGCCTCGACCCGAACGTAGAGGGGGTCCGGCCCGTCTGAGCAGCGACCGCCGGAGAGATGGTCCCATTCTGTGCGCTGACTCGTCTCTGCTAACATCACTTCGCAATCTAAAAAATATGTCGGTGCATTCCCGACATTCTTCCTCCCCAGCCGCCTCAGCGTCAGCGGCTTCTTGCTGTGCCTTAGCTGTGGGCTCTCAGATCACCTTTCGGGTTGGAGAGCGAGCTTCCGGCGAATGTTGAAAGTAACAGTGATCCACAACTCGGAAGGCCGCTGCAAACTCGTTCTCTGTGTGAGCTGTGTGAGGTTACTGTGCGTGAGCTGGGGGTCTTGTGCACGTGTCACATGTTGCTGAGAAGTGCCGCTCTCTCAGGCTGCTTTTGTGACTGTATAATGTAGATTCCTAAATCCTTCGGCGCACTTTTCCTGTACATAACCACTGGCTGCAATTTTCTTCACAAACAGTGGTTCATGGTGACCACAGTGTGAGTTGATACAGGGAGGCTAGATTTCATATTATGTTAAACAAAAAGTGGGAACCCATTTAAATAACCAATTTCGTGATACATTTAAAACATAAGAAAAACTATTTATTTCAAATCGCCGATACCATTTTGCACACTGTAGGGGTGAAACCCTTTTGTCCTGGTGCCCACAGTTCTGGTCATGTCTCTTGGAGGTCTGTGGTCAGCACCCATGCATGCCTTGCTGCATTATACCCGTCACTAGTGGGACTCTTCATTGACTTGATCGACTGACTTCTATCTCCACTGACTGTATGTACAAATGTTTCATCAAGTGTACTTTGAGTTCTGGTTTTGCATCACTGCTCTGCATACGGGCAGTCTGGAAGCAATTGACCACTAAGAAAGGTGGTACCTAAGTAGCGTTTCTGACAGATTTTCTTGTGATAAAATGGTAGCTGGTAAAGTTAGTTATATTAAAGTTTTTGTTGGCAGGCTGACAGAGATCACGTTCTGTCACTACATAAAGGCTAGCTGTTTTTCTGTTTTTTTTTCTTCCCTTTCATTGAGTATTTTAGTCCTATATGTCATCTCATCATTATCCGATGGGTGGGTTGTCTGCTGACATGTTCTTTCTGTGTTCTTGGATGCTCTTTCTTCATGGTTGAGCTTGGCGACTCTAAGCTGTTCACAGTGTGTGTGCCGTGTGATGGACTGGCTTCCCCTCCCGGCTGCCCCCAAAGCTTGTCTTCTGTTGCCTGGGAACAGCTGCAGGCCCCCTGTAACCCTTTTATAGATGGATGGATGGTCTTCTCAGAGATTCACATACATTCACAGACTTCAGGAGCTTATTGTTTTGTCAGTTGCAGTGTCAACTTGGATCAGGAGATTGGAAATTGCCGACTTTGCTCTGTGATTAGCCTAATGTAGGTTATGTAGCCCATGACTTGTCCAACTATGCTGGTTTCCTGTACTGTAGCTGTAGTTCGGCTTGTTTTAGGAAAATAATGATTTCTTTAACTGCTGCTTTGGACAGCTGTACGAATGCGAGAGGTGTAGGGTGTACCTGTGTGAAGGCTGTCAATGCTCTGTTGGACTTTCACCTCCGTTGTGAGCTACTGGGATTGAAACCTCACTCTCCGGCCGGTCGACTGCAGGGATGTAGCCACCTCTCCCGCGTAATCGCCTGACTTTCTTCAAGCTGTAATTTTCCGAAAAAAAAAATAGAAACCGCTGTTCCATCTGTCTGGCCATCTGCGTGGGCTAGCCTGTTCATCGGTGTTACTGGCAACTGCTCCTCCGAGAACCATCGCTCATCACGTTCACATGCACTGCTAAGTCTGCTACTGGTTATAGCTCGACTATGCCATTTAATCGGGCTACTGTCCTTGTCCCCGTAAGGGGAATCGATTTATTGACCGAACTATTACCGACTCCACTACAATAGGTGGCGAGATGGCTCCTTTCAGCTTGTTAGTACTTGGCTTTTTCCGGTTGACGTGTTACATCAGTGATGCGAAAAATATTCTAAGATTAATGATAATTTACTTCCGGGTCAAAGCCTGATGGGGGTGGGGTGACTGTGGATCAGGTGCAGAGCACCGAGGCCAGTTTGCCTGACTGAATGCATGTCTGCAGGAGTAACTCGACTCCCAATCGCATTATCTAGTTGTCTTAGTCCGAATTAGAGAAATTTGATTTTGTACGATTTCAGTCGGACTAACATGTTTATATGTATGTTAAAGGTCCAGTTTTAGTCAGCCTAATTCTGTTTGCTTAGTGTGCATGTAAATGTACTGACAGAGAAGAACCGTGTCATTTAAAACTGATGGGAAGCCATTCTTGTCTGTGAAATTAAAGAAGCTTTGTAATGGTCTTTTTGCTATAGCCCTGTATTATCGTAGAATTAGGCATCTGTGTGTGCGCTGTTGGGTGTTTCTGGGATTCATTTGCATGTAAAATTTTCAGTACTGTATCAGTGAAGTGGTAAAACTGCCACTGCCTTATTAATTTTGTAGGTATGCTTTTAAAAATATATATTGTACACCCACAGAAATTCTGATGGGTCTGGTGTACTGGAGCTGTATTTTTCAAATGTGGATAATTACTCCTGAGTCACTGCTACCCCAGGCAATGGCCTTTCCTTCTTTACCTAATCTCCCATGTTTGATACCTTCACGGTTAAATTGATCATCTTCATTGATGGTGACTCAGTCACGATGTGTTCTGCTCTTTTCATACTTTAAGTTTCTTAAAACGAGGTTTAATTGGGTATTTAGTGCCAGTTTTTTTTCTGCTGAAACCTACCTGTTTATCTGTGTCATCTTTGGCTAGATGTAACCTTGTGTGATTTTTTTTGTCTCTGGGCTCTATAAGAAAGCACATTTAAACTTTTCTTGGCTCGTTGTACTGTCTGCTCCGAAGCTCATGTGACTGTTTAATTGCTTCAACATCAGTTTGGGTTAAAGAGTCCTGAGATTGAGTAACCTTCAATGGTCACATCTTTATGGAAGACAGACATACAGGCACCGCTCACTTGAAACGGAAATCTAGCCACGTTTCAGAAGCAGCTCATTGATACGCACGTTCATTCATACTAAGTAGCAGCTTCAGCTCGCTGCCTGACTGCCGCCAAAAACGCATGTAAAACGGAAAAGAGGCGTCGTGCGATGGTGCAAACAGATTTAACATGAAATAAAAGACTGCCAAAAAATCTAAATAAGTAAGTATTGGACATGTATCGATCACGTATGGGTCTGGATCGGTGCCGGTCCTGATCCGAATATCAGATCAGTGCGTCTAGTAATGTGGCACTGTTTTGTTGATTGTGTGTAGTTCGCAGAAGACAGTCAAGTAAAAATGTTGTTGTACTTTGTACTTACGACACGGCTTTCTCAGCTCAGATTTAATTCAGAATCAGAAGAAACTTAAACGGCTATTCAATTTTGAAGACGCTGTACACAGAGAAACACAGTAATGTTCTGAATATTTTTTCTTTTGTCTCTGAAAATATTGAATGTTTTGAATATCAGGCTAGTCAATTTTTTATTTATATCAGATGCCACTTGAATGCTAACCCTACTGTTATATAAACACACAGTCCCGTGATAAAAGATGACTATACTACCCCCAAGATTTTCGATGGCGCTACATGTGCCGTATGTGTAGCAATGATGCTACATTTGATTACGTCGGAGAAGGGCATAAATTCCAGGGTGCGTGACGTTACATCTGAGCAGGCCTCTGTTCGAGCTGCACGATTTGGAAGGAACATGGGTACCTCCAGGAGCATGCTGCTGCCGTTGTCTGAGCACAAAAAGTTAATGGAAAGACATTTATCAGCAGTACAATAAAGTTCTTTCTGACATCAACATCGGAAGAGGGGGCATTTCCAACAGGAAGTGACATTTTCAACACTCTTTCATGATGTTTTTCTTCGACTTATGACTTTGAGTCATTCAAGCGCAGGATAATTCTTCCTGTAGATACACAAATGACTCCTTGAATCAATGCAGGAAATGAGGTGCCCGTGACACATTGTGAGTGTTGAGTATAAACCGACCCTTAGGGATCAGCTACATGTCAATTGTGTCAGCGCAATAAACCTTGATTACTTCATATACAATGTTTTAAGCACATGATATTTTTTTTTGTTGATTTTCTGTTTTTCAGCTAGATACCCTGAACGCATGTGGTGTGTTTGAACTTGGGGTGGAGTTATTCTTTACATTGTATACTTGGATACACTGTAAACCAGAAGCTTCTCGATTGAGGCCTGAAACATGGAGCTGCGTCCCTTTTTATGCTGGGTGACAGGCTAACCCTGGAAGTCTCAAGAGCATGAGTTCGACCCCCCATTTTCTCTGGTGGACTTATACTTTGGGTACCCATCGCGACCTCCAGTGGAAGTCCAAGTACAGATGAACAAATGCCGCACATCTCTAGGTATACTTCATCACAACTCAAGAGCTGCACCTGTGGAGTAAGGCAGGCAGCTCACAGCTTCAGAATAACAGACATTTCGGACTTAACTAGACTGAATCGTCTTATTGGGAACCTGGAGAAGGAAAGATGCTAATAACCGGCTGTGGCTGTCAAGAACTGATGCGTGTTTCAGTTACAGTAACCGAACGGTTAACTCGGGACAGTTCCCACGGATTTTAGAATGTCGTGTACTATCCATGCTGGCTAAGAGTGGAATTGTTTTACTGGTGGGTGACTGCGGTCCCTTCATTTTAGGGGATGCTTCTGTCTGTGGTCCATCTGTGGTTCTGCCGCAGGTGCAGTGCGTCTGACATGACGGCACTGGCAGCCGGCCTGCACTGGACAATAGCTCCATGTTGTCTGATCCTGCCAGGGAGGTGAACAGGAGTTGGGGCTCATGCCCTCCACATTGTTTGCTGTGCTATTAAATGGCTCCTGTTTAAAGCAGAGAGGGGGATGAGCCTGTGGCCCACTAATAAAAATGCCTCGGGGAGGACTGAATGTCCTCTGTCATCAGCTCTTTAAAATTCCTCCAGGGTCATCGGTGTGGGGGGGGGGGGGGGGGGGGGGGGGGGGGGGGGGGGGGGGGGGGGGGGGGGGGGGGGGGGGGGGGGGG
>JABFDZ020000039.1:12505961-12517058 GCA_019775955.2 Pollimyrus isidori
TGTTTTTCTGCTCTTTCAGAAATTCACAATCCTGTATTTCACATAAAACCAGTCACTGTCAGTGGTGCGGAGATATTACTGCTTTCCTGTTCTGCCACCGGAATCCCTGCACCAGAGTTATCCTGGGATATTGACGATACTGCTCTGGAAAATTCTACAATGTTCTACACAAAAAATCCTAATGGAACTATAACCGTTACTAAAACTGCTGCAGTTCAAATAACCTCCAAACATCTTGCAAATACAACAAAAATCAAATGTGCAGCACAGCAAGAATTTGGAGAAATGAAGGAAACTTTCATTACAATCCCAAATGGTGAGACAGGTGATAACCAGTCTGATAAAGACGACATAACATCAGATACAAGACATACAGTCGCCTTGTACACTGTCCTTGGTAAGCATAGGCAGTCTTCATACTTCGTGATATATGGTAATTGTGTATTTCTCACATATATTTGACATTTGGTTTTTATTCTTGGTTGTATTTCTCCTCAGCTGCAGTTCTTGGAGTCCTTTGTGTTTTCTTTGGATTCCTTCTACGCATGAAGGGGAAAAAACGCACGGCAGGGAGAAATTTAAAGGTCAGTAGCTTTGTCTGTAGTGCTGGACATGTCAGGGTTAATGTATGTACCTTTTGTTTAGTTAAATTTGTACAGTTGTGGGAATTGCCTCGAACAGTGTGTTTTTCAATCTAGCATACATGTTATCATTGCATTTGGATGTATGTGGTTCAACTGTCTAGGTTTAGCTATAGGGACCAGAATTCAATGTCGTTTAGTGGGTCAACATCACAAGTGCACAAATATGTTCCACTACCTGTGATCACAGAAATGCTTTGAACAGAATTTGTGTTTAACCTGGCTTACTATGCCACAGATGTCTTTGACATAGATGGACAGTGTACATAGTTTCTGTGGCTCATTAAAAGAATTTAAAACATTTTATTAGATCAATTTAGTAAAACAACGACCATAAATAGCATGAAAGAGTCTTAAATATGATTCCTGTAGGTAGATACGATTGTAGGTTTTTTTTATAATTGTGGCAACAAATGAATGTAAAACAGTCATCCCCTCCGGACTCATGACCAAGCCGCACAGCCTCATCCTGTCTCCTGCACTGTGCCATTGGATATCACATTTCCTCATTGACACTCCGCAGTCCGTCCACCTCAGCAAGCACTCCTCCAGCACGCCCATAATGACCTCAGCCACTCCTCAAAGATGTGTACTCAGCCTGACACACCATACACCACGATCACACATCACCGTGTCTCTGCAAACCAGACAAAGCCATCATAAAATATATCCTGATATATCTAACTGGTGGATAAATATATCCCCTATATCTAACTGGTGAATTCTCTCCTGCAACTTTACCGCCTTAGTTCCTGTGTGGTGGGTGAACTGGTGTGGAACTGCTGCCGTCGCATCATCCAGGTAGGTTCTACACAGTGGTGGTGGGTGAAGCGGCTCCCCATCGCTCCTGTAAAGCATTTTCAGTGTCTTGAAAAGTGGCATTAATTGTAAATGTACTATACATTCTTTCGCTACAGTGGGTGATCTGGGGAACCCAGGAAATCACAGGAACTGATCTCTCTTCACTGCTGGACATCTAAGAGAAGAACATCTGCAGTTGGACCAGCAGTGTCATCAGGGATTCCACCCTCCCCGCCCATCAGATCTTCACTCTCCTGAAGTCTAGCTGGTGATACTGGGGTATTAATACTGTACCAGACAGTGATGCGCGGGTTGATCCAAAATGAGCGGGTGCCCGCGGTCACCCGCGGTTACGAGTCATCCAAAAATATTTTTAATGATATTCGGGTCGCGGTCGGTCGGGTCGTTTGAAATTAAGATGGCAATTAATTTATATTATTGTAATTTATATGGTACTAGACAGGAAGCGGGTCGGGTACAATTTATAATTTTTTTTGCGGTCTGAGTTGCGGGCAGGTTAGTTGAAAACGTCGGTCGGGTTCGGGTTGTTTATACATTGACCCGCACATCACTGGTACCAGAACATCCAGACTCCAAAGCAGTGTATAGTAACCCCCAGGCCATCAGAAACAATACCTCTCATTGTCTACCTCTTCCATCTGTGTCCCTACCCCAAACGTCATGACAATGGTCACAAAGCGCACTGCATTCTGCACTTTATATGAACTTCTACATACTTTTTACTTAGCTGAAATACCACTAGCCACTTTACACTGCACATTCCTCATATGGTATTTATATGTATGTTTTGACAATTTACTAACTGGACCAGCCATTTTTTAATACTGCACATTCTATTCCTTTAGATATTCCAGTATGTATATTTTTATGGGTATTTTATTTTTTGTCTTTCTTTACTGATGACACTGACTTAAACAATCAGCAGATCAATGAGTTTTTTCTCTAATATAAAATGAACAGTAATAAGCTAGATGTTAGGTGTGTTGTACACTTATTATGTGCAATATGTGAATTTATGTTGCTGTACACTGGAGAAATAATACTTATTCTGGTTATGTTGTGGTTATAAATCTCTTGGAGCTCTAGCATTGCGTATTTCATTGATACAAATACGTTGTCATTTTGTACGATTATCTGTGTCTGTGTATCACTTTATTTTCTATTTATTAATGCATTTTGGGTCTGTCAAAAGTAATTTTGTTGTGTTCATTATAATAAAGGAATTGAATTGAACTGAACAAAGTAAAAATTGTGGATGATCCTGCCATTTTTCCTGTTTGCGCGTTAACCCATGCCACCTATCGGAGGCCTTAAAGATATTAATTTGTCAGACACCTTCTTGTGTGATGGCGATATTGACAATGGGGATGGATCCCTTGCTCCTGAGTTTGTTGGTGGGGAGCCTGACCCAAAATTAGTCACAGACCAGGAAGTTACAGTGTTTAGGAAATACTGCTGTGCCTGTCGAAAGAATCACTTCGAAAGGCCCAAGGGAAAGATCCTACCTGGTCGCTCTGTTTAAAAGCTGTGATTGATAAGTCCAGTCTTTCTAGAAGCTTTCTAGATAAGTTAGGATACTGATGAGGAAGTGGACTTTATCCGCATCAGCAGGTAAATGGAATTTAGTATATCAGGTGTTTGTGGAAGAGTCTTATAGGGCCCATGTTTTAGCCCTAGATCATGATTATGAGGCGTCTGTATCACTGCTCTGAAAATCAATGGGGCCAATAATCAGTTCATCCCTTATTCAGATGCTCTCACCAGGGTTTGGGACTATTCTCATCTTGGGACACGAGTTGGACATTGCAGCCTGAACAATATAGTGCCACCCAATGGCTTATCATGAATGTTCTCTATACCAGTAGCAGCTGCCCCAGGGGGTGGGACAGTCTTCCTTTACCATAGTTTTAAAGCCCATGCTGGGAAGGAGGTGATGAGGGAGGCATATAAATGTGAGTGCCACAGGAGACCTCAGCGTAGTTGCAGGCATCTTGCTGACGTTCTTCCCAGCTTCTTCTATAATTATTATTACAAAGCAGTGTAAAGCAGAGCAATGTGTGGCTCACCACAGGGCTCTTGAGCAAGGTCCTTAACCCCCAGTTGCTTCAGAGACCGCCTGACCCTGCTTCACAAAAATGTACATGCCTTTGGATATAAGTAAATGTGATATTATATTCTTGTCCCACTCAGTTGTGACTCAGAGTGTTGATTAATGCTCATCAAACAGTGTAATAGAAAGTATTTTAACTTATAAGGATTACTGTTATACAGTACCTTTCTGAGATGTGGTAAGCTACATGCAGAAAAGTATTAGGACAGCCCACTCAATCACTGAATTCAGGTGTTTCATTCAGACCCATTACCACAGGTGTATAAAATCACACTCCTAGCCAAGCAGTCAGGTTTACAAACATTTATGAAAGCATGGGCCATTCTGACGAGCTCAGTGAATTCAAGCTTGGTACTATCGTGGGATGCCGTCTTTGCCGTGAGTCAGTCTGTAAAATCTCTTCTCTGCTAGATATTCCACGGTGAACTGTAAGTGGTGTTATTGGAAAGTGGAAGTGTTCAGTAACAGAAACTCAGTCACAAAGTGGAAAACCAGGTAAAGTAACAGAGCAGGGTCGCCGAATGCAGAGACACGTATTGCGTAAGAATCGCCAGCGAACAATATGCCTTAATTATCCTTTTTTAGCATCTTTGGGTGATTTTTGAGGGCTCATCTGTTCCCCCTTGTGGCATCACACTGTGGGAGACTGATCACGATCAGGTAGCTGTGGTACAGTATGTTTGTTGTTGTAATTCCTGTTTTCGAGGTATACCGATTAATGTCGCCTGCATTTTATTTGGCTCCACCCTTTTAGTGCTTGGGTATCCAACAGAATAGTGTTAGTCGTCAGTGCTGATGCAAGCAGCTACGGCCTAGGAGCCGTCCTGCTACAGGTACGTGGAGCCTGGTATTGTACCAAGACAGGATTGTTGTCCCAGCAATGTTGCATGTAATAAAGAAGTGTTCCCTGTAAGAGTCATGACATTTGTAGAGAGACTTTGCCTCCTCTGCTGTAGACGTGGAGAGGAAGCACATTATGGGGTTTTCACCAAAATGATTGTCATAGTCATTCTCTAGTCTAGGGTATTGGCTTCTGCACATTCATTTAGTAATCTATCTAGTTTCACCCTGTACTCCACATCTGTCATCGCTCTCACGGTAATTTTCAGTGACTTCTTTTTCTGGGACAGTTATAATGACACAGTGTCTGGTGGGTCACCTTGGTCTACAATGTCTGACAATTGAAACAAATTATGCAAAATATGTAAAAGGTCAAATGATAATTATAATTTTACATATATGAATATGCATTTACAGACACTGCGCTATGCTACTGGTTACAATCATTGCTACTGACAAATATTCATCTCTTGTGAGTGTGACATGCATATGCAAAATTTCAAAATACATCTGAAGTAAATCTTTTAAAGGATAATATATATGTGAAATATTGTAGCGATATCTGCAGACATTCCACCTGGAAAGCTCATTTCAGTGAGGCGGGTGAAGGACAACCAATAGGGGACGAGAGGTGTTGGCTAGGCTTGGGAGGTAGTACGGTAGTACTGCCACACGTGGTCGAAAGAATTATCAGAAATATACCGTATATATACAGTGTAATGTCTCCTTTTTTCACTGTTGTCTGATGATCCCATATTGGAACATGCTGCATCCCGGGACAGGTGGGATGTCTGTATCTGTAGTATAATGTATTTTACTTACTTACTTTTACTAAAGGCAGACATCGTCCTCCTGAATTGAAAGGAGGAAGGAAACAGATCTGGTCACACGACACTCGTCACATGATGTTGATCCATAAGACGAACTCGTTTAATCACTGTCTGAACAGCTACAAATTAAAGACACGGTACACATAAACTGGTTTTACTTGCCCCTCTAACCAATGAGAACGACTTCCTACCAAAAAGACGTTCATTTTGTCTTCTGCGGAAAAAAGAAATTCATGCTATTACTATTAATACATAAATGTATTTTATTTTTACTTTCGTAAATTACATGCTTTCACTCATTTGGATTTCTCGTGGTAAGTAATCCAAAAATGTATCGGTCGTTTAAACGTCACTTCGGCAACGTCTCCGAAACATTTTGTGAATAAAAGTTTCAAAGGGTCATTTAAAGTGTGTGTGTGTGTGTGTGTTGCAGGACGGGTCAATACCGACCCGTGCTTTCATTGCGTTTTATTAAATAACGCATTCATCAACGATCTGGGTCTTGGTTTCATTTTAAAATGCCATTGCTTACACACATGCTATAATTTTTTTTGGTCACCATCGCCCCCATTATACATATTGGCGTCTGCCTACTGGTATTTTTAACACTTAAATAGCGCTGTGCATGCTAGTAAAAATGACCCGTTTATATATATTGTTTTAATAATTACATTGTGCATTTCTAAATGCTCCATGTCTCGGTTTCATTTTCAAAAGCCATTGCTAACATACCTGCAAAACGTTTTTGAGGTCACCAGATGGCAGCATTACTCCTCCACACATATCAAGCCACTCAGCGGAGCCCTGCGTTAGCGTTGGTAACGCCTGATGAGGGCTGTTCATAAGCTTTATTTTTCTTACTGAACAAAACCTATACACACGTGCAAATTAGACCCTGATTAATAATAAATAAGGAGGAGATAAAAGTGCACGTGTCTGTAACATTTTATTTGAATGCAACTATCGCAGCCCCATTCACTCCTATGCAAATACGCGGGTTTGTTCAAAATCCATAAAAGCTGATTCCTGCATGCCCAGAATTGGATCACTTGTCCTAAACCGATCAAAGATTGTAAAAAATAGCAATTTAGAAATATGTGAGGGCAGTTTTCTATTGCACTCTGCAGCCCTCCAAGCACAGTTATCACACAATTTCTCTGCATGCAGAAGACACTTGCAAGCAGAGAGATTTCTGCACGAAGATCTTCCTTACCCTTGTTTGCAGCCATTGGGAACTGCAAAGGTCTTGATATGGGTGCCTATTTTTTATTATGGCCAACCTTGGTGGAAGTCGCCAAGTTTCAGTCGAATCGGATAGTTCAACATATACGTCGATGGTCATTATTGACCCATATACGGGTCGACCCGAGACATTGTGAGTGTTAGGGATTATGAAAGACAAAGAGAAATGCTGAAATTACCTTTGAGTCCCTATGCTGTAACATTTACAGTTGGCAGCTGCCCTATTTAAAACCATCTCCCTCTGCATCTGTGTACGATGTAAATAAACCTGCCTGCTCCTAGCAGTCATTTATCCAGCTACTGCACATGCTCATATGATTTCACGTGATCATACTTTGACGACCTTTTCCACTCCTGCTTCAGGCTTCACAGATTTGGTGAGAACAGAGCGGCTTGTGGTGGCTTCCCTTGGGGAAGATGTTCATTTGAAATGTGAGCTTACAAAACAGAGGAATGTGAAACAAGTGACCTGGCAGAGAGTGTCAGAGCAGAAGAGTGAAAACGTGGCCGTGTACAGTGAACGTTTTGGTGCGACTGTCACTTGGCCCTTCCGAAAAAATGTCACTTTCTTAGAAATAGGACTGCAGCAATGTTCCATAGTGATTAAGGGAGTCCAGTGGAGTGACGAATCGTGCTACGATTGTCTGTTTAATCTCATTCCTGATGGAGCCATCAGTGGGAGGATCTGCCTCAAAATCTATGGTAAAGTCACATTTACCTGTACTTTAAAAAAAAAACACCAGTAATTTTCTTGTGATTTCTAAAATTGAAACTGAAATGGGCAATATTTTGAGTTGTTAAAAGACAAATAACAAGAAATTCTCCTGCTCTTTCAGAACTACACAAGCCTATATTTGTAGTGAAACCGGTCAGTGGTGAGAGCAAATTATTGCTTACCTGCTCTGCCACCGGAAGGCCTGCACCAGAGTTGTTTTGGGATATTGAAGATACTGCCCTGGAACATTCTGCAACATATTATACCAATAATCAAAATGGAACTATGACTGTTAATAAAACCGCTACAGCTCACGTAACCTCTAGACATTTTGCAAAAAGAACACAAATCAAATGTGCAACACTGAATGAATATGGAAAACGGAATGAAAACTTTGTAACAATCCCAAATGGTGAGACAGCCGTTGACCTTTTGAATCAATACCTCATGTTTCATCTTTATGGTTTAAAGCGTAACTCTTTCTTTTTAAAGATGAAATGCTATCAATTAAAGCACGTGCAGACGTCAGTTTTGTGATCTCTGGTAAGCACAGTCACACCATATACTTAATGTTGAATGACAATTATGTATTTATCACATATGTTTTTCACATGGTTTTTATACTTGGTCATATTTCTCCTCAGGTGTCCTAATTGGAATCCTTTGTGTGATGGGACTCTGTCTCTGTTTACGAAGGAAAATACGCAGCAGGTAGATATGAACAGTTCGTTAGTATTGTCAGGGATAATTCCTGTTACCTATGTCTGGTTAAAATGGGTACACTGTATAATTGAGGGAGTCATTTCAAGAGAATTGTCACTTTTTCAGTCCAGCTCATGTTATCATGCATCCCTGCGTTTGGAGGTTTGTGTTTCAAATGTTTTGTTCTCTTTTCAGGAGAAAACGTGCTTCTGGTGGGTCAACATTGCAAGGGCACAAGTATGTTCCACTGCTTGGGCTCACAGAACATCGGCTTTGAACTGTTTGCTCAGGAACCTGCTTGTTCATATTGATTTATTATTCTAATAATGTGTATAAAATAGATAGACATTGTGTTATCTATCTTCTGCCATTAGCAGCACAGAAAACTCTTCTCCATTAAATGAAGACTGTGAGCTGTTTGGCTACACTAATTCTTCTTATATAACCTACTGTAATATGCAAAAGAAAAAGATGTCTCTCAATATATTGTTTTAAACAATTGTAAATGCATAGCAATGTTTGTATATCATATAATCTAAACCACGTTTTCCCCCCATTCAAGCTCTTTTCTATTCAATAGAAAGCTCTTTTCAATTCTATAAAAATAAAAAAAGCAATAGGTACATTTTTTCCACAATTATCAATGGATATTAGGAAATGTTTCAAACTATGTATTGACTTGACACTCTTAGGACTTCTTTGTAATGAGTAGTCCAATATCATAGGGAAGATTGGTCATTTTACTCTTTTACGAATTCCTTTTCAGCGTACCAGATTCTTATCAAGATCAGATCGGGTGAGGCTTTACCATTTTCTGTAAATCATCCTTAATTACATGAAATGTGCTGAATTTGCCTTTCAGGAATTCAAATGTTTAACTTGAATTTGCTGGGTATATAGAATATTTTCATGGGATTGATGAGGGAGATTACAAAACAAGTACAAGACACCGAGAATGACATCCAGACTAGAAAAAAAAGGGGGTTTACAGTCTGTAATGGACTGGAAAATGAATTGAGGCCTGGGTGTGTGTTCTGGGGTGGAGGACCCAGTATTACATCGTTAATAATAAAGTACAGGTAGTCAATAAAAGTGCCTGTAACCTGTCTACATCCACTTAGGCAACATCCATGTCTTTCTCGTGTCTTAGGTTTCATTTAATATTCCAGTACATGTGTGTTATTACCTTTCAGATTGCTTGATGGATCTTCAATAAAGAGACGTAAATCACGGTATGTCTTCATTTTTCACACAATTATCACACTTTTAATAAATAAATGTGAGTATAGATGTGTGTATATGTCTGAAATGTCCCCACAATGTGATAACATGTTATTTTGACAGTATGTGGACTATGTGTTCAGTCCCAAAAAGGGGAAACTCAATTTTATAAAAATCTGTGGCAGCAATCAGAAACCTAAAAATCTCAAGTCTTCTTTACTTACAGTATGGTTAAGGTTAGAGCTGGGTAGGGGTTAAGGATCTCACTGCAGGGACTGGGATTTTTCCCATAGAAATGATTGGATGATCCCCACAGAGATATGGATACAAACGTGTGTGTGTGTGTGTGTTTTACAAGTGGTAGGAGACAACAGTGACAGCACAGTACTAATAACTATCTATATTCCTTTCAGGTCTTTTTCTGTGCCAATCACGTAAGGCTTTTGAAATCATCTGTGAATGTGCTTATGGAGTAAAGTTTTATGAAAGCATTTGCTATTTTTCATATTTTCCAAGGTAATCAATTTAAGAATGCTAATTTAATTTCAGTTAAATTTATCAATGTATTTCTATTTTTGATAATTTATATGTGTGCCACATATAAAAGTGACACAAATCTGGGCAGTGTGAGCACAGGGCCCACTAGAGGGCATCAGGCCCTCAGGCCACCCTCATGAAGTCTGTTCATGATTGTTTGCTCAGAGACATTCACACCAGTGGCCTGCTGGAGGTCATTCTGTAGGGCTCTGGCAGTGCTCTTCTTGTTCCTTCTTGCACAAAGAAGCAGATACTGGTCCTACTTATGGGTTAAGGACCTTCTACGGCCCTCTCCATCTCTCCTAGAGTAACTGCCTGTCTCCTGGAATGTCCTCCATGGCCTTGAGACTGGGCTGGGAGACACAGTAAACCTTCTGGCAATGGCACATATTAAAGCACCATCCTGGAGGAGTTGGACTACCTGTGCAACCTCTGTAGGGTCCATGTATTGCCTCATGTTACCAGTAGTGACACTGAGCGTAGCCATATGCAAAAATAGTGGAAAAAATTGTCTCATGAGGAGAGAAAGATGTTAATGGCCTCCACCTGTTAAACCATTGCTGTTTTGAGGGTTGTCTCATTGTTGCCCCTCTGGTGCACAGGTCTGTTAATTTCATTACAAAAGCAGTTGAAACTGATTAACAACCCCCTTTGCTACTTAACTGACCAGATCGGTATCGCAGAAAATTAACAGACTTGATGCTATATATATATATGGGAGGAACAAGTACAAGACGCCCAATCAGATATGTAGACTATGAAAACAGTAGGGGCGTCAGTGCTTGGAAAGGGCTAGCAGATCATGTGGGGTCAAACGTTAGCATCTGGACGTGTGGTCTGACATCATACGAGATGGATTTGACTCAGTCACTTCCACCCCCCGTGTGTCCTTGTCACCCCCAATATTGAAAACGCAATGACACCCTTTTCTTTCAGACTGACAGATCGTTCTTCAGTAAAGAGAGGCTCCAGGTGTGTGTTCTGTGGAGATGGAACAGAACCCAGTTTAATATGATTAATTGTAATGTGCAGCCAAAGTCAATGAAAAGTGTTTTTCTACTGCCTGCATCCAGCTGTGTAACACCCATGCCTCAAATATATAACTATTATTGCCTTTCAGATTAATGGATGATTCTTCAATAAAGAGGAGACTCTCAGTGTATGTGTTTTTTCCCAATGATCATTGTTCTTTTAATTTTATATATTTTCCATGAATACGTTCAATATGAATGATTAAGTGCAGTATTACTACTCATTATAAATATTCTTACTTTTCAGCCCAGCTTCTCTTACCGAAAACACGTAAGAGTTTAACTGGAAATGTTTGAATATGCCTTGTTTATCAGAGTGGTATCATTAAACTGCGATGGGCTGGCCCCCCATCCAGGGTTGTTCCCTGCCTCGTGCCCATTGCTTCCGGGATAGGCTCCGGACCCC
>JABFDZ020000039.1:12532174-12543466 GCA_019775955.2 Pollimyrus isidori
TGGGGATGATTAGGAGGCCATGACGGTCGGAGGCCAATGGGCAAATCTGGCCAGGATGCCGGGGAAACACCCCTACTTATTTCTGCGATAACTACCGGCTGCCTGTACATTATCCCTTACGTGACCGCTAGAGGGGGCAGCATTTCCATAAATACCAGTAGTGCGGCAGGAATTGTCTTATGGAATATTATGCTACGTAGTGAGCTGTCCTGTGAAAATACATATATATATATATATATATATATATATACACACACAAACACACCGTATATAACTGTTTTACGCTAATTATCCAGAGTAAAAGCAGTTTAAGACGCTTCTGCTATAGGCTGTAAATATCCCATATAATATATTATTCGAATTATTTTATGTTCATTTACACGGTTTCCCCAATAAACTGCTGCGCGGCACTATCGTAGCCTGTATTTTGATTGCGGTTCTTTAAAAATATGCATTTTTATTTTTCAAAACATATTGTGCTATGTGATCTGCTCCTCGATCATTTGGCCCATTTATAGTGAGACGAGGGGCGGTGCGTGTCCGGAGTTGGGCTGCGAGGACTCAGGGACGTGAGATTATATGGAAATAGGCGAGTTTGTCAAAGGAGTGAGAACAGCTGCTCACCGGTAAGTCTGAGGGAGGGAAGACCTTAATGGGTTGTGTTATATATACTTGTATGTTTACAAAAACGTACATGCTTTATTGGTTTATTCGCTGTTTGGGGCAGCCTATTGAGTAAAAAATGGACTAAAAATTGAATAAACAAATCGCAAATACAAACATCAGTTTTGTTTAATTAAAATAGTCAATTATATGAAATATACAGTCACTTTGTGCGTATATAAGACATTTAGTATTTAAGACTTAACAACGTATTTGGGACGTTTTTTATTTCCTATCTAGCTTGATTTGATTCCATCTGCAGTTTTTGCTAATACTTGAGGAAATTATGACACACATTTAAACGCTAATGTTTAAAAGCAGTTTATCTCAAGGTCTCATCCATTGTTAGGCGCTTTGAGCTGTGCATGCTATCCGGCACAGCAACACCCAACCCAGAGCCCAGCAAATAGGGAACACAATAATAACGCATCACTTTTGAATATCTCAGTAAAAATAGGCTTGCTTTGTCCTTTATTGTGGTTACACATAGTGTTATTTCACAAATAGGGCAGGTGCTGTGGTATGAAAGAATATATTTCTGTTTTTGAGATATTAGTGTTCCTTTTTGATAAGCTGAGAACCGGTACAGACATTTAATGGGTAAATACTTTAAATTTGTTTAACAATGTTATGTAATGAAATAAGATGCTTTTGATATGAATGGTGAAGTTTATATTACCCTTGTAAATAAATGAATGCAGCCCAAGTTGTTTTTGCTCAAACCAAACTGAATAGGCGTGTCCTTTCTTTGCAGACAGTCATGTTAAATGCTGCCTTGCTGCGACTCTCGCAGCTGTATGTCATCCTCATTGCCATGTCCGCAAATCAAGGTATTCATAACACTTTCTTTCCATTATACAGGAACAGAACTCCTGCAGCAAAACTTCACTAGTTATTCCTTAGAATATTTCTGTTCTGTTTTATTCTGATCTTTTACCTTCTCAAGCCAAGAATAAAACAGAAACTCACTATCAAATTCAAGCCAATACTTAACATTGACCTTAAAATGTTTCGGGTGATGTTTAAGGTCGACCGCAACACGGCCACTGAGCCTGTGTCGTATCTTTGTGGCCCAGGTAAGGTCATTGCCCCCTCGATAGTAAAGGTGAGGCAGAATCAGCCCGTCACAATAAACTGCAAGTTGGAGCTGGAGCAAGGGGAGACTTTGAAGCAGATTCTGTGGCGGGACAACCATAACCAGACCCTGTTTGTGTACCATCCTGATGAGCTTCCAAACATCACGGACAACCAGCGTGTAACCCTGGAAAGCCCCACCTTACACACCACTGCTGTCACAATCGAGAAGGTGAGCCTAGAGGACAAGGATTGCTACGTGTGTGTGTTCTACGTGTACCCCGGCGGGTCTCAGGAAAGAAGCATCTGCCTAGAAATTATGGGTGAGTTCCATCAAAGACACTTGGGCCACTATACAAAGCAGGAACCATGTATACGTGGACTAAATGATAACCTGTGCCCCCAATCCCCAGCTTTTAAATATTTTGTAATTTTTACACCATTGCTTTAAATTTATATAGTAACACGTTGAATATAATCCATCCATCCATTTTCCAAACTGCTTATCCTTACTGGGTCGCGGGGGTCCGGAGCCTATCCCGGAAGCAACGGGCACGAGGCAGGGAACAACCCTGGATGGGGGGGCAGCCCATCGCAGGGCACACTCACACACCAGTCACGCACACCTACGGACAATTTGGCAACTCCAATCAGCCTCAGCATGTCTTTGGACTGTGGGGGGAAACCGGAGTACCCTGTGGGGGGAAACCCCACGACGACACGGGGAGACCCGGGTCCCAGAGGTGTGAGGCAACAGTGCTAACCACTGCACCACCATGCCGCCCCTCGATATACCTCTCTTTTTTTATTTGTTTCCATAACTCAAGAACTACAGTGCGAGTCTCATGTCTTCATTAATTCGTATACTTTAGTGTTTCTTTAGCTGACAAAATGATAAATTGCGCCACTCTGTACTGGATGATTGGTTATGGAAGATGAGTGGTTGCACGCATTAAGAGTGTGTGTTCATAGTCGTTTGATGTATTACTTTATTAAGGCTTTATTAAGGTCTTGATGTGAAGGAACTACAACAGCCTTTAGCAGTATGTCTGCACTCGGTCGTGTCTCTATGCTTTACCCACCCTGCTATTCATGCCAGTAGTAGAGGAAATATGCTAAGATCATATGCTACGAACCACAATAAGTTTTGGTGCCTATTTATTTTCCAAATAGCATCTTATACTTCATGATATAATGTCATGAATCCATCTTGTCCGGCCACACAGCAGAGAGCACCACGGATATGAATTTTAAGCTTGTTTTTCATCCGGCCAATTTTGTGTTTCCACTGTATAGTGTGAAAATTATTCAAAATTGTATCCATTTACCAGCCAATCTGAGTACAGAAGGGAACAAAACGGCCGTCAGTGGGAAGCGGGCGACACTGTCCTGCGAGGTCAGCCCCTCTGAGGGGGTCAAGCAGGTCCGTTGGAAGAAGACGGAGGAGCAGGGGGACACCAGAGACGTGGCCGTCAGCAGCAAGGACGGAAAGCCTGTGATCGAAGAGCCGTTTAAGGGCCGTGTGATGCTGAGCGGCGGCGTCAGTCAGACGGATCTCTACATCGAGCCAGTGAGAGTTGAGGATGAGGGCTGTTACACCTGTGAATTTGCCTACTTTGATGACATGGAGAGCGCCTCAGCCTGTCTCGCCGTCTACGGTATGGACATAGGGAAATGGTTGTTTGGAGCAGCCTATTGAGTAAAAAATGGACTGAAAATTGAATAAACAAATTGCAAATACATTAGTTTTGTTTAATTAAAATAGTCAATTATATGCTATATAGTCACTTTGTGCGTATTTAAGACATTCAAATTGCAGTCTTAACAACGTATGGAACGTATTTTTTATTTCCTATTCATCTTGATTTGATTCCATCTGCAGTTTTTGCTAATACTTCAGGAAATTATGACACACATTTAAACGCTAATGTTTAAAAGTAGTTTATCTCAACGTCTCATCCATTGTTAAGACACATTTTTCCCAAATCCTGCCTGCAGCATTTTATTTTAAAATCATCGGTGTTAATATCCCTCTATAACCTGGCCAAAAATTATCCCTGTAAAAAATTACACAAAAATTATACAGTTCTAAAGCGTGTATGCTTGTGAAACCCCCCCCCAATCCCCCCACATTTTTTTTAAATTTAGTTACATTTTATAAACTCATTTTCATTGTTAAAACTGAGAATGGTATTTTGTTGTCTGGTGCTCAAAATAGGCAGTCCAACATCTTTAAAATGTAATCGTCATACAGATGTTTCATTCCTTTTGTTTCACTGGTCCAAGAAAGTATGTAGGTGTAGCCCCTGCAACTACCATTTTTGCCAGAGAAAGGCCAGAGATGGAAATTTCAGGTCCAGAAAGTAAAAATCTAGACCAGGATTTTATTTCAACCAACCCATTGAGTATGAAGAGATACAGTCACAGAGGACTCAGCTGGTTGGTTGAAACAAAATCACGGTCTGGATTTATACTTTCTGGACCCGAAATTTCCACCTCTGGAAAAGGGAAATGAAAACAGACTCTGCATAATTCCTTCGTCTCGCTGTCTTTGGTTATTGGACCTATTATTCCATAAGCATTATACAGAATCCTTGTATTGAGTCCATTATATCAGAATGTCTTTTATCTATGTGTCATTTAGTCAATGCATACCAATTTCAAAGCTTGTTCTATTTATGGTCGTAGTGATATTACATTTTGTGCAGTAGTTAAACTGAAATATTAAAATAACAGTTGGTGTGTTGATAATTTATGAAGTTTATACCTGACTTCTTGACGTGTGTCAAAAAGTCATTTCAAGATGGGTATTGTATCAAATGTGTGTCTTTTTATAGTTTTTCCCAAAACAGAAGTGAACTACCGGACAGTATCTCCAGGGATCATCGAGGCAAACTGCACGGCGCTGGCCCGTCCAGCCGTCCAGATAAGGTGGGACGTGGAGGAGGACAACAGGACACTCAGCCCATCCGTGTCCTCCATCTTTGAACAGGGGGACGGGACCTTGGTGGTCCATAGCACCCTGCTTGTCCAGGCAGATCTTCTAAAGGAACTGCCTGTGAAGTGCCTGGTCTACCATCCTGGCCTGGAGTCGCCCATCTCTGTCTCCCTGAACACCAAGAGTGAGTGCATCTTTTATGCCTCTTTATTTTTTTTCACAACAGAAAATGGTTCACCTGAAACCGCTTCCCCAGTACTCACGGTCCTTGCCACTATTAAACTGCAGAATGACTGCTGATTCTTATAGTTTCCAAAGAGCATTATCAGTGCGATAAAAAACACCCAATCAGTATAGAACTTCAAAATATATATATTTTGTTGTGAGGAGAAAGTTCACGTAGATTTAGATCCTTATTTTTTGTTGTGGAATTAGGTATATTTATTTTAATGTTAATCTATGTATATTTGATAAGGTGACCAAATGGCAGAATCATCTATAATCTAGTTGTAATGTGTGGACGGGTGATTGATGCACTGACAGTTTTCCGATTAACAAATGCAACATACAGAAGCAACGTAACAAAAAGTAAAAACAACAGTAAAACAAGGAATACATTTCAAGTGATATTATAATTACTGCACGACCATTATGATTTTAAACATGATTTTAGCTCTTGTACTAGATTAGTACTTAACACTTCAAACATTATAAACAAGAAGCTAATTTATGAAATTAGCCCTCTGCAGCCCTCTACTGGACAAACAATGAAAATGGACGATTTATTAAGAGTGAGTTGATGTTTCATTACGCATGATTATTCAATAGTGAACAGTATATAATTATTTACTTTGATTACTAGTATATAAACTGAGAAAATGTGGAAAACTCAAAGAACTGTTACATAATATATTAATGAAGGTCAAGGCAGGTTTCCTGGGAGCGCGAGTAGTTAATATTGATTGTGTGAAAAATAGTAACGTCAATTCAAAGATTTATCAACTTGGAAAAGGATACTGTTTAAACAGGTCTTTCTCTTTTTACTAAGTAGTGGTGATATCAAGTTAAATGAAAGGTAAGAAACGTCAAGGCTAATGATACTGACATATCTGATATCCAAACCACATCACTCCTGGTGTCACAGAAGCATTTCAGCACAGCGCCACCATTGACCATTCTTCATTATCTTAACTATCAATTAACATTCATTTATCATCAAAATTCCATTTTAGGCACAATTTTGTACTCGCAGCGGCAATTATTTTCAAAAGATAGGGATATCAAAGGGTGAGCATTCACTGCTCAAAAAATAACATTGTCATTGTTATACTGAAACCATTTTTTTTCTTCTGCTGAACTTCTGCAGCATTTCTGTTATCAAAAACCATTGGCTTCTCTTCCTGCATGGCTTTCCTTATGTATTCTCAGAGAAACATCACAGTAAAAAAATAAAAATAAACCTTATAATATGTAACACATTTCAGAAAGCTGAAACATTGATTTTGATTTGTCAGTAGACAGAGTATAAAATATGTTTTATGTATGTATAGATCAATTTAATAGACACATTTTCATGGAATAATGACCCTGAAAAATAGTTTATCGAGTTTATTAGAGGCATTATATCCCTTAAGACTCATGCATCAACTACACATTTGGCATTGTGTGCAGTCTGGCCCCATCAGAAGAACTAAGCTTTAGCATTTAAATAGCAGGCTCTCAGTGGAAATTAGTCCTGAATATAATATTCTTGTTTACTGGTTTTCTCCACTAAAGTCAAACATAAAGACCTAAAGACCTAAGATTTGACAGGTTATGGAACTGCTGCTTTAATGTATAAATGTTTTATATGGGTGAATGTTAACTTGATTGGATGGATTTTATATTGCAGTTGGGAAAGCCCTTACCGTTCTTATCTCCGTGACAACAGTCGCCGCCGTGCTTATCCTATGTCTGTGCATCTATCTGTGGAAATGCGTCCTTCGTGACTGTAAGTAGAAGGCTTTGTTTGTATTAAATTTACCACCCCATACTGCATATCAGTGACTACAACAGAGAGAGGAACGTATTTTTTACTAAGAAGATGCTTTATCCAAAGTGACATACTGTACAGTTGAGAAATCAGGGTAAGACAGTGCCTGAAGTGATATAGGGTTAGGGGCCTTGCTCAAGGATCTAATAGCGAGATCTTTCTGTCAACCGTGGAATTTGTACCTACTGTACAACCTTCCAGTCACTGACATGACCTATTGAGCCTAACAGTGCCCTCAGATATAGGTAGGTGAATATAGTCTGAATGCCTGAAATCACAGTTAGACATTCGCTGATGCGTGACCCTGCAAACGCTGCATGCTCTCCAAGCTCAGATCCAAGTTATTTTTGGTAATTCATTGACGTATGAGGTTGTAACAGTATCTAATAGTTTGTGATGTTTCAGGACAGGAAACAGTGGGTCATCCGTTTATTAATCAGGAAGGTGCGCTCGCCTCATACAGGAAAGCCAAGTGCCATCTTCTCTGTTGAGCTTTGTCCCCATGGCTTGTAACGGTGATCTGTGTGATGGGGAAGGACAGTCTCCATGGAAACAGGAGCGGCACCAGCTCTTCACCTAAGGAAGCAGTGCCTTTTTGGTCATGGTGTTATTGTAGAGCACTCTGACCTCAGTGACTCAGTATAGCCGAATCAAACCACTGTATGACGTCAACTTTGTTTTCTAGGCATCACAGATTTAGTTTGACTTTTTTGGGGATCAGTGTCCCATAGAACACGTATTGTCTTCATTCGCAGTAGCAGTGATTTGTTTCCTCCAAAGAAATCCAGTCCTAATCATAGTGATGGTCTGAAATGTCTTGCGTTTACCCTGTTTGTACTGTATTGTCCCGCCAGTGACTTCTGACGTGTTTCATTGGCTGAAAAATAGTTTCTCTGTGGGGACAATAAAGTACCTGCCTATCAACCAACCAACTAACCAACAAACAAGCAAAGCAGAAAACAAACAAGCAGAACGAACCAAACAAATAAACAAACCAACCTGATCCAAAACCAATCAAAGAAGTAAAGAAGAATCAATTCAGGGATGGAACTTTTTTTTTTTTTTTGCTACAAACTGGGCTTCCTGCATTTATCCATAAAACAATGGCATCCACACTCTCCATCATTCACTCTCCTGAACAGAGGCTGCCACTGTGATACTAGTGAAAGGCTTTGTGGACAAAGACAGATTCTACACTGTGCACAGAGGGAGTGCAACTATGGTGTGAAGGGTATGTGAACTGGGAGGTGTCAGACCACACTGTAGGATACTGCGGTTTCTGCAATTAAAGATGTAGATGCCAAATTCACGTAGGGGCAGTTCTCTTATTTTACAGTCAAATCAATAGAGCCTTACTTCTGTGTTTGCTATGCAGGCCATCGGGGAGTATTATAACCCGATACAGGTTGATTATTATTTATATACAGTTGTGTTCAGAATAAGTGTGTCTAAAAAAGGGAAGCTGAAAATCCTTATTAGTTTTTATTTCCATACAAGCAAATGCATTGGGAGCACTGCAAATTCTATTCCAGATCAAAACACACATTTGTGTTATTCTTTTACAGAAAGAGAAGGGAAGGGAATATTAGGCTGTTCAAAAAAAGAGCAGTATCCACAGTCTTCTTAATAAACTCAACAATTCACTGTATGAGCTGAAAAATATTATAAGATTTTGCTTTCCTTTGAATCTTTGAACTAATATTTAGTTGTATAACCCGTTTCTGAGAACTGCTGCACATCTGTGTTGTATGGAGTCGACCGGTTTCTGGCACCTTAGAAGAGATATTCCAGCCCAGGATGATTGGACTATATTCTACAGTTCTTCTGCACCTCTTGGTTTTGCCTCAGAAACAGCATTTTTCATGTCACCCCAGAAGTTTTCTATTGGAGTAAGATCCGGGAATTGGGCTGGCCACTCACTCCATAACATCAATCTTGTTGGTCTGGAACCAAGATGTTGCTCGTTTACTGGTATGTTTGGGGTCATTATCTTGTTGAAACACCCATTTCAAGGGCATTTTCCCTTCAGCATAAGGCAACATGACCTCTTCAAGTATTTTGAGGTATTCAAACTGATCCATAATCCCTGGTATGTGATAAATAGGCCCGCCACCGTAGTATGAGAAACATCCCCATAACATGATGCTTGCACCACCAAGCGTCACTGTCTTCACAGTGTAGTGTGACTTGAATTCAGTATTTGGGGGTCATCTGACAAACTGTCTGCAGCCACTAGACCCAAAAAGAATCTTGCTTTCATCAGTCCACAAAATGTTGCGCCGTTTCTCCTTAGGCCAGTCAACGTGTTCTTTGGCAAGTTGTAACCTCTTCAGCACGTGTCTTTTTTTCCAGCATTCGGATTTTGTGGGGGCTTCTTGCCAGTAGCTTGCCTTCACATAGGTGTCATCTGGTTGTCAGAGTACTCACAGGTAACTTTAGACCTTCTTTGATCTTCCTGGAGCTGATCATTGGCTGAGTCTCTGCCATTTTGGCTATTCTTCGATCCATTCGAATGGTAGTTTTCCGTTTTCTTCCAGCACTTGTGATAATGTTATCTGAGCAGCCTACCATTCTCTGCACTTTTTATGTTTTCTCTTCTCCAATCAACTTTTTAATCAAGGTATGCTGATCTTCTGAACAATGTCTGGAGCGTCCCATTTTACTCAGAATTTCAGAGAGAATTGCACCATAACCAGCACGTACAACATTTGCTGCCTTTTTTATTATTATAATAATAATTATTATTTTGAACATGCCCCTTTAAATTAATGAGTTGATTACACAGAATCAGCAGCACGCATGTCATGACTGTTGTGTCTGTTGGTTTTCCATTACTGTACTACACAGGCTAGTAAATTATTTGCTATGTAGAAATATAATTTCTACCAAAAACAGTGAGTGATTAGGTTAGTAATGTCGGGCTGCTATTATTTTGAACACAACTGTATGTATAGAAAATAGTGAAAATAAAACAGCTCTCCATTATATTTTCAAAGAACTGTTGTTGTAATAAATAGTGCTCTATAAAATTCAAAATTTATGTAATACTTTGAGTGCTAACTTAATTAATTATCCTATTGAATTCAGTGTTCTTCAGCTATAGTGACCCAACTGATTTAAAACTTATGCTGCAAGAAAGGTACAACCAACTATGGTGAAAAGCTGTTGACAGAGCTGGACACAGCCCTGGGAGAGGGCACTGGACACAGTCCTGGGAGAGGGCACTGGCCTGGAAGCTGGGCACAGCCCTGGGAGAGGGCACTGGACACAGCCCTGGGAGAGGGCACTGGCCTGGAAGCTGGGCACAGCCCTGGGAGAGGGCACTGGACACAGCCCTGGGAGAGGGCACTGGCCTGAGAGCTGGGCACAGCCCTGGGAGAGGGCTCTGCCCTGGGAGCTGGGCACAGCCCTGGGAGAGAGCACTGACCTGGGAGCTGGGCACAGCCCTGGGAGAGGGCACTGGCCTGGGAGCTGGGCACAGCCCTGGGAGAGGGCACTGCCCTGGGAGCTGGGCACAGCCCTGGAATAGGGTACTGACCTGGGAGCTAGACACAGCCCTGGGAGAGGGCACTGGCCTGGGAGCTGGGCGCAGCCCTGGGAGAGGGCACTGGGCCAAGTCTGGACAGTACACTCATTGATGCCACACACTGCCCCCCGCTCCGGGTAAACTCTGCTCAGAGGCACCCAGCTAACAATGCAATGTAAATAATTTATACCAAGACAAAAATAGCTTCTTCTTGAACAACAGCAACATGGAAAGGCAGAACAATGTCCTTCCTTTCTGTAACTTCTACATTTTCCAACTATACAACCGCTATCCCTCTATCAAAAGCTTTATACACCTTCATTTCCTAACCAGAACTGTTGCATATTGTAAGGGTTTGATTGAAATCCTTACAAGGAGCATGTTTTCCATATGGTTTTAGATCACTGCCTCCCAACCCAGCCCTTGAGGACCCACAGCCAGTCCATGTTTTTGCTCCCTCCCAAACAGTCACCGTTTTTTTGTCTGGTGTTCCCTGAGGACCAGATTGGGAAACATTATTTGGACAACACAGTTGTCCATTCTAATATAACAGTACTGAGGGAAGGGAACTTACATTTATATTATTTTATATTTTAAAAGAGATAATATCTGTTGTAAGGATCCAAAAGTAGTACAGTCCCATGAGAATATCGTCATTGTCTTCCCTGATACTTGTTTATCATGTTTACAAGCAACTTTGAAAGTAAGGGTGAAAATACGACTGGAATTAACATTTGTCCAAAATTGTACGAGCATTCCAAATATATTTACTTGGTCAAATAAAAATGTGGGAAAAATGACTTTCACATGAGATGAATTACACCATGGTATGTATAAGTATTCTGTAAGAAATGAAGAGTATTGAAATTGGTGGTTAACCATGGTAATTTGGGTAAGTTCTGGAGTTGTAGTCAGTATGAAAGGCATTTTTGTTTGCAGGCATATGAAAAAAAAAATCAAGTTTTGATTAGTACTGTATAGCTACACTCACCTAAAGGATTATTAGGAACACCTGTTCAATTTTTCATTAATGCAATTATCTAATCAACCAATCACATG
>JABFDZ020000039.1:12567645-12579858 GCA_019775955.2 Pollimyrus isidori
ACCATGTTATTTTAGGTGTCAGCACCTATTTTATTAGCTATTAACATGATTTTGCACAAATCACGAAATGGTTTAAAGCACAAAAATAATTGTTGTACATCATTGTCTGTGTACTTGACAACACAATTCTGTTATTAAAAACACCCCACTTTACTTCTGTGAAGTTATTTAAGCTAGAACACTGAATATGGAATATGAGGCTAACTCAACCGCGCTGTAGTATCTTGGAGACCACTGATCCCGTTTTAAATTTACAAGCAGTGGAAAAGATACTGCCAACAGACCGTGTCTGTCCACTGACAAATCTAGTGTCAAGATAATTGAACCTGTGCGTTTTGGATGGTGGGACGTAACCAAACGGTAGTTGTGGATCAAAACTACAATGTGAAACGATTGCCAAGCCTGTTCTGCTGTTCCCAGTGGCCAACCAGTGAATTGTTAACTTTGAGAACTTGCTACCAGACGAGATTGCAACAAGATCTATTACGATTTATACGGTGTCTGCACAGATAAGGAATTTTGTTTCCGTTACATAAGAGCAACAAATTAATTTAGATAATCCCAAAACTGTAACTAACAGGCTGTTATGTGTTAAGTGCTCCTTCTGTGGGCCGATGCCTTTTCCTTATCTTCAGGTGTCCGTGTAATAAGTGACCTATGGTTATTACTGTGGTCCTGGGCGAAAATGGTAGTTACTGTTTAACAGCTGTCAGTAACACACTCGTTATTGCATTTTCCCTCAAATGAGACTCGGCAATATTAATTCAGTTAGCTGAATTACAGAAAATAAATATTGAGCTATAGATGTGAAACCCGATTGACTTTTAATTTAATTTTTACAGTGTACCAGTATGACTTTAGTACCTATACTATGCATTTGTCTAGATGCTTGATCGAAGAAATAAATAAAACCATGCATGTAATTGGGAAAGTTAAATGGTTTAGACAGTTCATATAATTGTTAATCCATATTAGATTATTAACAGATTTGCACTTACTAAGCAATTTTTTTAATTATTATTTTCTTGGGCATAGTACCTCTACTTCGATATCCAAAGGCTGTGGTGTTCACTGAATTCTTTAGTTATGTGTATTTCTGATATCCCGTTTATTCTCATGATTACTTCACAGGACAGCAATGCCTTCGGTTCCCTCCGACAAAGAAAGTGGCAGTCTTGCCCCCAACTGCCCTCTTGTGGTCAAGAGTAGTGCCAGTCAGATCCAGGTTAATGAAGATGAAAGCAATTTGTGGTCATCATCTGTTAGCGCCAACAGAGAGGATAACGCAACAGAACGGAAGTGGATCCGCCCGGACCTTCCCAGCAAATGCACTTGGAGATTGGGCGGCTTGGCCTCTGAGTCCCCTCATTTCTTTCCTGAAAGGTTTACATCAATATTCTTTTTTCTTTTCTCCCTCCTGTTTCCTAGCAAATGTCACATCACCTTTAACTGTTTGTAAAGACACCGGGTAAATAAAGTGCACTGTTTCAATCAATAGTGATCTTCATAGAATGCAACAAGTACATTTCTTTCATCTGCACCTCTGTCTGCATACAATGTCATGTAACCGTGTCCCCCCCCACCCCCATCACTTTCAGGGTAAAATCTCCCACCATCCTGCCGAATATTCTGTGGAAAATTGGGGACACCCCCTTAGTCCGCATCAACAAGATCTCTAAGGCTTTTGGACTCAAGTGTGAACTTTGTAAGTGATTTCTGTCTGTCATGGGTCAAGCAGAAAAATTGAATTTGATTATAATGTAAGATTCATAATGTTCATTCTTGAGCCATTTTTTAGTCTTAACCACTCGATGTTCTTTGAAATACCCATGTCATAAACTCAGGAGAATAGCTCATATATTCACAATAGGATGTCTGTTTGACAAGCAAGCAACAGCATACTTATAAAAACTGACTTGTATGTAAGATAGTTATCTGTTTGAAATGGTTTTAACTACCGTAAATTAAAATATGTAAAATATGAACCCATTTTTGCTGATTCTGCAAAAACAAAAGCCCTGACACTGTTCGTTAGACCAGTTTTTCCTTAATCCAGTTCTTTGCTGCTCACCAACAGTCCATGTTTTTGCTCCTACTCAGAGCTGGGATGAATGAGATGCTCATGAACTGGTTTACACTTCAGTCTAAGAAATAACTTGTATGCCGATTGTGTAATAAACTACCTTTTATCTTGGGTGTTGAATAGAGATGGCTTGATCATCACTGGTGCTTTTCCACTACCGCCAAGAACCAAGCAACACCTGAGCCATATTGCAAACTGACAGTTTTCCATTGTAAATTATGCGGGCCTGAAAGTGTGACAAAATCAAACTGGTCACATTACCACCATCTGATTGGTCAAAATACACAGAGATACCAGTGATTTGAATCAATTACATGGATTATCTGAAGAAGATCATGTAAATTCTACAAATTCATTATTAGTACTATGACACATTGTGATGTATTGATGCATTCCCAATAACCCGAAAATACAGAACCGCACGATAAGACACCAATTCCCACAGACAAATCAGCACATATTACATCATACAGTAAATAAGCATCTCGGCAGTTTTATGTTGCCGTCGCTCTCCGAACCTGGCAACGGATTTACCAAGCCGACCCTACTGCGGTGTAAAACTGAAGTGAACCTTTGTGAGTAGTTACTGCTGGTGAATGGCTTGGTTCCTGTATACCAGTGGAGACCAACCTTACCTGTGCATATCGAGCATATCGAACCCCTTAAGGTCAATTGTGTAAAGTGAAAAAATTCAGAACTCTTGTCCATGACTAGTTAACTGGCCCAAACATTCCACAATGCACCTGTCATTTAAAGAAAAAACGATTAACATTTTTAATTGGTTTTATGAAAATATGAAATCAAGTGCAGAAGAAAGGTAGCTCAATGACTTCAAGGTGCAAGAATGTTTTCCTTTGCCTATGCCGCTGTGGTTCCTGTGTAACCTGTGAGTATGTTTGTGTGGCTGCCTCCATAGTGGCGAAGTGCGAATTCTTCAATGCGGGTGGCAGCGTGAAGGATAGGATCAGTCTGCGCATGGTGGAGGATGCTGAGAGGGAAGGGATCCTCAAACCTGGGGACACCATCATCGAGCCCACATCTGGGAACACTGGTATGGCAGGGGAGCCTCAACAGATGACAGGATTATCTGAAGTGATACTGATGACCTCGCTCAATATAGAAAAAGGAAGTTACGTTCGTATGGGTAGAGAACTGAATTACTCAAAAGCAGCATCATAACTCTTGCCGGATTGATGATCATGCCGTCTCCACGTCTTGGCGATGGCGGTAGGTTTGCATGTTGTAATTGTGATTCAAATCCTATGGTCAGCAGAATGATTTTATAGTTAAGCACCTGAATAGGGAACTTTACTTCCTATCATTCAGGAGACTGACTGACGCTACCTTCTCAGTTGTGCTTTGCTTTGAGTAAAAACATCTAATAAATAAAATGTCAATAAATGCTTAATACCTGCATACATATTGTCGTGCCAGACAGACCGTGGCATTGCAATAGCAGTGAAGGATGAGGAGACTTGCTTGCCAAGACAGAACACAGCCTTTATCATAGTCCTCATTAGGACTGTAACAGGCACCGAACCCAAACCCAATGGGGAAACGCAGGGAAGTCAGACAGCAGAAGGTAAAGCTCACAGATGGTGGGTGATTTATAGAACACTATAGACATGCAAGGATGATACTGGGTTCATGCAAGCCTTAGAGGAATCTTAGAGGAATGTCATATGAGGAAATGTTAGTTCAGTTAAATCTGTTCAGCCTCAAGCAAAGGAGACTGAGGGGGGACATGATACAGGTCTATAAGATTCTAACAGGTTTGGATGCTGTTCAACGAAATAGCTACTTCAGCATTAGTTCAAATACAAGAACTCATGGCCATAGGTGGAAATTAGCGGGTGAACATTTCAAACTGGATTTAAGGAAGCACTTCTTTACGCAGCGTGTAGTTGGAGTATGCAATAGTCTTTCAGATAACGTAGTGCAAGCGGAATCCTTGGGTTCCTTTAAATCAGAGCTAGATAAGATTTTAACAACTCTCAGCTATTACTGTAGTTAAGTTCTCCCCAAGCAAGCTTGATGGGCCGAATGGCCTCCTCTCGTTTGTATAGTTCTTATGTTCTTAAGCCGCCAGCAAACACATGCACGGTAATTATAACCATAACTACAACAACATCAATACAACATAGGTTATTTACAATTACAAGCAGGGCATGCTGGGATATTCAGACTCCACTAGTGCTAAAATATTGTAATGTCTGGCACACTGAGGCCTTGCAGCAGTGGCAAAAGATGAGGAGGCTTCCTTTTTAATAGAAGAATACACCCATTTATTAAGCCGTTTAAAGTACTAACACCTGCATTAACAACCATCGAATCCACATAATGGGAAAGAGGAAGGAGGCAGGATGGCGACCAGTAAAGCAGATAGATGGTGAGTAGTTTGCATAATGACTCGAAACTCACGAGGATTAGGCAGAGTTTGTGCAGGACACAGGCAATCGGGAACACGACAAGTATTGATGTTAACACAAACATTGGCTATTTACAGACATTACTGGGCTCTGCCATGCGGAGCCATATTGCTGGCTCTACAATTTGTTTGGTAGAGTAAAATCAGGATTTTGTATAGGAATTAACAACAGGTTTGTAGTCTAGTGGTTAAAAATTCAAATCATTTTATTTTTCTGGGAAGCAGCTCGAACTTTAATAGTGGAGGAGCTGGTATCCAAAGCCGCTTTTCTTTCCTGTTTTATGGATGGTAGCCCTCCCCTTTGCTCTAGGTATTGGGTTAGGGTTAGGGTATACAAAGCCGCTTTTCTTCTTTCCTGTTTTATGGATGGTAGCCCTCCTCTTTGCTCTAGGTATTGGCTTGGCCCTCGCAGCTGCTGTCAAAGGCTACCGCTGCATCATCGTCATGCCTGAGAAAATGAGCCTGGAGAAGGTGTGTCAGTTCTGTCCATAAAATCAGTTGGCCGTCCCAGTGGCTATTACCAAGGCTTTCTGCTTACGTCAGTAGGGACAAGCTAATCTCTAATTAAGTTAATTGCAATAAATTGTATAGCACACTGCTGTTGTATGCACTGTTTGATGGTGCTCTGTGATGCGTAAATCATAGGCAATTTTAGACTCTATGTAGGGGGGCATTCTAAATCATTTAGTGATTTTCCCAGGATTTTTGTTTGCATCTGGTACCTCCAATTTGGCAAACTATGGAGTAGGGCTTGCCCACCTCACATCAAATTTAATTGTGGGGGGTGTCCCATATTTTTTCAATGGACTGAGTCACCCTAAGGGTAAAATCCTAGAATTGCTTATGATGTTTGCCCTATCCTGAAGTAAAATGTTTCCATTTTTAGGTGGATGTTCTGCGAGCCCTAGGCGCAGAGATTGTAAGGACACCCACCAGTGCTCGCTTCGACTCTCCCGAGTCCCATGTGGGTGTTGCCTGGAGGCTCAAGAACGAGATCCCCAATGCTCACATACTGGACCAGTACCGTAATCCCAGCAACCCCCTGGCTCACTACAGCACCACAGCTGAGGAGATCCTGGAGCAGTGTGACGGTGGTTCTCATCCTGTTCCTTCTTCTCAAAGATGTCTGGTCTTACCATGTTAACTTTGTCTGCCTTTCTCTGGTTTACTGGAAGATGCTGTTTTATGGCACAAAAAATAATTGTACCACCAGCTGGTGAAACTTACTGTGCACATGTTGTGTTGTTCTTCTGCAGCCAAGGTGGACATGGTGGTGACAGGAGCTGGCACCGGAGGCACCATCACTGGCATTGCCCGCAAGCTCAAAGAGAAGTGCCCAAATGTCAAGGTTGGGGCGGCTGCCTTGTAATCTGTTTCAGTCACATTTTATTGGTCTGTTTCAACCTCTCTTAGATGGAAGATACACAGATTATTAAATATTGCCCATATTAATCTCTGATCAAGGTGCAAAAAGTCACCTTTGGTATGGTAGTAATTATATTGTTTGGATCAGGGTTAAAAATAATGTAACAGGTAGGATTGCACGCTCATCTTTCAGACCTGTGGTGCTTTAACACATTTTCCTGTTTGGGAATATTTTCCAGATTATTGGAGTCGACCCTGAGGGTTCAATTCTGGCAGAACCAGAGGAACTGAACAAGACTGATAAGACCCAATATGAAGTGGAGGGTATTGGCTATGACTTCATTCCTACTGTTCTGGACAGATCTGTAAGTTATTTGACAGGGCTGTCAGAAAATATCATGAGCAAGCCTTTCCTTGCTGATAATATTAAAATACTCGAATGGAAATAATTATGGAACCAGCACTCCAGACACGATGAATGATGTTTTTGTGCATTTCGCTTAAGATAAGATATACTTTATTGATCCCAGTGAAGAACTGCTAGAGCAGTGAGGCACATTTGCATGTGTTGATAACATGAGCAGAAGATAAGTCTTATTCTGACTTTGAGATGAACAATACGACTCTGTCAGGTGGTAGATGGCTGGATCAAATCCAATGATGAGGAGTCGTTTGCCATGTCCCGTATGCTCATCAGAGAGGAGGGGCTTTTGTGTGGTATGTTCTCCAACTGCTGCTTATCATTGTACTGGGGAATCTCAGCTGAATTTGGGCCTGGAAGAATGAAGGTTAATTGGCAGTTGTGGTGTGGTGGAACAGTCGGATAATGAATTAATCTTTTTAGAGTTAAATGGTATAACTTTTGGCTGTGAAGGCTTCTGTTGTAGTAAAATGGATTTTGTTTTCAGGACAGTGGTAATGGTTCTTGTATTGAGGTTTTCTCATGTCTATCTACATCCCAACAGGGGGCAGCTCTGGATCTGCCATGGTAGCAGCGGTAAAGGCTGCCAAGGAGCTGAAGGAGGGACAGCGATGTGTGGTCATCCTGCCCGACTCTATCCGCAATTACATGTAAGGAGCAGTGGATTATTGGAAAACCTAGTGATAGGCACTGTCTTTGTTTCTGACTGGCTGACATATCTACAGCCACTGCCACAACATCATTATGGTTCAGCCCAACACTGAATCCAGTTTTGTATAATGTATTATGGGCCTTAATGTTTTAAGCTTTTAGGCTTATGCACTGTTTTCTCTTGTGTATATGCACAGTAGAGGCCTGTTCAGGATGTTCAGTGATGTCTGCTATTGCTGGAATGCTGAGTCTTGAGTTTCCTGTATTTTTCAGGTCCAAATTCCTTAGTGACAAATGGATGTTCCAGAAGGGCTTCCTGAGGGAGGAAAACATCATGGTGTCCAAGCCCTGGTAAGATCTCGCCTTGATAATTTAGACATGATGGAAGGATGAAGTTCTTAGATGCAGCACTCTGATCTTTTCCTATAATCTATGAATATGCACTCCAGTGAAGTTGTGATTTGGAGTTGAATTTGGTATTGAGCTATAATGTTAGTTCATTTTTGTAATGCTTTGTGTGAACTGACCTCTCCACTTCTGAATATATGGAGCAGAACTCAAAACCTGTCGGTGCTAATATGTCATCCTCATAGGTGGTGGAATCTGAAGCTGCAGAACCTGAACCTGTCTGCCCCCTTAACTGTGTTGCCCACCGTTACCTGCCAGAAGACAATCAAGATCCTGAAGGAAAAGGCCTTTGACCAGGCACCTGTGGTTGATGAATCTGGGTGAGTCTGCCAAGCACAGACGTGGAGAGCATGGCTGTCTCTCACCATGGACATGTCTGGTCTTTTGAGGTCTTTGTGCACTGGCTGGTTACATGCCACATGTCATTAAGTATTCTGCCAAGAACAAGCTACAGTTATCAGGTTGCAAGGGCAACTGAGTATTTGCTCGAGTGGTCATATTAAACGGCTCTGAAAGAGCTTTAAAAGATCTCTGAAAGATCTACTTTAGGGATGTTCAGTGGCTCAGCAAGTTAGGACACTGTGCGTGTGATTAGAAGGTGTCTGCAGAGTGATTTCACCACTGGGCCCTTGACCAAGGCAATTAACCCCCAATTGCTTCCGGAATTATCTCACCCTGCTTTCTCCAAAAGCGTATGTCGCTTTAGATAAAACCATTTGTTAAATAAATGAAATGTAAAACATACTAAATCCTCTTTCACTTCTTCCCCTAGTCTGATCCTAGGCATGGTGACTCTCGGGAATATGCTTTCCTCTGTACTGGCCGGGAAGGTGAAACCTTCAGACCCTGTCAGCAAGGTCCTCTACAAGCAGTTCAAACAAGTGAGTATATAGGTGCTTGTCTGTGGCCTAATGTCTTCCAGCAGCAGAGGGCAGTATAGACAAAAAAAAAATTCAAGTGTTGAACAATTTGAAATGGAAGGCAGGTTTACACTGTTGTGTTCATGAACTGGAAATCCAAGCCCTAATAGACATGTATGTACCTGGTTGTTCTCATGCAAACTTACAAGCTCATACTACCATTAACTACATACTAACATGGTAAACAGATGTTGGTATACATGTACAAAACTCTTCGCAAGACTTTTTTTCCAAGCATTATGCATATGGTTATGTTTGAGAGCAGTTCAGTTTATTCTCAAGGCTTTATAAAAAGCAATTTCTTAATGCTTTGACGTTTGGTGAAATTTATGTCCAAATTTGCTTCCTGATTGACTGGTAAGCTGACATGGCTGTAGCTGTCTAGCAGGTGTTGAGAGGCAGGGGGGGGTTTATATTTGGTTTTATTTGCAGCATATCATCATACTTGTTTGCCTTCCTTCTGTAGATTAATCTCACTGACAACCTGGGGAAACTGTGCCGCATCCTGGAGACAGACCACTTTGCTTTGGTGGTCCATGAGCAGATCCAATGTGAGTTGTTTCTCTCTATCTCCGGAATTTGATTAGACCAAGTAATAGACCCACCGTTAAGCTATGTATTTTTTAAATCCATAATATTTAAATTATTTGAAGACTTTTTTTTTCTATTTAGGAAAGCATACAACTGCTGAGATTTAATATTTAGTAGCTGTGATATTTTAGATTTTATGGATGTTTTTAACTTTTGCTGTTTTTAATGTAGCACTTTGAGATTTTGTTAATGAAAAGTGCGTTATAAATATAATGTTATTATTATTATTATTATTATATTCAGGTAAAACGGTTAAATGAAACTGTTTGACCTTCATATATTTGGAGGAGTGCTGTTTGGAACCATTGATTTCATGGATTTGACAGTTATCCCATTGCTTCCTGGATCATTTTATTTCATTGCAATTTGGCAAAGTGGCAACGGTACAAACCTAGCAATAAATAGATATAAATGGACAGTATGGTGTTTTCTCTTGCACATCTGTCTTTCTTGCTCTGTCCCTACCCTCTCGTCCAGCAGACATGGCAGACGGGTCCTCAAGCCTTAAGCAGATGGTATTCGGAGTTGTGACCGCCATTGACCTGCTGAATTTTGTCACCGTCCGGGAGAAGAGAGAGAGGTCTCAGTCCGAGTGCGCTGATGATTCGTAGCCTTTAGGCCAGGAGCAGAGCTGGAGCACCGCAGTCTGCTTACTCCCTCAGGACTATCCATAATTTCAATCTACCCACTATTACGTTAATAGTATTAATTTGTGAGGAAATACCTTGTGTTTTATGGATATATATTTGATACAAGTGATTGATTTCTAACTGGATGGATGACCGAAGATTTGAAACCCTCCCCTGTATAAATCCTTTTCGATATGGATTTGTATAACACTCAACCATGGGCGTAAATTATGCAAAGTGCCTTTTTCATTGCTTGACTGTGTTTGTCCATATTGGTATTTTGAAATCTTAAAAGCAGCTGTACTGTAATTGTTAATGGTCAAAATGCAGAGGTGGTTTGTTTTATTAATGCCAATAATCTACCCCCCCTTTCAAGAAGGCTTTTCTGCGCCAGCCATCACTCTGCTTGTGCCTCTATACATTGAATAAAAGTTCTTGCATTTACCCAGTAGTTACTTTCACTTTATTCCCTTAACAGAACTCTGTACCCTTCTCAGGTTCGGCATATATAAACACTCATTACATATTTAAGTTCTTTTTTTATTAAGAAAAAGTAGGAGCTGTAGCCACATGAAAGAATATTCCAACATTATACTTGGGTTCCCTAACAACTCGCTGAGTTCCAGGTCTCACGACTTTGCTTGAACATGTCAATAGTGGAAGCAAAACGGGGACATTCTTAGGAGCCACGTGAAACAAGAGTCTGCTGGAAGATTATTACTTGTTTATCCAGTTTTTCTCCAAAAGGTGGTGCAACAACCACATTATTTCTTCTTCCTAAACTAGAATAGAATACAATGTACCAGTAGCAAGTAGATGCAGATTTCTAGCCCACAGAGCCACACACCGCAAGCAAACGCAAGCTTCAGTACATACTCACGCTTTAAATATGGCAGCTTAATACCTGTATATCGTACTGATTGGAGACTTTTTGCTGCAGTTGGGTGGTTTGTGCAGTTACACGGTGGCTGAGTCTGTAGCCCTGTTCTCTTGTACCTCTGCAGTTATGGGTCTGACTCCCTCGCTGTTTGTGGAGTTTACTTATTCTCTTGGGTTTTCACTGGCTGTTCTGGTTTCCTCTTGTAGTCCAAAGACATGCAGTCAGTCTAATTGTTGTATCTAAATTTAATGCATGTGTACTGTCTACCGATCATGGGGTACCGTTCGCAGTGACCCTCACCTGGATACGTGCTTAGAAGATGCATGGTCAACAATTAATGAAGAATATGTACATCTTATGCTAAGTGTTAAAAATGTTTTAATAGCATGATAAATAGCTCTTGCTGGCAGAAAGATAGCATGAGCCTGCTTTGTTATAAGCAGTAATATGATCAGTGTTCTGTTACCTTAACAAAGGTTCTCTTTATGTCAATTTTGTCTGCTCTCAGCCCTACTGGTTTTGCTGAGTACATTGCAAGGACCTAATGACAGCTGCATTGGCAATTAGAGAAAATAATAGGCACAGTTTTGGTGAGATGACACACCCTGCTGCCCCCAAGGCCTGGACCCTAATGTTTTGTGGTCAATGACTTAGGCTTTGCATCATATGTTTTAAAATGAGCAGAGTTTTGCATCTTTGTGACTTCATGCATGGTTTAAAATGAGCTCCCAGGAAGACACAGCGGATGGCAGCCCATCAATAAAATCGTGGCCAGGCGTCTGTGCTCCCAAACCCAACGACCGTGCAGAAGTTTAGTCTGGGCTTATCCCCTGTTACATTTGCCCCCGATTAGCACCAATCGCCCTAGTGCATTCTGTACTTTGGCTGGGCCTGTTTGCAATGCCACTGGGGTCTCTGGACTAGAAAAAAGGCCACACTATTGGGTTTTTTCATAAGCCTCTTTGCAGAGCTTGGCAAACACCCTTAGGGATTACATCAATACAGCTGCCATCAGACCAGCATGCAAGGCACCAGGTCCTCAGTGGGGCAAGTCAGAGGAGCTCTGCATATATGATGGGAGGAGAATTGTAAAAATCTCTTTGATTTCTCAAACCCTATAAACTCATGTGTATAACAGAACTTTTTATCTATTTCTGTGCATTCACATGAAAGAAGAAACACCTTTGTTATGAGTATCTGCTCCACTGTGTGTGTGTGTGTGTTGAGAGGTATCATATTACACATTAAACACATTTGGATGGACCACGCTGAATGGCCATGTCCCACATGTGTATATAGGATGAGGTTGCTGGCTAGTCGGGTTCGGTTACCAATCAATAGGGTGTATAGCACTATGTGACATGCCTATCACACTCCTGTGCTAGCTAAAGAGCAGGTGGACCAGAGAGGACCAGTCATATGTAGGAGGCCATAGCCTCAAGCTTCAGGAAGGCCCAAAATGTAGGACAGAGTCTCTCTCCCCTTAGCAGTAACTGTCTCTGTGACGCCACATTATTTATGACCATCTAAGCTTCAGCACACATGAGTGTAAAGACCATGAATTAACAGAGGAAACTGTCACAGCAGTTTGGTACTTAAAATTGTTGTTTAAATTTTAGAATAGAATCCTATTTTTACTGACAAGCGGTTAACATTCTGACCAAACAATAATAATAATAAATATTATTATTATCATTAATTATTATTATTATTATTATTATTATTATTATTATTATTATTATAACAGCAATTTATGGTGCTGCAGTGGTTAGCACTGTTGCCTCACACCTCTGGGACCCGGGTTCGAGTCTCCGCCTGGTTTCATGTGTGTGGAGTT